>CM042071.1:18788243-18913168 GCA_023512825.1 Liposcelis brunnea
AATTCTACGGCAACTAAAAAATGAACTATTTTTAAAAGGTTGAAACTTGCAAGTCTTATTGAATCTTCAGAAAGGCATAACTTTTGAATTTCACCAAAAGTGACGTAAACATTGACAAAGTCAAACGCATAAAAGGAAAGTATATACTGCGTATGAAAAAAAGAATACGGTGAAAAGATAATTGGAAATAAAAAAGCCGACGAATAAAGCTGGAAGTTGTAAAACAAAAGCTTTTCTTTATCGCTTTGTGATGTTTATAGAGCAAACGCCTAAACATATTCGTATTCGACATGTCATAAGTTTACAGAACACAACCTATTTTTTTTTTTTTACGTGTCCTGTTTACTTTATAAAGAAAGGTTTAAAAAAACGGACTCGTAATTTTATTTAATTTTTTGACCGAAACCGGTATACGAGTTTCGTTTCATATTAAAATTAAAATTTCCTTAAAGCCGCAATCCTCAGACTTAAGTGAGTCTTGTTGTTATGTTTTCAGTGGAAAATGAATAGATGCGAATAATTAGAAAGAAGGGGGAAGAAACAAACAAGAAAAGATTAGCAAGTAAAGTTTACCTAAATGTACAGACAGGCTAAATTAGTAAAATGAGAAACTTTTGTAAAACTTAGATAATCTGGCAGAACTTCTTGTTGTTAAAATACATAGAAGCTTAGCCAAAATGATGATAACTGAAAATTGAAATTTGGACCGATACCAATTTTACGTTTTGCTGCTTATCGAAATGGAACAATAAATCAAAACCACCTGCAGTGTAAATCATAAGCGATGATTGCTTTTATTAATTGTATGCAACCCGGAGATTGACCGGAAGAAAACGTTTCATTCACGTGTATTTTAATTGCTCGTCATTACCTATTTTATTATTTCACTTCTGCCACTGCGACGCAGCTCTGATTTTCACTTTTTCACTTTGACCTCGTGAAACAAATGAATGCTTTAAAAATCAAAAATATCGGTGATGTTAAATTTTTTTATTTTTTTCGCTCTGATTAAATGATTGTTGAAATTATAAATCAGGCCTCATCCGCAACCCTTCTAAACCAAAGGGTAACCGATATTACCAGTGATTTACAGACGAGGGAGTTAATTGAAAGAATTAATTGCTGTTTTAGGGTTTCGGAAAACTCTTAATCAATTTCTCGTAAAAACTTTGAAGAATCTTTTCAATTTGAAAACGGTTTCTTAATTGGGCCATCGGTTAAAAAGTGAATTTAGACTCGACGAAATGATCGATAAACATAACAAAAATAAAGTGCAAAAAATATTTTATCATGTTTGATTTTTGTGTAGTATAAAGCAAGTCACATTACCATTTTGGATTCTTGCCAGTGTATATAATGGTTCGATTATTTGCCTTTTTCAAATTTACGAGATAACGAGGCATCAAGTTCTACTAAGCGCGACAAGAGAGAATCAAGACCGCTTTGTTGGCATGGAATGACGAACCGGAAACTTTCGAAACCCACTGTTTCGGGAAAATATCCAAACTTCTAAACATTTATTTGATTAAGCTTGACGCAGCCATCACGATTAAAATATCTAAAAAGCGCAGTTATTTTCTCAACAGTACGAGAACAAACGAGCACTCAAATGAGTAACTTAAGTTAAAAGCTTTCCGACTCGATGCCGCTATCCTTGCGAATTTAACTTTAGAAGCACGTTCACATCTCATACTTTTCCGATTGAATGCACGCCGCATCGATAGATAATAATTTCCTTACTTATTATGGATTGTTCGAATCGAAATTTTTTGAAAAAGAACTATTTTTATTCGAGATATTAAATTAGACTTTTATCTTCTATTCATTTGAGTAGAATTACGTTGTCAAAAGAACTTTTCTTGTAAAGATTTTTTAAACCTTTTCATTGCATAACGAAATATTCAGAAAATATGATCGCGAAATTAAATTGCATGTACTTTTGCGGTTTAAAAAGGGTAGAGGGGAGGGTTCTCAAGCAGGTAAACGGACAGATGACATAAAAGTATTTATTTCTCGGCAAGATTCATTTTTCAAAAATGTCACGACCACGTAAAACCTTTTTCTAAATTCGAGTTTTTTTAAACATGGTTTATTCTTATTTTACTTGATTGTAAAATATAAAAATGCGAATCCAACATCGCATTCATTCGGTTCTTTACAAAATAAAAGACCGCCGGGAAAAAAGTCATGAAAACGAAAACATTTGAAGTGAAAACGGTAAGCGACAAGAGCTGCGAATGACCTGGATACCGGAGACAAAAGGCTCTTTAATTAAGACCATGTTCCCGTTTCTACCAACATCGTTCAATGATATCCTTTATTAAAATTCACAAAGACACCAAAAAATAGCCGAGCGTCACACACAAAAAGGTTGTTATAACAAAAGCCAGGACTCCCACCCTTTAAACCCGCGTGTTTGTGATCTCCTTTTTCTCTTTCTTTCTTCTATAGAAACTCTGCTGCATTCTCTTCGACTCAATTTGTTTGCCTACTTTAAATTTTAATCGATGACATAGCAAGTTTATTCAAAATTTCTCAAGTTATTAACAAATTATTGATTGGATCTACCAGCATGAGTTTATTCAGCGGGCAGGTTCGGTTATGAACACCTTATCAATTTCTCCTCGAGATGTTTGAGTCTTGGAGAGGTAGCTGTTCTTTTGGGAAGGAAAAGCCCGAATGAGAATGGCATCAAACTTGACAGAGACCGTTGGGTCTAGAAATTTTTTCCTCTAAAATCTTGCTTACACTATTTTTTTTTATTTTTTAAAAAATTAAGTAATTAAAAAAGCTACGGTTAAAATAATTAAATCGCTGCCTCTGGCAAAATTCACTTCGGTGTGTGGAACCGAGATTAAAAACTCTCATGTATTTATGAATATAAATATCAGTTTTAAGTTTTTTCATTTAGGTAAATTGAAAACCACAGAAAATCTTGTTTTGAAATCCTTCTCAAAAGAAGAAAAAAAAAGGTTGAGGAAACTGACAGGAAAATATCGATGTTCACTTCTTAAAAAGTTCTTTAGTTTGCCTTTTGGATAAAGCAAACATCAAAAGAATCATTCAGGAAACTTTGATCGTACGTTTATGTTTCACGGTAGGAAATATGATCGTGGTCGACTAACTCTAAAAACTGTGATTGAATTTAAAAAAAATGCAAAAGGGGAATTCCGTGCGGTCCGGAAACGGAAATCAATTTATATCCTGCTAGAACGCTTTTCCATGAAAAAAAGCTGAAAAAGTGATACGAGGTCGAAATGTCTGGACCATTCCCTTGTTCGTTTCCGAATAAAATCATATTTTAGTGAGAGGAAAGAGAGAATATGTCAGGAAAACGTATCCGATATAATGACGGCTTCAATGCATCGTTATTTTAATTTTTTTACTTGATTTTTGCCGGATTGTAAAATTTAATAATAGAGGTCGAGCTTTTTGTTTTAGAAAGATATGTTTGTTGGCATATGTGAATCGTCTGACGAGAAATAGAAATTATCGTGTGCCCGTCACGAATGACAGTGGTTATTACGTCCTTCTGGTTTGATTTAAAAGGAGGATATGCTTGAATGATTCACGAGACTTGCGATATATCGTTCTCGCTCGTTTAAATCCATTTTGGGAAATTGGACCCCCAAAGCAATCGAAGATGTCGGAAACGAAGACCGTGCTTTATTTAAAAGGGAGTATAGCAAAGTCATTTAAAGTCGACTTACAGAGAATTCTACAAGGATGTCATCATTTTAAATGCTTATTGTTTCTCTGCCTAAAATTATCGGTAAGTCGAGAACAGACAAAGTTAATAACAAAGCAAAGTAAAAAGAGACGGAGAAGGAATATTAACGAAATACTTGAGGCGAACCCCTGCTAGAGCTCGTCTAAGGCACTCCTCTTATATTAAGTATAAAAGCAAGTTTGGAAACATGAAGTCAAACGGCAATCACTGAAACCGAAGATCGGTCATAGATCAAAGAATCATTTGATTCCGTGGTTTCTTAATGACGAAGTGAAAGACTATTTCGCATCCATCCTTTCCGAGGAAAATTTAAGCATTCAGATAGTTCATTGTATCATTGATTTTATTCAAATTACAACTGCTGCAACAACAATCTATTTAATAAGTGGAAAAAAATGTATTTAACTTTCGTTGGCGTATTGCAGTCAAGTTCCTCAGATTAATTTTCACACTTTTATATGATAAGTTTACTTCTTCGTTGGAATATTACCTGAAGTTACGAATACTGTACAAGATAAATTGATTTATGTAAGTTCTTTTAAACGACGACGGATACATGTTTGTAAATATCTTTTTTGCCAGAGTAGTGTCTATTTTTTATGTTTGTTGTTTATCCACTAATTCTTCGCTTGATGTCATTCCAGAAATGCACACAACTCGACGAATAGGTTCTCTTACTTTTCAGACAAATAGAAGAAAGGCAGAGAAGAAAGCGAAGACATCGCTACAATGTAACAAACAATTGAAAAATAATTGAGAAGAGCCATATTGAAATCGATCTAAAACAATGATACTGATAAAATTAAGAAATTACAAAGTTTTCCGAGTGGAAATCGTTTTACAAATAAAAGTAAATTGATTACACGTATAAATAAGTAATCACGGAATCGAAGAATTGATGCCAGTCGAAGAAGAAAACTTTTCCTTTAATTTTTGTCTTGTTTTCAAAGGCTTCAAAGCTTCCCGATTTATTTTTTTATTCACTCATTAAGTCCTGTTTTCCAATAAGGGATTGGGATTTGCAACCAGAAAAGAAAATCCTTTCGAAAAGAAAACTAAATCCGTATCTGGATTATGTTACTCTTTGTTTATGCCACTTTTTCTATTTTCCTTTTCCATATTCATAAAGAAATATATCGCAATGTATTCGTACGAGCTTTTTCGTATTCTTTTTACTTTTTTATGATGAAAGCGAAATCTACATTTTTCGTCTTTAATCCTCTGTTTCGATCCAGACTTTAAACGATTGACCGTAGCTTTTCGTTTTGCCTTTTTCTCGAGATTTTTTTCTTTAAACCGTTTCCAATCATTCTTGGGGTATCGCGAAAACTATCGGAGTTAAACCCGTAAACCGAAAACTTTCGGATGAAGCCAAAGTAAAAGTATTCAATTTATTCAGTCTTTTGTTAGTCGCCAAGTGAAAGAAAGTCTGACATCTGACACGGTGGGCCTATAGAATGTTTCTTCATTTCCGGGAAAGAGGATTCGAACATTTCTTTGCTTTAGTGAAACTTTTTTCCCTTCTCTCTCATCTGTCAAATTTCTTTCGTCGATGTCTCGAGGGGCTGAAATCTGTGTTAATGCGGGAAAGCAAATTATATTATTCGTCGAATTAATGATTATGTAGTACTCGAGCCGTTGTTAATGTCGAATAACCTTTAGTTTATCCGTCGGCTGACACAAATTACATGTATGAACGTTCGAGTTAATCAATCGATTAATCAGCTGAAGGGCTTCTCAGGCTTCCCGGCACGTCTTGTATATCTCGATTGTCGGTTACCGGGTATCGCGATGTGGAAAGAATACGAAAATTTACGAAATAGTCTGCGACAAGGGCCGACCGGTTCCTTCGAATACGTAAGTCGCCTTTTACAAGACGAACCAAAGCGATCGGTGCATAAATTCCATCATCGTAAAATCGATCACTCATATATTGACATTTCATAAAGTCGTCGTACAAGTTCATAAAACGAAAAGGAGCGACACGAAGGCTTTATGGATTCTCCAATGTCAACATTAAACGGGCTAAATACCGTTCCTTTCGATTTTCAATTTCTCTAAACTTTTATTTTTACGGCACTTTGCACTCGACACAAGTTTTCATCTTTTCTGTGAGAAAAAGCCGGTTTCTTTTCATTGAATATTCTATCGTGTTTTTAACGCGCTATTTGGGATTACCCTTCACCTCGTCGTGTTTTTCAATATCGTTTTAAATCTAAGAGTTCCAAGTACGTGTAAATGTATCTATTAAACAATTTTTAAGGAAAATAACAGCAAATTTTTACCAGCACTTGAACATACCTTTCAAAAAGAAAATAGAGACGTTAACTTGTAAATTACGATATTCTAAAACACGAAGCAAAATCTAGAGTATATTTTTCAAAGGAACTAACTTGTAACATGAAGACTTGTAAAGCCATCGATCCTTTTTAACAGTTGACTTTATTGTTATGATAGTTCTAACATAATTCATTACTTCCCCTTCAAAAAGGAAAAAAAAAATAAAAAGATGACTATCAAACTGACAGACAACCGATTATTTAGTCCGCACTTAATGGCTAGTCGGAAAATTGCTGACATTATTTATGCCTCTGTCATAGAGTGAATATACATTTGGTGACTAAAATCAGCACAAATAATACGTTTTGGAGGTAGGGTGTAACACATGTGGCGATAATTTCGTGCTTGTAGATGCTCTCTTGAGCAAGCATATTTTTTCTCATCAATAATTACTAAATTATATATCCATTTTTATCTTCGAGACGGTCGTATGCACCTGGTAGCAATTGATTTTAGCAGCGAAGAATCCTAGTGCAAAATTATTAAGCTATGTGGTATATGACGGTACCCAATAAAAATTTTACTAGTAACACTCAGCAGACATGGAATATTTTGATTGGTAATCGATCGCGCGCCAGCTATATCCTCTAACGGATGTGGCGCTAGAGTCCTTCGTTCTTTTGTTTGGTTATTTTGCTGAGTAAATTCAAGGATCAAAAAAAGAGAGATTCTTGTGATTTTCAGAAGTTTAAATCTTATTTCACTTTATGAACAAGACTATCCAGACGAAGTCTCAAAGAATTTTTCTTCCAGACGTTAAGTCGCATGCTTCAAGTCGTAAAAAGTCGGAATTCGCAAAAAAAATTAAACAAGATCATTGCATTTCATAGTTATTGCTGCAATTAAAGCAATGACGCTAAAAAATTTCTTGACCTTTTTAATCTGAATTTTTTTTTCTTTTGCACAAGGAAGAGGTCGAAACGAAAAAGTTTGAAAAACACGGGATGTAACTAATAAAAAGAGACAAGCGCGCACACATAATATCCCGTCTAAATCCGTAAGAATGTTATTCCTGCAAGGAAATGCATTTCGTTCGCAGCAAAGTGAAAAGCAAAGTAATAAAAAGCTGTAAAATGCAATTGCTACTCCCCCACCAAAAGCTTTTCCAACCATTAGTGTAATGAAAAAGTAAAATGTATTCTCCGACATCCGCACTCACACTGCGATTTCCGTTTTATGTGTGACCGGATTTTTCCGAAATACGTTTTCCACGAACCTATCTTTCGAGTCAGATCAAAAGATTACTTCTTTTTTTTTTCTTTCTTTCCTTATTCATAAAAGTTAACACCTATTACGATCGGACGCCCCGGATATCCGATGTTATTTAAATCCTCGTTTTTCTTCTTTTTCTCCCCGAAATATTCCCTCGGCTGTTATCAGAACGCTCGGTCCTCCCTTTTTTTCTCTTCCTAATATGTAAAAGTAAAATCCGTGATCTGTGTTTGGGGAGCCATTTTTCACCTCGTACGGTTTTTCTCTCTGGGTTACTTAGAACTGCAGTAGTATTTGTATTTGAATAAATTTTAAAAAATCTGAAACTTTACAATTTTAAACCCTTTGGATAGAGTTGAAGGTCACTGTTCAATAAAATGCTAAAATCACATTTATGAGTATTAAATTTTTTCATGTTCGATCGAAATCGATTGTAATTAGGGAAGTTAAAGCTTAGAGCCGAAGTACATAACGCAGATTTGTTGCAAATCAATTTCAATAGCTTGATAATTGAACCACTTCGGAAAAATGATGATAATATCATCAAAAGAAAGCAATATCTGGGGTGAAATTCAATCTAATCTGACGTAATGACGGTATTTTATAAATGCAATCATTTATTCTATTGAAAGCTCTACATTTGAAGTAGGCTTTTATGTATTTATCATGTAGACTTCGTTTTCAAAAGAAAAAACTTTTTATTTTTTGTAGTCTCATTTATTTTCATAGCTCTGCTCCATTTATGGTACTTTGTTCCTTTAATAAGCAAATAAAATGACAATGTTTAATAGGTATAAGATAGCTCTATCGAGTTGTGCCCGTTTAATTTGTCGTAGATTCCTATCATTTGATTGAACCGTCTCTAGAGCTGAGCTGCGACTTAAAATGGAATATTTTTATTGCAAGAATACAGAACCAAGGAAGTTATATACGGGATTTAAAAAAATTTCTCGCAGGTGTAGTTAAAAAATACCTATTAGATATTTTCATAAATTGTCGTCTTTAAAGGTTTCGGACGAATCAAGATTCTGGTGTAATAAACTAACATTATCCATTATGTCCTAATGGCACCGAGATTCGGTTACTATTCTCTTCAAATATCGGTTTATTTATGAGTTATGACCATTAATAACCAGGCGCTATGAAAGGAGGAAAGAGGGAACAACAGGGAGGGGTAGTCTGTCAGGTTTGGATTTATTCGCACGTCATCGCGGTGTTTGTATTTGGATTATTAATAAGAGACGCAAATATTGTTCTGCTAATTACTTCGACCTTTCCCGTATCCGCCAAACTCTCACCCATACTCTATTTGTTTGCTTTGTTTCCCTGATATAATCAAATCACCGCTCATTTCGGCAACGATTTTTTTTCTTTTGCCCGAGCTTCTTTATTGTTAAACCAATTTTATTCAAATTCGTTTTCGCTATCCAGCAGCATAAAATTCTCGACCTGACCAAATGCGAAATTGCAAATATTATCGATTCGCGTTATCTTATAATCCGCCAAAAATATATGCAATCGCAACGCCCCGGTTTAAAAATGTCAAACGGTATAAATGATCGTTCTGACTGAAAGTCTGCTCAGTAGGTGGCCAAACCGCTTTTCAGTGATTACGGGCATTAGATAGATGAACGATTTCGTTGTTTGATAAAACTTTTCTCTCATTATTTATGCTTTTTTGCCAAAAGAGTGAACATCTTTTATTACCGACAGTTTGAAAACAACTTTTTCACATTTGCCTTCCTTATTCAGTTTTCGTTTTCGTTTTCGTTTTTTTTTTTTTTTTTTTTTTGAATACCAAAGATCCTCTTTTTATTCAGGCCGGGCGGTGAACTCGAGTTTATTCATAAAGTTAATTGGTTTAGTAAAATGTTTTAAAATTAGTCTACTTCGCATGAATTAACAAAATAATATGAAACGAAAAATGCCATCTTAGACAGGTCTTACTGTAACAGTGCGCTGTTTACACTCTAAACTCCAATGTAGTTTATAGTTTGATAACCAATTTTCAGAAGTTTTTTCACTTTCATGATTTTATTTCGATTTCTCTTGTTAACTTTTCTTGGAAAGTTGCAAAACTCGAAGAACATTCTTGCGCATTCCTGTTGAGAATTCATTAAACTCGTTATGCTCAGGTGAATTATTTCATATCTTGTAGCCCGAGGTAATCCTTTCCAAGTTTTACTTTTAACAAAGATATTTTCACATCGTCAGAATAATTTTTATTAAAATAGCGTACGGTATCTTTCCTCTGCCAGAAAGAAATTTTTAATTTTGTTTGGCGCATAGTTAAAGAATTATTCGAAAAGTTGTCGTTCCTAAATAAAGCCGTCGCGAAATCTCTAAGGAGGCTGAGAAAAAAAGACTACGAGAAAGAGAACCAAACTTTTTTTTTTCATTTTTTCACGGCAAAAAAAACAATCGGGGAAATATAATTATTCAAGTAACGTGATTAGCAATAATTGCTGACGCGCACCTATTTTATTGCGATTTCACTTACCATGACATGCTTCTTTTGCCAGATCTTTATTCGTTGTTATCTTAGTCGATTTTATTGCCAACTCAAAAATATAAAAAAAAATAGGTTGTTCATTTTTCCAGAAATGGGCACATTAGGCTTGATAATAATTTTTTCTTGCAAAATGCCACTTCTAAAGAAAGAAAAAAAAATAAATCAAGCGAGTTTAAAATTCTTTAACCCCGAAGAAAGTTCTTTTTATAAAAAAGAAAAAGTTATAAGAAATGAAGGTTGATGTAGTTGAAGTTTGAGTCAAGAAATTTAGAGTAGATTAAATTAAGCCATTCTTAATTTTGTAAATGAAGGAGAACAGTGGGAATTATTATCACTTATAAATTATAAATATTCATAACTGGAGGTTTTCCTAAATAAGCTAATGTTTGCTGAGTCCATTTACATATTGTTCGTCAAGACATTTATATTAACGATCTAATTTTTATCTTGTCAAAAAGCGGTTTACTCACTCCTTTTTAAATGGTAAAGCAGCTCTCGTGGAATCGAAACTTATTTAACCTAATTAATGTACAAAATTAAGAATTTTGTACAAGAAAAAAAAACTTTCCTTCATGTTTTTTCGAGTTAAAAAATATGTTTCCTTTAACTGAAGAATAACATTAAGTCTTAAAAATTAGAAAATATTATATGAATAAGGTTATAAGTAATTCAAAACGAAGTAGGAAAGAAGAGTCAAGCAAGGAGCATAAAGAGATAACAGAATGTACGTATGAAGATTATAAGATAAACTGTTAAGCCCTAAAAGTGGATTTGCGGTATCACTAACTAGATACTGCAGCTACAGAAATGCCATAAGATATATTTCTTGTCTTTCTCTTTAGGTAGATGTTCGCAACTAAGTTTAATTTACATTATTCGTCTACTGTTTCCATTTTCCCTTCTTAGGTCAGTCTTGCAATTAATTTTACTTTCTTAGGTCAATTTTGCCATTCGTTTGCGGTTTCTTGTTCGAAGGGAACATTTTTATTTCGGCGACTTTTAGAAAGAAAGTAAATTTCGGAATCGCGTAAGTCAATTCGGCAAGCTTCTAGCGCCGTATAGACCACACTAGAACGGTCAAAGAAAATGCAAATTTTCAGACGGCCAAGAGAGAATAAGGCAGATCTTTCGTCAGCAATTATTCCTTTTAAACGAACACGACCACAGGAAAACTAGGAAAGACAGTTTTCATCGAAGACAAGGGCAGTTCCGAACTCATTAGCGGTTTCGTTCTCTCCTCCCTCCTGTCTTTCCTGGATATATACAGTATTATTTGTTAGTCTCGTCATTTTTATTTTTAAATGAAAACGTTGGTTCTGTGGCCCGTGCGGTTTTTGTTCTGACACAAAATCAACTTGACCTGTTCCCCAGTTTTTGTTTCCTTCAAAGCCACCTTTCTTCTATACGGCTAATTATTTATTATTATCATTATCATCTATTTCTATATTTTACCCAAAATTTTATGTTGGGTTTGTTTTGGGGAAGGGGAAGGAGTCGAGTGGGCTCAAAAAAATTGAGCTAGCACTTACCTCCCAGACCAGGTTCACCCGAGGTGCGACCGTTCTGTATCGATTCCACGAGTAAACACGAAAAAATTGGTTCGATCGATCGGAAAATATCGTCGAGCAATGATTAATACCTTATTGTGTAAAAGATAGCCAAAGAGGAAAAAACGGGGCGGCACTGACAGAAAAATGGTGAAACAATGAATCATGCAAATCATTGATCCTTCTAAGGTTGAATGAATGGAAGAGGAAGAAAAGAGGTTCGCTCGACAGAGAGGAAATAGAGGAACATTTTTTTTTCTTTTTTAAAAAAGAAATAAGGTGATAAAAAAAAGCAAAGTTGAGTAATGCGTTTTTAATCGACAAAGATTTTTTCTGAGTTCGTCACATCTTAATCGCGAGAAGGGATATAAAAATTATTAACTTATTTTCAAAATGAGGATATTTAGTTAATTATTAACTTAAGTTTGGAGTCTACAAATTTTATGATAAGAAAACGAACATTTTGTGGCAGAAACGTGAAAAACATTAAGGTCTAATTAATTAGGTCAGTAATATAGTCTTAAACAATAGCAGAGAGGTGTTAATAAGAGATTTAGAAATACTTGAATAATGATGGTTGCGGTTACGTAAACTGTCAAAATTTCTGTTCATCTGTATATTAGCTATTATGCATTTATGCGTAATCAGGGATATCATCAGCTTGAGGCGATGATGTTTTCATTAATGAGTAATTTATAATAGCCTAATGAGTTGCAGCGTGTTTTAGCAACAAGAATATACCATTTCATCGATACATAATTACTCACGTAAACTAAAAAAGTAGTTTTATCGTATTAACTCAATCTTTTTTTTATTTTGTACTCTTGAAGGTTTATCGAATAAGCATAATGCAATCTAATAAAACTTTTAGGTGCTATGAAAAATTATACCAATGCCGTAAAAAACTGTAAAGGGTTTTTTAGATAAAAAGTAAGGTCGAATTTAGATAATATTTCCTTTTCATTTAGTTTTACGGTTTTTTTCTTCGAATCGATATTTCAAAAGACTATTTTTACGCTATTATTATTTCTGGAGCGGCATATCTTTAAAAATATCCGTCTTCTTTCTCTTTTCTGTTTCTCCTTCTTTTCATAACATTATTTGTCCATTGCTGACTTTAGGCTTTTTCTATAGCTACAAACGGAATTTTGTATAACTGATGGAGCCATTTTTTATCAACCTCTACCAGTTGATATGATTCAACTTAGCTTGATATAAAAAATTTTCAGAATTATCCGATTTCATATCTTAAGTAATACGATGTAAGATACGATTATTTTTTACCGCGAATCTTCAGTTAAAACCGAGGAACTTTCTACATACGCAAGAGGTCGGATGGTTCTTCATTGTTCATCGCTAAGCGCTTAATATTTAAGCTTGCCCTTTTCTTTGTTTAAAAATAATATATTCAAGAGTAACGCACTTTTAGTAAACACACTTTTTACTTTAAATGGAAAAAAAAATAGGAGGTTTAACGAGCAAAGAGAAAAAACGATCTCGTGTTTGTTTCCTTTCCCCGGAAAGGTTTGAACTTCTCACGTCAAGAAAGAGTTTCTAAGAAGAAATAAGTAAAATTTTGCCTTAAGCATAAAGGAACAACATAATAATTGTGGAGTAATATTTATGGGTAGAAGCGAAGAAAAGACCCGACAAATTTCATGCTTTCCGGGATGCCTAGAGCACATTTTTTTTTAATCTTTATTTTTCTTTCCGCGGCGAGATTTTTATACGTAAAAAGAGTTTTAAACTACTAAAATCGGTTAAAGTTTGTTATTTTTTTAACAAATAGGTCATTTCATTTCGGGAATGAAAAAAAAAAGAGCTGAAGCAAACCCGTTCATCCTTGCACAAAATCCGCGAAACGTGGAGAGCTCAGCTTCTTATCTAGATCGGCACCTCTCTCCGTTTATAAAATAAATGAATGAAAATCCATTGAGAGAATCACAATCTTCAACTTTTCTAAAATAGAGTCGAGAGGAAATGAGAGGTGAAACTGAAATCGATTTTGAAAAAAATTGCTTCGAGGATTTCCTCTGAAGGGTTTATATTAGCCCATCAATGAATTTGACAAGGGTAACGCTTTCCCCCATAAAGTATTTTAAAGTCCAATAATAAATAATTTATTTTAAGGCTTGACGAGTTTCAGAGGATATCCCGCTTTTATTAATTTAAAGGTTACGAGGAAAGTATTTTATTCTTGTTTTTCGTTTTTCCCTTTGCCGTCATATTAATAGACCCGTTTATTAAGAATTTGCCAGAAAAATAATTATTTTTGAATCGTTATTATAATTTAAATTTTTTTTTTCTTTCTAGGTAAGATTTTGTTAATCAACGATCTATAAAGAATATCATTTTTTCCGTTGAGGATGTTTTTTCGCTTATGAAGACGCTGAACTCTTGAACTGCCGTAAGTATCTCCCGAAAAATTAAGGTATAAGTTTTCTCCTAAATTAACTGGTTGCAATTCTCCGTTTCGCTTTTTATTATAATTTTAATTGTGAACACAGTTCACGGACGATTTAGTTAACGGATAGATTTAAAATTAGCCAGCCTGTTTAAAATAAAGGGGATTAGGCTATATTCTAATACTAAACTTGTCTGTTGTTCGATCAGATTTTAGTTTTTGTCTAAACATATAGAATTACCGTTGAAATTATTCTAAAAATGCTCTCTGAGATCATGAAAAAATTCATCGTGCCAACTTTACCGTTTATTTCCCGATTTATTAGGACAAAGTAAAGGATTAATAGGATTCGTGACGGATGACCTGGGTGCAGTAGATAATTTTACGTTTCCTTTCGTGAAAAACCGCATGTCACATGTTTGAAATTTGTTCGACACGCGATTTTTTTCGGTGAGATACCATTTTGTACACGAGTGTATTGCATAAATATCCTCAATTTCGATGCTTTCGTCACGTAAAGTGTCGAACGGTAAGGTTTCACTGCTAATCGCTGTTATCCCACCTATCGATTATCGTTAAATAAAACTAAAAAGGTCGACACATTGGGAATTCATCCACAGGGACGAAGGATACATCGGCGATACGAAGTACCAATCTCGCAACTTTTATTCGGTCATGAAACAGCAATAATAAACTGTTATAATTACTTGATGTTTCTATTACATTACAAGAATCATTTCTCCGGTATCGATATCGGGAAAGTTTAGGTGAAATCGAAGAAGCTAGTTTTCGCGGGAGAGTTGGTAACGGCTTTCTCTTTCTTTTAATGCTTCTAATTAATTTCAAAACTTGGCTAATTCATCTTGAATAGTTAGTTTATAACTTTCACCTGGAAAATTCGCACAGGAATCGATATTTAGTAAATTTGTTTTACACAATTGGAAATGATTGAAGGTTACGAAGCAATAGAAATGCGGAAAGACGTCTCGACAAGGTCGGGTGATAATGATAAATATCCGTCAAGGCCCGTTTGACCTAACTGTGACCCAGCGGTAAGCTCTTGTTTAAAAGAAAAAAGTATTAATTAATTAATTTTCCGCAGTATCGAGAATCTTGAATTTTGAAAATTCATTTGGAAATCGAAATGGCAGTACTTTTAAAAAGTTTTATGATGCTATTATGTTCCGAAGAAAAGCTATAAACCCTCATGGCCGAAGAAATGAAGAGAAACGACTTTGTTGCTTTGCTAGGTAATCAAATCGAATGATACTTAGGCTTTTCAGAATGAAATTTTCTTTTTATGTAACACTGTAAAATCGATTAGACTAAGAGCCGATTATACTTTGGTAAAGTCCCAGCCAAAACGTTAGCTGAAAGGATTTTATTCATCTTAATTTGTTTGGAATCGATTTATTATGGCGAACGCTTACAATTTGAAGATTTGTGTTATTTGTAAACTTGAGTTCAGGATAGTATCGAGGAAGTAGGCAGTATGAAAAACGGTCGAACTAAATATTAAATAGGGATGCAACCGACCAATTTTTTTAATTTTTAAGTAAGCTGCATTAATTTTAAAAAGCCTATACGATCGGTAATGGTTTCAAAGTAAAACCATAGAATTCAAAAAAGTTTTAATTTGTTGAGAAGTTCTAGAGCAAGCACGATGCAGCTCGCTTAATATATTCATTGTTAATGCAACGGAGCATTATTAGAAGTGCGCTCTTTCACAATAAAAAGTCGAAAACTCAAATATATTTTTACAAATGATGCTAATGTGGCTTTTACAGCTACTCAGACCGATTTCTAAATGTTCTTTTCAAAACTTAAGAAATAACCGTCTCGACACATTTTTTCCGGTGCTTAAGGAGGATGACCCTGTTAATACATTCTTTTTCAATACTCAAGTTCTCAGTCAACCTCAATACTCAAAACTCTATAACCGGATTGTTGTTCCTCAGTTTCCGTTGCTATGCTGTTAGCATTAAAGATAGATTAAAGTTATAACGATTTTAACGGAAAAAATCTGCTTCTTAATTTCGTGGAGGAAACGGTAAAAATTCCAGTTATTATTAAGGTGTGAAATAAACTTTTCTTTGCTTCGTAAAAAATATGTTTTCTGTCAACCGTCTCGTTGTAACCTAATTTTTATTATTTCCTGCATTCGTTAGATTTTTAATCTTTTTAATGTTTTTTTTCCTTTGGAGCTTAAATTCTTTATAATACTCATCAGAAAGTAATAATGAAATTGCCCTACCGGAGACAATTTGAAAAATTCCGAAAGAAATATTCCGTTTTTTCTGCTTGTAATATTTTTTTAATTAACAATAAGTGTTATGAAGTTTTTCAAGTGTCACCTGTTCGGGGTTTTAAATACCCATTTAGCTCTTGGTGGAACCGGAGGGGAAATAAAACAATTTTAAAATTTGAAGCTCAGTCGTTTTCTACTGTATTTATAAAAATAAAATTTTATCTCTCAGCCACTGACACGGAATATGAATGCGGGATTAGAGCCGGAACCATTGGAGAATTGTAAATCAGAGCTTTTCGTAAAGTTCATTTTCGAGATTTGTAGAAAGCCTTCAAATATCCAAACCATGAAGAAACCATTTGAAGCGAGGGTTTTGTTTATAATGAAATTGAAGTCAATGTTTGTTGATATCGAAATGGGTAACTGGTATTAATAAGTCAATACGGAACGCTCGAATTCGGGTTTTCGCAACCAATATTCTGAATTTGATAAATGGTAGAAGAGAAAAGGGGGTTAAAAGAGGCGGGTATTGACGCACCCGATGAGAAAACATCTTGCTTCGTGTTTTCTCGACCCCTTTAAGGTAATTTATGATGCTACAGGAAGAACTAGTTTCCCCTAGAACTCGAGTTCGAAAACTCTCTCTTCCCTTCCACGGCATTTCACTTACCCATTCAAAATTTCATTTCGGGTTTTGACCGGTCACAGGCTTTTCAATGATATCTTTTTTTTTTCATTAATAGCCAGCATTTAACTGTAATCGACTTGTTATACGAAGGAAATGATTAATTAAAAAATGCCGGATTGAAAAATGTCCAGATTGAAACGAACTGAAAGCATGTTAACTTTGATCAAGACAAATCGAAGAGAATTAATTAATCGAACGAACGTGCGAACGGATACCTTGAAACGAGTCTCGGTTTTATGCAGATCGCTGGGGAATCATTCTCATTTTCCGTTCCGATTATTTTCAAACTCACCGTAACGGTGGATTTTTAGTTTTAATTAGAGGCTTATCAGCCTAGCTTTTCCATATACCGAACGGGATTAAATTCGTACGAGTCAAAAAAAATCGTATCGATCCAGGCCTCGGGCTAAAGATTGCGTGAGTTTTTTAAAAGAAAATTATTTACAGGCCAACTAACTTAAGATTAATTAATAATGGCTTAGGAACTTTTTCGAAGCACCTCATTTTCAATTTATGAAATGATTGTTAATGTATTATAGAATTTCTCGTGATTATAAAAAACGTATCAAGCTGCCGTTATCTAAAACTGGTTTCAGCTAAATTTAGAAGTTTGTATTTATAAACGTTTACATCGTGAAAATCGATATCGAGGTTCTAGTTGTCGGGTAAGGAAAAACGTAAATCATGAAGAATTTTAGGATTGAATTAGAATAAACAGTAGCTTAAAATACTGGATGACTGGCGACAGAATTTTATGGAATTTATACCCTCGAAGTGTATATTTATCGCGTTAGAAAAGCTTCAGGCATCATCTATTTCCTGCATGATTTACAGCAAAAATAACTGGCCGAAACATAATTAAAAAACACGTTTCAAAGTTATCTCAAAAATAATGCTGAAAGTAGTAAATAATGTTGATGGTTTGGTAACAATAGAACAAGCAGTGCGTAAACATCATGTGTTGCAGTGTTTTTAATAACCTGTGTATGTGTGATGTAAAACTTTCGATTATTTTCATCTTCATTCTTTTTAAATTTCACAAATGTTTTTTTTTTCATTGCGTTAGATCCCATTCGGGAAAAGAAAATTTTTTAAAAGCCTGCCAGGGAAATTCTTTTTGGTTATATTCTCGAAGCTTTCCTAAGATAACCGATAAACTTAAGAACATCGATTGAATGTTAATCTCGGAAATTTTATTGAGCAGTGACACGATATGAGGTGGCCGGGCTTAAAAATCAGATAAAATACATTTATTGATATAACTGTACAAGCTGACATTCGTCCCAAGAGTTTTAAGCATCTCGAGGGTATTTTTCACGGTTTTCCAATTTCATTCGATGGCAGAGAAGTTTTCATAATGTTTTTTTTTTCATAGTTTTTTGTATTGCATTACTCGCGTATTTCCTCAGGAATGAAAAGCGTTTAATGTTTAACCCTCCCGATACTTTCGAATCGGCGGGTGCTTGGTGCGGTGGTAATGTTGTTTCGAGTGTGAGATGAAAAAGTTTTGTTAACTGGTCTGGGAAAACAAAAACGATCTCCACGTTTTTATGTACAAATGCATTTTAAACTCTAGATAAAACAGAATAACGGACTTTTTGTTTAAAATTTAAATTCATTTAAATCCCACCCACCTCCATGTACTCCCTTTTCAAATTTGTATGCTGTTGAATTTTGCCGTTTTCATCTGTTCCAAGCAACTAACTTTTCTCTAAGTCGAAACAAAATATTCTATTTTTGATTAAATGACTCGTATCAAATTTTCCAAAAAAATATAGCTCGGTAATCGTTTTAGAGTCCTTCCTCATACGCATGTCTTAATTTTATGCGACTAATCGACTATTCTTAGAGCCGATTTCAAAGTTACACCGCGGCTATTGAAAAAATTAAACACTTAGCACGTGCCGAAAAACTTCCAAAAAAGCGGATCTATGAATCGTTGAAACCACTTAAACATTAGTTTCTCAAGCTTGAAACTGTTTACTTTGTTTTTGGAGAAAAAAAATGGTATACAATGTTAAAGGTTTGAATCTCGGTTAAATAGGGCTTGCTAATTTGTTATTACCTTATTTGAAATATGAGTTGATTAAAGCTATTCAGTTAAACGACGATGCATCAAACACAGTAATTCCGGAAATTGAAATCATGCAAAGTAAACGAAACTTGTACTTTTTAGGGGGAAATAAAATTTAATGAGGTTTACCTTTTACATGATACTTCTTAATTTATTTTAAAGATGGTTTTGAACTATGCTTTTTCTCCCTTTCATGCTGCACACTTTGCCGACTGTTAGATCCAAGTTCAAATGATACCAGAGGAAATAAAGGGAAAGGTAATAGAGATATAAGTTGCAGAGCACGAAACGGCAATAACTACCCTCGCGCGGAAAAAATGCTAAAGCTATTTAGAATTTAAATAATGAGAAATCGATTCGTAAAAATGCGAAAGGACTAAAAAAGAAAAAATAAGAAAGAGAATTTAAGGACACGCACTAGAGCTCAAAGACTAAAAGCAAGTATTTTTTGACGAAGGAAGAAAAAATGATGCAGGCAGGCCTAGATTATTCGATGTAAGGCGATGAATATTGTCTGAATCGATGGATTCCGTGACCTAGCTTTTTTAGCTTTTTCATCATTTTTATGTAGGAATTGAAATATTATATTTCGAGAGAAAAGAATTGTAATAGAATATAAGAGTTCCGCTCGACCCGCATTCAAATGCGCGGAAAAATTTTATTTTTGAGTGCTTAAAAAGCAATTTAATGTATTAGACGCATGTTCTCGATTCTTGAACTGTATTTTGAAAAGAGATAATGTATTTCGTTTTTGACGAGTTGAAATTTTCAGATATTACCGTAGAAGAAAATGAAAAAAAAAAGTGCAAAATAAAAACGTGAAATAGCAGACAGGAAAAATCGGATTCTAAGATGTTGGGCAAGAATCAATATCTGTTGACTCAAATCTAGATCAAGGCAGACACTCGTGACACCATCAAAGCAACAGATAAAGTATAATAGATAGATAGGAAAGCTTAGGTGAATGCAATTTTACATTCCTTTCTGTTTCCTTATCGTGAGTGCTGAATTAAGATTTGGCAATTGTTGGATTTCACGAATGGCAAAAGGAAACGATTCAAACAACCCGGATTTTTTCTAGTGCGCACTTTTTATTACGATAAAACTCTTCGTTGTAGAGAATATAGAAAGTTTTGATTTTTACAATTTCGACTCAGATAAACTGCTTTGTAGAATTTTTGTTGAGATTGGGATAAAATGGCATTATGCTGAGATTTTAAAGGACCAACGATGTTAATTTTAAGAAGGAGACGGATAAACGCCTATAAAGGATAAAGGAGAAATAAGGACGATTTTAAAGAAAATCCCTTAAGGAAGGGGAAACCCTAAGGAAGATAGGCTACAAGTGGAGAACTGGGAAATCAAGGTTTAAGACAAGAGCGAATGGAAACGAGGCAAGGTGTGAACATAGGAGAAAGGCTATTTGTTAAATCCTGTACTTGTGAGCAGCGTCCTCACTCCTCAACCTTTCGAATAGTTTTAATACCTTCTAGTAGTTCTCCTTCCTTCCTTCCTTTCCTTTCCTTTCTCCACTTTTCAAGTTTTGATCAAATGTAAACAAGTAAATCTTTCACAAATCGAAATCTCGGGAAACTGCCGGGATCTATTTTCGTTTTTGAAACAAGCTTATAATCGTATTAACAGCCACCTCTTGGGAGATAATGAAACCGAAGAGAAGTTAGAATTGCATTTCTATCGACTCTACGTTTAGGAAAGGAAAGAATTTCCTAATCGCTTCCGTTTTTACTTTTCTATTTTATTTCGACGCAACCATCGAGACCTTTTTTTGGAAATGCATATTATGAAAACATGAATCTACTTTCGCTTTGAAAAAAATAAAAATAAATAGTCGTGTTATTTTCCTGCTTATAGGAAAAGTAATCGACTCGAGTAAGCGAGATAATTCGACGAAGACTTTTGAAGGGGGTGAATGAGATTTAGCGGAAATAGGGTAAGGGATTAAGAAATTTAAAATTTTAGATGATGGAATTTTGACGGAATCGAATCGGGATTTTTACGACAAGATCAATAGCAGACTCCATTCGAGTTTACGATGTAATTTTTAAACTCGGTTGAAAATCTCGACTGTCTGTTGGATACCGTTGATTCAAGAAAGATTTATTTGGTTACTTGAGCATACTTTGATTTATATTTGCCGTAATCCATTTCTTTCTCGACGCGCCTTCACTTCTTTTTCTTATCAGCTTTAACAGCGAGTTACATTTTACAATTTACACTCCATCTATGAGGAAACCAGAAATTTTCCTTTGTTTGAAATAAAAGAAAAAATTGATTCATGGTTAATGCTTCTATGAATTACATCAATGTGACACCGTAAGATCTCGCGAAAACCATATATCCTAAATTAATCTTCGTTACATAAAGACCGGGGAGTAAAAAAAAATCTCCAACCTTGTTTAGTCTCGCATTTTTTCCTTGAGTCAAAGCTGTTTTCCTGCTTTTACTTTTCTTTTTAATAAAAAAATTTTCTTATGTAAGGTTTAACAAGTAAATTCTTCTAATAAAACTGCAGTATTTCTTGTAACTCGAAAATTGTAATTTTAAAAGGATTTTTTTCTTTTAGATTTTCGTAATAAAGCTCCTTAAAATTATTATTGTTTTGCTCAAAGAACACAACAAAGCTATTCTGTATTTTAAAGGGATTTTCTCGGATTCGTTTTTATAATTTAAAAAAAAAGACGAATATCTCTTTTAAAATTGTCCTGGTTAATCAAATAAATGCCAATTTTCCCTTAAAAATTGAGTCGCACTTTTTCCCAAATTAAAATAAATGTATACTAAAAAACCCCAATATCGGGTCCGTAAAGCTTTAAAAAGATTGAAATTAAACAGTGTATACAAAATATTTTTGATGAATCTAATAGAACAAGCATTATTAAAAGGTGTTGGAAAACGTTTTTCAAGAAATTTGATTCCGTTAAAACCAGCGCTGGAGTCATTTTCAATTTTCGTCTTCATCCGTCAGTTTTAATGCAGATCCCTGTTTTCGGTAGAAAAATAAATGCATGAATTTTGTTCGCGCGAAGAAGAATCCAACTTTTCTTTGTTCTCAATCTTTTGCTCGATTTTTTTACGGTTTTTATGGGTTCGTGAATTTTATTTTTATTAAACGTTTTTTCTCTTCCTTGTCCGGAAACTAAGGAATATTTTTACTGGTTTTGAATTGACACCAGTTGGGCATGCTTGTTTAGGTTGAGCAGTATTCAGCCAACAGCAAATTAGAGATGATATCCTTTAGCCGTCAGGTCTCGAAAGGTAAATGCTTTTTTTTTGAGTGGGCTTTCTTTAAGCAAACAACTAACTTTAAATTAAAAAAAAAAAAAAAAGAATTGGTATACAAAATCGTATGCGAATATCAATTTAAAATGGGCTTGCGCATATATTTTTAATTTTTTAAAAAAAGAGGTGGGGACAGAAACGAGTGAGCATAGAGTTTTTCTTGTTTTATCGAATTTGCAGCAAAAAAATAATTTAAGAAGAAAGGCTTAATGATTTTAATCTCCGTTATCACTTTATTAAGTTAGGTTAAATGTACGTTTAATTAGTTTCGTTTTCCAGCAATGTTTCCTTTAAGATTTATCTTTAATTACCACCTGTGATATACAAAGGGTTTTCCTCGTTGCTAATGTTTAATTGAATAAACAAAAGGGTTCCGGGGATAAATTAAAACTCTCCTATAAACATTCATCACATCGACTGGAGGCTTTTTCTGAACATTCATAACCTTATAAAAGTTTATCCGAATTTTTCCTTACTTTAAATCGAACTCGAAAAAATTTATTTGCTGTGAATGCTTATAAAATTTACTTGACTCTCGATAGAAAGGAAGAAAAGGGAAAGAAGCAACGCCTCCCAGCAAAGCTATTGAAAAACAAGATTGAACAGGAAGGATGTAACTTCGAATAGAAACTCCGATTTTTAATTTTCAATTAATGAAGCAGAAATTTGATATAAAATAAAATATGAAAGAAAATGGAAAAGGAAAAAACATTGCTTATTTTACTAAAATCTTCTTTCTAATGTTTTGTAAAAATCATCTCGACGTTTGCTATTTTTATTCTCTAAAAAGTTGAATGTCGGGTCTATAGACCCTAATCGCGATTCATTTTCCTCTTTTGTGCGATCTCGTTAATCTGCCTCATCTATTCTTCAAGATATGAAAGCGTCAAAAAAAAGGCACGTATAAAATGCAGGCATCGGGAAAAAAAGAACGATGGAATCGTATTTTGTGGGAAGTTTAGCGGAAAAAGAAGAAGCCGAGAAATATGAGACGATGGGGCTTTGTTTGTCGAAGAAAAAAGAAGATGAAAAAAAGAGAAAGGAAGGATTCATACGGAATTGAAAGAGGTCTGCGAGTCAAAGCTTGAGGAACAGATCATCCTGATCGGTGCATGGTCGGAATGTTAACTAGCATCCCAATCCTCACCAGGATTTCTTTTATTCTCATGAATATTCTGCATTCGATGAAAACTGCTTGGGAATAAAATTCCCTGGAGCCATGCAGCCTTTCTAAAAACGATATTACTAAAAAATCTTTTTCTGTTTACATTACTCATGCAGCGTTTTCGATAAAAGAAGGAATTAATGACAAAAAAATTTAAAACACAACATGGGCTCGCGCAAAGTCATCATTTTGCGTTTGTAGTTCACGATGTGTTTGAATATGATTTATGGGTTCTTTACACGGATGATGTTCGTAAATATTTAGAGGGAACCAGAGCTGGTCTTTAAAAAAGTAGTCACGAATTGATTTTTATTCCAATTATTTACCCCGGAAAAAGCAAATGTAAAACACAAAACAGTATAAAAACGAAAGGGACCCCTTTTGTTTTAAAATTATAGGATGTGAAAGTGGGTGCTGCGAATGGGGGCTTTTTCAATTTTTTTATTTTATCGCAGAGTCCCAATTGAATCAGATCATTAACAACTGCGGTTTCATTTGATTAAACACAACGCTTTTCATCAATTCGAAATTAAAAAACTTAATCATGTAGAAATTGAATCAACACGATAAGAATCTGACCATTAGGTGATTGAAGAGATAATTTTACATTTGCATGTAACCGCGACAAACGAAAGGACTATTTTGATGATGGAGTCCTTTTAAAAACTAAATAAATTTTACCCTTTTAACAAACAGAAGGATACATTAATCCTTGTTTTATATTTTCGGTTGTCTTTCAAATAATAGTCTTTAGCCATTCGTAGCTTTCAAAAACTTTTTCAAATAATAATAAAAAAGAAGGAAAGCATGCGGTGGATTTAAAAAAAGCCGGGGTAGTTTCAATTTCCATAATTATAGAGTGTCGATTAGAATGGTGTAAATGAGGTAATGACGCTGAACTTAATGGTATAATACACGCTTACGAAGGTGAAAACCGTTATCAAGTTTTAGGTTTTGAATTAATGAAACAGCTAAAAAACTAATTATTTGTTCTTTTTCAAAACTTTATGGTTTTAGTTTAGCGCTAGTATCTAATTTTACAGGTTTGAATAATCAAGACATTGTTTTTGCATTAAAAAAATGTTAATTTTTTTTAGAAATATAAAAAGAAAAAGCTAAAACCTTTGGTCGATGGTCGTGTCATAGTCCCAACTTCGTCTGCAAGGGAAACAAATAGAAAATTCAGTATTTTTAATATGAACGTTATTTATTTTTAAAGTTAATTTAAACGGTTACAATAATAACAGAAAAAGATACGTATGAAAAAAAAAAAAATATGAAAGGTAAAAAGATAGAAGACAGACCAAAAAATTTACTTTAATACGATTAAAGTAAACAACTTTTTTGCATGATTAATTGCTGCATTTCACGGTAATATTTGGACAAGAAGTAAAGTGCATAGGAACTTTTGCATGCTTTTACTTACAAGCACAATCCATGTATACGCAAAGAGTAGATCGCATAAAAAACGAATACTAATGAAATAATAAGTTTTACCCCTATCATAAAGCCAATGTTCCGATTAAAGATTTTTTTTTGAATTTTCTACATTATATGAGGGATCGTTTTTTTTAACGATGCAGAAACTCGCTTTATTTTGGTAAACTGCAGAAATAAAGTTGTACACGACAAAGTTAAAATTGTCTCAATAAAACACGTGACATTAACTTTTTTTATAATTTTTGGCGTGCTTCAAATAAACTAAGTAGGGTCTTTTTCCCATTTTAGGAAAACTAATGACTCTTTATTTCCTAAAGGGGTGATTGTCACTTTGCATACGATCATGCTACCCTTTGAGCGATGCATTATTAAGATTCAAATTCAATTTAGACTTTTAAAACAAACGATACAACCAGATAACATTACTTAATAATACCGCTGCAAAATTTATTAATTTTTAATCGCTGGCATAAACAAGCCATGAAAGAATTAATTGCCTTTTCATGGGACATGAAACATTAGAAAATAAATTTACCATATCCATGCTTGTAATAAAACAGACTTGAATGCTATGCCTCAGACGTAAGACAGCAGGAACGGTTGCTGAAGTGAAATATGTATGTTCAACTGCCACTGCTTTAAAAAACTGTCTCATCTGGCAAAAACCTAATTAGTTAAATAAATAGAGAAAAATTACTGAAATAAACATTTGGGGAAGAGTTTACTTAAAAAAGCATCAACCATACTATACTTAACAATTTGCATTCCAAGACTACACATCTCAATTTTATTTTATGTTTATTAAGCCAAGTCCACTCCTTCTATTATTTAGTATGCAGTTTGTTATCACAACATATACGTATACTAGGAGATGTATTTTAATCTGAGGAATCGATTGAAAATAAGTAGAACACTCAGTTTTTCGTTTTTACAAAGATATTTAAGAAAAACGGATTTTTAGAATTCAACTTTGTCGAAAACCTATTTTTACAGAAAAATTGTTTTTCCTACGCTCTAGAGCTGCAAACTACATCCTATCAGATGTATTTTGATGCAAGGAATCTGTTGGAATTTACGGAATTAAAAAATTCGGCCGCGTTCTCAAGATATTTGCATTTTTCAGTTTCGCTCTAACGAAAAAATTTAGCATTATTTCGATGTTTGAAAATCGATGTTCAATTTTAGAAATATGAATTTTCCGGCTAAAACCGGGCCAAAATATTGACAAAATATATACTGGGAGATGTATTTTAATCTGAGGAATCGATTGAGACTAAGTAGAACACTCAGTTTTTCGTTTTTAAAAAGTTATTTAAGAAAAACGGATTTTTAGAATTCAACTTTGTCGAAAATCTTTTTTTACAGAAAAATGATTTTTCCTACGCCCTAGAGCTGCAAACTACATCCTATCAGATGTATTTTGATGCAAGAAATCCGTTGGAATTTACGGAATTAAAAAATTCCGCCGCGTTCTCAAGATATTTGCATTTTTCGATTTCCGTTAATCGAAAAAAATGGACATTTTTTCGATGTTAGAAAATCGATATTTGAATTTCGATTTATGAATTTTTCGGGTAAAAACGGGCCTAAATATTGATGTAGTATATACTGGGAGATGTATTTCAATCTGAGGAATCGATTGAGACTAAGTAGAACACTCAGTTTTTCGTTTTTACAAAAATATTTAAGAAAAACGGATTTTTAGAATTCAACTTTGTCGAAAATCTATTTTTAGAGAATAATTGTTTTTCCTACGCTCTAGAGTTGCAAACTACATCCTATCGGATGTATTTTAATGCAAGGAATCCGTTGTAATTTACGGAATTAAAAAATTCGGCCGCGTTCTCAAGATATTTGCATTTTTCAATTTTCGGTAAACGAAAAAAATGGACATTTTTTCGATGTTTGAAAATCGATATTTGAATTTCGATTTATGAATTTTTCGGGTAAAAACGGGCCTTAATATCAACAAAATATATACTGGGAGATGTACTTTAATCTGAGGAATCGATTGAGACTAAGTAGAACACTCAGTTTTTCGTTTTTACAAAGATATTTAAGAAAAACGGATTTTTAGAATTCAACTTTGTCGAAAATCTATTTTTACAGAATAATTGTTTTTCCTACGCTCTAGAGTTGCAAACTACATCCTATCAGATGTATTTTAATGCAAGGAATCCGTTGGAATTTACGGGATTAAAAAATTCCGCCGCGTTCTCAAGATATTTGCATTTTTCGATTTCCGTTAATCGAAAAAAATGGACATTTTTTCGATGTTTGAAAATCGATATTTGAATTTCGATTTATGACTTTTTCGGGTAAAAACGGGCCTAAATATTGATGAATTATATACTGGGAGATGTATTTTAATCTGAGGAATCGATTGAGGCTAAGTAGAACACTCAGTTTTTTGTTTTTACAAAGATATTTAAGAAAAACGGATTTTTAGAATTCAACTTTGTCGAAAATCTTTTTTTACAGAAAAATGATTTTTCCTACGCCCTAGAGCTGCAAACTACATCCTATCAGATGTATTTTGATGCAAGGAATCCGTTGGAATTTACGGAATTAAAAAATTCCGGCCGCGTTCTCAAGATATTTGCATTTTTCAATTTTCGGTAAACGAAAAAAATGGACATTTTTTCGATGTTTGAAAATCGATATTTAATTTCGATTTATGAATTTTTCGGGTAAAAACAGGCCTTAATATCAACAAAATATATACTGGGAGATGTACTTTAATCTGAGGAATCGATTGAGACTCAGTAGAACACTCAGTTTTTTGTTTTTACAAAGATATTTAAGAAAAACGGATTTTTAGAATTCAACTTTGTCGAAAATCTATTTTTACAGAATAATTGTTTTTCCTACGCCCTAGAGCTGCAAACTACATCCTATCAGATGTATTTTGATGCAAGGAATCCGTTGGAATTTACGGAATTAAAAAATTCGGCCGCGTTCTCAAGATATTTGCATTTTTCAATTTTCGGTAAACGAAAAAAATGGACATTTTTTCGATGTTTGAAAATCGATATTTCAATTTCGATTTATGAATTTTTCGGGTAAAAACGGGCCTAAATATTGATGAATTATATACTGGGTGATGTATTTCAATCTGAGGAATCGATTGAGACTCAGTAGAACACTCAGTTTTTTGTTTTTACAAAGATATTTAAGAAAAACGGATTTTTAGAATTCAACTTTGTCGAAAATCTATTTTTACAGAATAATTGTTTTTCCTACGGTCTAGAGCTGCAAACTACATCCTATCAGATGTATTTTGATGCAAGGAATCCGTTGGAATTTACGGAATTAAAAAATTCGGCCGCGTTCTCAAGATATTTGCATTTTTCGATTTCCGTTTAACCAAAAAAAATGACCATTTTTTCGATGTTTGAAAATCGATATTTCAATTTCGATTTATGAATTTTTCAAGTGTAAATGTGCCAAAACATTGATTAATTATACTGTATACATCTGCAATAAACGTTGTCATAGTCTTGCCAGAAAGAAGGCGTAAGGTGTTTGAAGGTAAATACGCCAGGTTAAAACCTATGTTTAACTTATGACGGAAGACTGGCGTATTTAGCTTCTAATACCTTATTATTATTATTTATCGGTCATCGTTTTTTGCTTGTGAAAACTCGGAGATAAAAATTAGCTAATGAACCACTGGTTGTAATAGATTAAGTCTAGTTTCTAAACGAAAAGGGATTCAAAAGAACGAAATAACGACTTTTATACTTTATTTACTGTATATTATTTTATACATAAAATTAATCCCAGACCGATTGAAGGCTTACGTGTCAAAGGATTTGGACCGGCTTGGAGTTCCTGACTGGACGGAGTCATGCTAGGACAGGGTCGCCAGGCGTACTATATATGGTGCTCTGGTTGGGCTTTAAGCCCTACAAGGGCAAAATCGGGAAGGCAAAACTTGAGTTATACCATTGTATAATGCATTTTATCTGATTTCATTCATTATATTTAATACGGCACTTAAGTAGCGCACATCCTAACTAACTTATACGTTGGTCACCTCGTCCTTTTTTAATTTTTTTTCGAAATCTGGATTTAGTCCTCAAATCATCAAGTAATACGTCATCTAATTCGAATTATCGTTGAAAAGAATTTAACTACGGCTTACAAGTTATAGAAAACATTTTCATACTAGTTAAACCCTGATGTTATAACTAACTTTTCAAAATTTCATTATTAAAGATTAAAGAGATTCTTTCGAAGAGTTTAAAAATTTTCCAAAACTTCGACTGACACAAGGATTTTAATTAGTTTTATTAAAAATGCTGTATAATTAAATCGAAAGGAATTAATATTGTTTAAGCTTGCAGGGATAAAAGTTAATGAATGAAAGTTGTTTTTCTAAAATCTTCAATCTTTAAAAGAAACAGTCAGCTTCTTGTAACGAGCTTGCATCGGCAGCGGAACATCTAATTTTTCGAAGTACTTTCTATTTTAGTTTCGGCGTCAACGAAAACACTGTTATTGGACTTAAGATACGATTAAACGCCGAAACCGCTTCGTCGGATGGAACAAAAGAAAAGATTAAACGGCAGGAGAATGAAATAAAACCACCGAAAAAAGAATAAGCCATTTTAGAATTTAATGACGACGTTTGAGGTGGCCGGTGCGATCAGTGGTCAATACTGTTTGTTGACAGATGCAAGAAAAATTTAATTGCTATATTTCCTTGAATCCTCAGGGCCGACTTTCGAGTTTATATACTTGGAAAAGAGTTTTAAATTATTCTGTATTGCTAAGAATGTCTAACGATGAAAAACCTCCTTTTTTGCAATTAAATTACTATCAAATTCCTACGATGCTTTTTCACGCTCTTACGCCACAATCACTGTTTGTGAATTGTTATTTAAAAGGTTAGTGGTTTAAATTTTTTAGCCGTTTACTAAACTTTCCAATCTAAAAGTGGGAGGTATAACATTTTTCCGAGAAAACGATCTTTGAGCAAAAAACATTCGACCATGAATTCGCAGCCCGCGTGAAAGGGGAACGGGACTTCTAACATGTGTCAAAAGTTATAACCTCCGTCAGAGTGAATAATAAATGGACGTGAATTTGTATTCGTCCTTTTTGCCTTGATTCTTTTCTTACGGAAAAAATTTCCTAAAAAAGCCAAAACCGCTGACGATATTGGAGATTTCGTCTCCTCTTACTTACATCCGCAAAGTTGAATTATGAGATTCTGCACAAAGTCTACGATTCACCTTTTCAAAAATTCATACTTATTAAAATTTTGCACCTAAAAAAAGTTCATCACAGTTTCCTTACAATTTCATCTTACGACAGATTTTGTTGCAAATTAAGTTACCGTACATCTATTCTGTTTTTTTGGGGACCATTACTCATAGAAAGAACGATAATACTGAAACGGTTTTGAGAACTCTGATGAAGCTGACGAAAATAGTGGGCATTCGAGAATGTGTTTCTAAGTTAGATTAGATCCAACAGTCGGAACAATCAAATCAAAAGCTGCTTAGTTGCCAATATCTCAACACAATAACAACAAATTATTATAAAATAATCTTGCTTTACCGCTGTCATAGTTCAGATGCTTGATATTCAGATCAAAAGACAAGATCAGAGAAATGGTCTTTGACAATAAATTTAATTTGGTGAAAGCTTATCTTGAGCTTTTTGCAAGAACTTAATACCTAACTATTTCAATAAACTGAAACATTTTTCGAACCGCCATAGATTGTTTTGTTTATCTTAATTTAAGATATGTTCTTTAGGTCAAAGAAACCGCAGTCTTTCTAATGGTTAGGAAGGAATTTCGATTATTAGATTAATGCATTAAATAAATTGCAGTGCTTTAGTATTTCCTATAGTCCTTCAGTCCTTCAATAATAAGCATTCGAGGGCTTCAGAAATCCAATTTAGAGAAATACAAGATTCTATAAATTAATGCCTAATTTTTTTTCTTGCTGCTCCGATCCCTTTTCTTTGATGTAAAAAACTTATTCGGGATTTTGAGATGTTTTAGCTTGTCGGTTTTAAACGCATGCATGCTTGACGAATAAAACAGATTTTACAGTGGAGATATTTTTTGGGGATACAGTCTTTTAAAATATGAGCAAATGAAATACGCCAAGCGTTTGCCCAGTAGGCAACATTATACGTAATTCTTCCAGTCTTTGGTGGAAAAGGGTTAATTATTTTTCTTTCAAAAGAATGTCATCGCATTAATGATATTAATATTCTTAATTAACAAAGTAGCGAGCTAGCAGCTAAAATATCTTTAACAAGAAAAAGTTTTACTGTCCTTGAACTTGCTGAATAATAAAGATAAGTTGAGAGAGTTTGGTTTGCAAAAACCGCATGACCCAAAATTCTTTTTTTTTTTTGTTGACCGAGTAAATAGATTAAATCTTATTGTAAGCCTCTATTTCGTGGAAAGCCGTCATTTTCGGTACACCGTAGAAAATGAAAGAGGAACAAAGAAAGGAAGAAGGGGAGAGAAAGAGAGAGAGAGACGTCACAAGAGAACGAAAAAGTAAGCCGGAAAGTGATAAATACAAAGGTCGGTAAATTTGTTTACTAGAATATCCACCAATTATTTAATGTTTGCTTCGTAATGACCCACATTTTTCTTACTCCCTTCGTCTCGGGAATTTTTCAGCTTGGTTTTCATGCGTTTAAAATATTTTCACTCTGTTGTTTCTAAACCATTATGTAGTTGACTAACAAATGAGCTGCGTCGTAATGCTTTTTGTTTGATTAATTATGTAAGTCTCGCGGAACAAAGAAGAAAATATCTTCCATTATCGAACTTGAAAACCGATTTCGTCCGGAAATTGAGTTAGATCCTTTTCGAAAAGGGAATCGAAGCAAACTGAACTCGATTCAAGACACAGGAAGAGTAATCGCGAAACAAACCGAATAGAAATGCCAACCAGTCAAATTCTCTTGAACTAATGCGAGCTAATCTGTAAAGCCATCCAAAAGCTCTAAAGGTTCTACGATGAACTTCTAAGAAAAGCTTGCATTACTAAGTTGATTAGATACGCGGTCTAAGTCATTCATTCCAGTTACTAAACTATTTCAATAATCCGCATTGAACAGGTAGCTTCGATATCTCTTCCGTCTAAAAAGTTTCCTCATAAATTATCTACTGAAGTACAGTTTTCAGTCCCAAGTTTACACTTGACCTAACTCGAAGAAAACAAAACTTTGTTGATTTATCAGTTGAAAAGCCGGAAGTGTGAGCCGCTGAGCAAGACCGCGGCAACTTGTTTGGTTACCTCTAGGCATAGAGAGAAGGAAAAATCTTTCTTTTTCAAAAATGTTTTATTTTTTCAACTTAAAAAAAATAAAAAAAATGAATTAGACGCCAGTTTGTTTTAGTCTAGAAACGAAATCCGTTTTATTTGCGTCTTTCTTAATTTCCAAAAATATACGGTATGTTTAATATGAAAGAGAAATCGTAACGAAAGGTAAAACAAAAAAAAAAATAATCTCACTCAGCCAAAGTAGATTTCTTTTTTTCTAAATTTGATCTCTGCAAAGACGAGAATAAATAAGCCACCTTAAGAGCGTTATTCAGGCATTAAAGGCTCTTGCTATGAGCGAAATAATGTTGCATTACTCTAAGCCTTCTGACAATAATGGATGCACGCAAAGGTGCTATCAAGAGCTTCTTTTATACCGATCTACATAATACACTTGATAAACGATCACTTGTTATACTTCTTTTATCATCCTCGGCGTTTTTTTAGAATGATGAAGAACCGCTGCTCGATCATTATCTGATTGCTTTACATTTTCTAATTGAATTCCTTATGAATTTATAAAGCGGTCAGAGTTTTAGCTTAACACATCAGGCCTTTGATTAAATTTTTTTATTGATAAACTGGGGTCGTATGAACAGACTGGGAAAAGAATTTTTTTAAGCGTAACGGAGATCGGAGAGAACTATCGGCTTGAAAAACTTAAATTGGCGAATTGATGGTAATAGAATCGAGTAAAGATATTCATCGTGACAGCAAGTAGGTGTTAGAGAAAATATTACCACAAAATTAAATTACTTGCTCTCAGATAAGCAATAAAAGATCGTTTACACGTTCTAAGCTCTTATTAACCGTTTTTCGTTATACTCTTTCAATAGATTTAGCTTTTTCCCTATTAACGACTCATAAAAGAGCCGAAAGAAGTCCATTGTTTATTATGATTGCTTCTAAGCTATTTATTTGATACATTGGTAATGCCTGTTAATTAGTTGGTAAATGCAAATGATGAGAATATTAATAAATAAATTTTAAAATAGCCTTTAAGAGATAGCAGTCTTGTCTTGGGGATGCCTCGAAGTAATTTAAACTATTCAGACGGTCGAGCTTCATAGTGTGAAGACGATTTGACCTGTAAAGCACAAGCGTGAGCTCGTACCGACGTTTTTGTCATTCGCGCCAATCAATAGGCGCATAAATAAGTCAGAATTTAAGAGTTAAATACAGCTGGAAACTCAAAATTTTCTTTGACGATTCATCAGCCAATACAAAGAAAACGCTTGAGGGACTTTGTCTGTTGTAGAGTAATACCTGCAGCTTTTCCCAGACATTTCACGAAACACCGAATTCTATCCCTTTGAACGAAACGGTATCCGAGTAAAATCCCTTAGCTAAATAATAAAGAGAAGGAATTCAGATTGACGCGGATGGACTGGGGGGACACCGTCGACATGATTTAATACTTGAAAACTTGGTGCAAACTATGAAATATATGCAAATTCGCTATTAATTTTAATCAACATCTCAGACACCGGATGATATCCTACCTATCTCACTGCAAGTATTTCCGGGCTCGTGCACACACACTTCCGGGCTTCTTTCTTTTTCCTTCCACTTTTATCCTTATCTTTAACCCTTCTTTCGTGTTTTTTATCTAACTTCTTTCTTTTCTTAGTGATTTATAACTTCGTCTTTTATATTTCTAGTGGTTCTTGTTGGAATTGAAGATGAAAAGTAATAGTTTAAATCCCGGTTTTCTTTTTTGAATCATAACAAAATAATGGCGTTTTCCTTTTTATGAGAAAAATATTATTTAAGAAAATTGAAGATAGGATTAATATCTTATTATCGATAACCGAAAACGAAATAGATTTGAGCTAGGTTCCGTTTGAAAACAACCGCTTTTTTAAGTTTCAAAAATGATACTTTTAAAACGAGAGCTTATATCTACGTAATCAAAAGTTGGAGATATTACTAAATATTATGAGGAAACTAGAAAACAATGGAAACATAAATTTGAAACTTTATGACAACTTTTATTAGCGAATATTTAAACAAAGTTAGGCTACATATCGGAAATAGATTAACTTGAGAATCGTTCCTTTACCCGTAAGTTAAGCACCGTTTTTTTGTTTGCTCTTCACGCACGATAACATTCCCGTACAATTCCTGGGTTAAGAGATTCCAGTCAGATATCAAATCAAATATCTCATTACAGCTGGAATGTTAGAATCCGTCATTAAAAACCTTTTTTAATTTTTCGTCAATCTACTCCAATTTCGTTTCTAACTGCCGAGCTGACATTGTAGCGTGAATTATTTTTTCTCGCCTTTTTCGGTCGTTTTAAGAGCGAACTGGTTTTAATTTCTTTTCATTAATGGTGGACCGAGCAAGATATTTGACTTCTCTAACCTCTTTGCTTAATTTTTTGTTCCCGGATAAAAAATTTTCAAAATTTTATTTTTAATAAAAGAGGGAGTGAGATAAAAACCGGCCAAGCGACGTGAAATTATAACCAAATTTGCTTAAAAAAGATATTAATGCTGGGAAAGTCCCGAAAAATTTATCGGTTTATGTTTTTTTTTCCCCTTGTTTTGAAAAATTATTCGCAAATTAGAAATAGAAAGGTTTTTGGTTAGAAAAGGTTAAAAAGATCGGAAATCCCGTTTCTGGAAAGGTTAATGGAAATATCAATAAATCCTTTACTTGTGCAGCAAGGTTTACGTGCCATATCGTGTTTGCAGACGATTACCAACCTATATTCTGTGCTGGGGAAAGTAATGAGAAAAAATTTTTCATTTTTTAAACATAACTTTACACAAAATGTGATGCTTTTCGGTTTTCTAACTCATTATTTTTGCAACATTACTTTGTTCTCGATATTTCAAATTAAACTTGGACTAAGATAAAAACATCGAGACTCTTTGGAAGGATTTAAAGACTCTAGAAAATTATTCGTTTGCTCTCGACAACATTTCTGGACCTTGGCCTTTAAAACCGTGAATAGAAATGCTTCATCTATGGTTAAAAAGAAAAAAAGATTCGTTTGACTGTAGATAGCCAACAAAAAATACCTTGTATAAGCCACTGTGAATATTTGCTGTAAAGATTCACGTTTATTCCTCTGTAATGAAAACATTACGATATTTTTTTAACCCGGAACCTTTTCGAAAGGTGAAATATTTTTAAAAAAGCATAGCAACCTCGCAGGTAAGAGGTTATTCTATCTCTTTAACATCGCCGCACAAAGTAAAATAGAATTTTTAACGTAAGCGAAAGTAATAAATTTACAGGAGGTCCGACCATACAATACATTCTCTAATGAATTGGAGTATTTTTCATGTTGGAGCCAGGCAAAGATTTTAAAAGATAACACATCTAGAGGGGAAAAAACGATGTTCCTGCCTGCGAGTTTTTTTTAGATCTCAATGAAAAAACTTTGAGAATAACGAGTTGCTAGAAAAATCTTTTTTTATCTGTTCAAATTTTGTTATTCTTTCCAGCACTGTCCTGCTTTTGAAGCTCTAAGATTTTCTAATTAAAATCGTTCTTCACTTTTCATTCAAAAAGAACAATTTGATGAACAGTGGCGTTACAAACTTTTTTGCCACCCGGAGAGGAAAATTTGAAATGGTATTTTATTAGCGCTCAGCTTTCATTGGACACCCAGGAAGTGTGAACTCTGTCCATCGCTAGGATTTTTCGCGCCAGAAAATCAGGCGCTAGGATTTAATACTAGGCCTACTTATTAACTAACATTCCCTTATAACTATTACCCACCATCATGCCTTATAACTACAAGCCGAACAACAAAAAGAAAATAAGGAAAAGTAATGAGGACTTAAATATGACTGAACATCAATTTTATTTATTTATTATTATCACATAGTAACTTCAAAAAAATTAAAAGGGAGAAATTATTGTTAAAAAATTTTAACCTCTAAAGCAATAAGCCGAGTCAATGGTATGAGTTATTTGTTTAGACTTTCTTTAAAGAGTAAAGGTTGTGACAGTCTCGAGTTGTAAGAGCTTATGTTACGTTACGTGTAATACTTAGCTTATGGGACGCAACGTAACGTAAGCTCTTACAACTCGAGACTGACTGGACCTTTAAAAGATGAAAGTACGTGCAAAAAAACTTGTATAATAAAATATTGAAATACTATAGTCGTTCCTACTAGCGGTCAAACAGTTAGCGTGTTTATTTCGATCTAAAGGCAACCGTAGAAACGGAAAATGTTTTTTTCTTTATAAGGATAAGACATTGTTCCGTTATACGATACGATGCTGGAGATGCACGAACGAATAAAATTTTAAAGGTAATGATGACCCGACTAAGAATTTTTAAAGTTTAAATTTAACATGATGTTAGCAACTTTGTGCTTTGTCGTGGAACCGATTACGCCGCATTTTTAAGTGACTGCGATCAGGAAATCAATTTGAACACAAATTTTATGGTCGATAACAATCAGAAAGTATAAAACTAAGTAGTATTTACTGCTAGAAGATGAGCCGATTAATACATGAAGTATCGGCCTATAATAATGGGATGAGATTATGACCAGGAAATTAAACCGTGCATGGGAGGAGTTAGCTAAGTCCTTATCAAGTAGAAAAGCTTGCTCTGACACCATAATCTTAATCCCCAAACGGGGAGGCGTAATATCAGCTGTTAAACGAGGCGCCTTAAATTTTTTATCGGTGCTTGAATTCTGCGATTTTTTGCAAAGAGTAAAAACTTGGCTCAAAAAAGAAAAATTAAAAGAGATGTGCTGTACAGGAAACAGACTCATCATATTATGCTGCTTAAAATCTTTTCTAAATTGTTTAAAGGTTTCGAATACAAGTAAACTTTGTTATTCTGGAAAGAAAAACACCTCTTGGAAAAAATTTAAAAGAGGGTGAAAGATTTTTTTACTGACGAATGAATCTTAATAATATATTGTGTCAATCTTTAAAGCGGATTTATACGATTGTAGTCAAGGAAAGGTTGCTCAAGCTGAAGTGTGATGCGAAGCTCCGGAAAACATGAATCATTTCTTGTTTCATATGATAAAATGTTGTTCCGAGGGAGTCGAGTTTGTAACTAATTTAACGTGAGAAGATCCGGGGGTGATCCGGTTGAAGGAGGAGGGAGAGGGTCGTGCTGAATCATGTAGATATATAATTGATTTTGATATCCGTAGGTCGGAATACATTACTCTCGTTAATATTGCAGTGAGCAACAAATTTGCCTCCGAGATAATTCAAACTTAATGCCTTCGTCATTAACTTTAGAGAGGTTACATTTAAAACTTATGTATTTATTACAGTTTAAACCCGCAAAATTACACTTATTACAAGAGCTGGCTCATAGCATGTAAACAAAAAAAATCAGCATGCGAAATGACAAGGAAACCCAGTGCTTTCTTAAAAAATGAATTTCTCATTTTTCCTTTTTCTTGCAACATTATAGTAGGTACAGTAATAACAAGGGAGCTGATGATGGATTCGAATTTTAAGTACAAGAAAGTTGATTGAAATTTCGTTATGAAAATATCCAGATAAGAATAAAGATAGCATTCTTTACAAAATGCAAACCTCATCTTCTTAAATTTATCTTCCTTTACTCTAAATTAATTCGCTTCCCATTATTTTAGAATGATCGATGAACACTTCTTAAAGGATCAAAACATTTTCATTTTAAACATAAAACTTATTTTCTTCTATTTTTAGGTCAGAGTTTCATTTATAAACCTATCGGTATTCACGACTTAAGATTGATAAGATTTTTTATGATTTACAATGAAATTTCAACAGATGCGATAAAATGACAACGAAAAATCTTGTAAATGCAAAAAACTTTGAGTTCATTTTTTTAAAAAAGTTAAGAAGCGTGATTTAATTTTATGTCAAAATTTCATATTAAAAAGGAAACCTAGGGAAAAAAGACAAAAGCAAATGATTTTTGAGATACGTCTTAAGAAGCAAAAATGAGATTCATTTTCGTTTTTATTTTTAGTTTTTTCTGGTTGAGTGCCAAAGAGCACACAATGTCTGCCAACGTAAAGCAACGGAAACCAAGTTTCTTGGTCTTTTCTTTTAATTTTCAGCTTTATTTGACTTGTTGTAAAACGTCCCGCTGTCAATTAACGTAATTTAATAGAACATTACCTTCGTAACCCTTTTTATAAGTATTTTTGAAAAAATTATTACTTTTTGAAAAACAGATTGATTCTGCAACTTTAACAGTTATTTAGTCGGTCTAGTTTATGTGTTTAAACTCCAAAAAACTCATGTTCGATTTTATAGTAACGGTCTGAAAAAGGATTTTTGATAAAAAGAGAAACATGAATTCTCGTCAATAACGCAGCCATTTATTGATGTAAACTTTTTGTTAGATGGGTTAATAACTTCAAAAGTTTCCAAGTTGAAAAGGGATTTTCGGTTCTCGTCAACATTTTCTACAGTTTATTAAAATAGTACGCAGTAATTAATTGATTTTGTCAATATTTACAGTTTGATTTATTTTACAATGGAAAAATGTTTTGGCGATAATCTTTTGAATGAAAATACTTTAACTTTGTAATCATGAAAATTTCATGATTGTTAATATCGTTAATAGTTTACGGGCAATAGACAGCAGACGTGTCTTCCAGTTAATGTTTTTTTTTTAAAACTACAAATTATGAAATGACAAGTTTTTATTTTCAAAGGATGAATAAAAATTTAATAAAACGAAATAAAAAATTTGGGGCTTTGAACGAGCGCGCAATTGTAAAAACCTAATATGACGTCATTTGCCTAAAAATTGTGTTTGATTTTTCAATAAGACACAAGCATGCATTAGTTTGGTGCGCAGCTCGATGGCATCGAGTCGATGCGTATCATCACACGTTTAGGAGAGTCACGTGGCCAGAAGTTTTCATCATTTTAATTTTTTTCTTTTAATTTTGACGCAACATTTTTAAACTGAAATTGTCATTCGATGCTAATCAGTCGTTGAACTTTTGTTTGACAGCCATTTCAAATTGTATCTGTTGTCTATTTACTAGCACGTCTAGACCTTTTACTTTGCCCTATGAATTTTGTGCTTCTTTTGATAGTCAAAACAAATCGTGCGAAAAATATTTTCTTGTTTCGAAAAAAAATAAAGACACGATTACAGGGTCTCTTCTTCTTTCTTCTCTTATCCGAGTATGGGAGGCTTCTGTGCATTCACCTGGTTGGTGCGTTTATGAGTTTCACAACTAAGTGAAACCTAAAACTGCAATACACTGTACACCTAGTACTGGAATACAGTTGAGTTTTGTTGTAAAAAATAAGCTAGAAGTTACGTTTTCTCAGATTATAGAGCAATGCGATAGATCCACACGGGTATTTGTAAACGAAAGTCTTTATTTATAAAACATTTTCTCAGAACGAATTATTTTATTGATTTTTACGAATTAATAGAAAAAGAAAATTATTTCAGGAAATGAAGACTATTCCATAATTTCGTGCCGACTTTCAACAAAAGAAAACGATTTTTGCGGTTTGAAAGTCATGACTTTCATCTTCTCTAAATCGAAGAAAAGTAAGGTTGTCGTAAAATCTTTTATATTCATATTTAAAATTTACTACTTTTTTTTCGGAAAAAAAAATTTATTTCTTTGAAAAGGTAAGTTACTTATCGCTAGTTAGAGACAGAAAAATTCAAAAGTCGCTCTGAGAAAATATGACAGACAATAATTTGTAGAATGGCACGGGTCCAGGTTCCTCGAAGCCGGTAATCTTTCTCTCCATGTTCTGTTATTTTTTGGCGAACAACACTTTCTTACAAATATTTTCCAATGAGGCCACGTAATTAATTTTTAAAAGAATCCTCAAGGGTGACGATGACCGTTGACTCAAGCTATAGTTGTTTACTTTAAACAATGTTTTCGTCAACAGATATAAGTTGCGGCATTTTGGAGTGGTCGGTTTGTCCGCTGTTTTTTTTTTATAATTTTCGTTGACCTAATAATTTGATAGGCCTATTTGATTTTATTTTATGATACGTAACGTAGAAGTGGTATACCTTAAATTTTGTCTCTTATTTTTACGGTTCTTTAATGGACTATTAGTGCTCATATTAGCAATATATAGTCTTTCAAAAGTTTTTCCCCGCTAGATTAAAGTTTCGATATCAGTTAGTAATAAAGACAAATTCCGAAATACGTTTTTAAAATTTTCATGCTATAAATTTAGGGCTTTTGAGTGAATATGCAATCCGAGCTAGTTTTTTTTTCTTTTTTATGAGCCACAAATCAAAGAAATCCTTTTCATATTCATAAAATAATGGCGTTCTCGGGTTGCAGATCGCATTAACTGGTGATTTGTGGTGTCTTAACTTTTGGTTTACACTTCCCATTCGATCTCATATTTCAAAACTCGTAGACTGATGTTTACAAATAACCGTTCGCACTTTTATCGTAACTTTGAACGGTCCTAAGAAAAACACCTCAACCTAATTGCATTGCCACCTTTTGAATGGATTCAGAAAATGGCGGATAAATTCTCTTTTAGCCCCTCAAGGATTTCACGTTGTTTTACTTTTTAACGAAAAGAATGAGAAGGAAAGGAAAGAAAAAAATCCATGGTCGATGGACTCTTCTCATTTATACTCCGGTGACTTAAAAATTTAAATTATTTAGAAATTCCGCAAAATTAAAAAAAAAAAAGAAAGAAAGAAAGAGAAGAAAAAAGTTTCATTTTCCCTAATTAGGCATTTTGATAAAAATTCGTTCGGTAAAAGTTTTACCGTAAAGACTAGTAGCATCTCTTGATGTTATTTTCGTAATGTCTTTCGTTTTCTAATTAAAAAAGAAAAAAAATTCGAAAATTTTATCGAAATGGAAAGTAGGTTTAAGTGCAGAATTTTGAATATAAGAGAGTGCTGATTTTTTTTGATAACCTAAAATTTCGATTGTTAATCTTTTTATAAATTGCCTCATCAACTGTTCGGAAATTTAAATAATGAAGTTACGCAAGAGTCTGATCATTAGTCCAAAATGCAATGGGACTGACTTTGAGCAGGCAACGGAACGAAGAAATCCTTCAAAATTGTTGAAGGAGATATCGCCCTCAGGCAACTTCATCAAAATCACACCTTAATTTTCAGTTACCTTTAATTTACTCCTTTGCCACCTTTTCATGATAGATCAGAGTCGAATTTTGCTTGTACTTTCTCAGTGATAAAAAAGATTGCCCTCTATATTCCCCCGTCTCAATATTTTTAAATAAAGAGGGATTTTATCTAAGTGATCGATTAATTTATACTTATCGAAATCAAAATAATTGCTTTAGAGCAGACGAAAACAAAGAGTCGATAGTGAACCGTTAATTTTTTTTTGATATCAATAAAAGTAAAATAATTTTTTTAGCTTAAGCAGTACTTTCGGTTAATGCTTTCTTTTTAATACTTTTAGTGTAAGGGTTGACTTAAGGTCCCTCAAAATGCAATTGCTGTTTCGATGTTTTACTGTATTTTCAGTAAATCTCGAACTCGTAAGCCCTATAACCGTTACCTAATACAGAATTCATTAATGTATTTTAAATCCTATTAATCTGCCAAATTAAATCACATTACGCCAGAGCCAGAATAAAAACAATGAAACGGAACTATATTATTATGTTAAATAAGACAAATTGTCCGAAAACCGCAGAAGGCAGTAGAAAGGTCGACAAATTAATGAACTGAATTTGTTTTTAGTGTTGAAAGGTATTTCAAACAAAGGTTTATGCTGACAGGGAGTCAGTTATTGACTCTATTACCCTTTGTCGTCGCCTTTCCATTCGCTCCTTCAAATTGGAAGAAGCTAATTTTTATACGTCTTTTTATTATATTTTCCGCAACCGCATCCATATTATACAGTAAGCCGTGGAACTTGATTCCGTGATTGCCTAATCGTTGAATCTCATCCTAATTTTAAACTTAGTTTGTTTTTCCATTTCAGGTAAGAAAAAATAGCGAAGAAGGAAATTGTAAGAAAGCCAAGGACCGTAAGTAAATATCGCATTGTCTTTCGATATTTATTAGAGACCGCATTTCACGGGACCTACGTAAAAGTTCGTCATTTTTATCCGTAAGTTATGAAGTAAACCTTTCACTGAGGCCGACATTTTTTGCTTTAATTTCTTATGTATTAACATTCATAAATTTTCAACGCAATTATTCCCAGCGTATGAGTTTATCTCGATCCACCCCAATAATGGCAAAGGCTTTTGTGCTAAAGGGTTCGTAATACTTTATCTGGGATAAAACGGTATAATCCCTGCGAAATGAACATACTGAAAATTATCAATCGCCCATTAAGGTCAAGATCTTTATGAAAAATCGTGATCAATATTTCATCGTTCAACAAATCCTCTGTAATACTGATTTACTGCAATTCGAAAAATCTTTCTTTCACTTCAGTTGTGAGTGATAAAGTTTTAAAATCTGATGAAGAACTCCCGACATCTAGCTGGGTACCGATTTAAAGTTTTTAACACGTTTTCCTGCTTATCGGCACCCGTGGTGGTTTTTGTTAATCTTTCTGGTTCGCATAACAAAAATATAAAAGAAAATGAAAGCTACTTAGGTATAAAACTCGGATTATCCTAACATTTTCTCTTTATTAAATTTACATCGGAATAAATGTTTGTGAAAAGGAAAAAAGCATAGAAAAACAATGCAAAGCATTACTGGGGGTTGATGTAAGCTCCGTTGCCGGTAGAATGAATTTTCAACTCGATTTCATATACCCACGCAGATGCAATTCTCACGGGACAAAAGACGAAAGTAGGATTCTGGAAATTGCTTATTCCATTAAATTTTCTGCAATTCCTAGAAAATTTTTCAATGTACTCGCACTTGAGTTTGCCCCATAATAATATTAAAGATTGAAGATATCTTGCAGAAATCTTATACCCCCACAATAAATATTGAGTCATTCTTCTACATTACTCATGATACTGAAGTCCAATTTCCTGCTCTTCTTTTAGTCATTAGTCAAACGTTTCTGGTTTCTTAAAACTTCGCGTTTGAGACTAGATCATTGTAAACAATATGAAATTAATTTATAGTTTTAATTATTATTTTTCCACTTATAATCCCAAAGTGCGTTATCAAGGGTGAATTTTACACTCGGACCCGATTTCTAGAGCGATCTGCATCTCAGCTTTGTGAAAGGAACGAAATTGAAAAATCGAAATAACGTAAAGGGTGCATTTCTGGAAATTGTGATGGGGAGCAGTTTAAGTTATAACAAAAAACAAGACATCCTGAGAAAAGATTATTTTTAATTGGATTTTAAAGCATACCTCCTGTGCAATGAACATAGAAAAGAATGATAAATAACAACATTCGCGGAATAATAGCTTCAACTACGTGTCCCTGCCTCCGTGATTAATGTGTTCCACGACTTTTTTTCTCATCCCGTGCTTTTTAAATGTTTTTTGTTTCGCGGATACGACCAGCTTTCCTTGTCTTATTACATGTTTTTGTATTTTTATTGTTCTTTTTTTTAGACGGGAGCCGAAGCAAAATTAAATTTTTTTTATAATGTATATGGTAAATTTTATATTTCACGTTTGTGTCGAGGTATTCTTCGAAAGACCGAGTTCACGAACGGAAAGTAGAGAGGGAAAAAAAAGACTTAAGTTTTATTCTGACGGAACAACTTTGGTAAAAAATCAGAGTTACATTTCCAGTTCTTTAATTATTAAGTCAAAAAGTCATTATATAAGAGGAGAATACATTAATATTAAAAAGTTAAGGGAATTGAAACATCAAAGTAAAATGAAGAGTATTTACATTTAAAGAGAAGAACGGTTTAGGAGCAGGCGAACCGGGAAATTCTCACCAATTCTGATAGTAGTAACCATCAAAGACTCTTAAGTAGAATGTTTATTTTTGGATTGACACACTGCTCCCAAGTCATGTTCCTTTGACCTATCATGTGTTTTAATGTCCAGGGTCCGGTCGCGCGCTGTGCTTACATTCGTTCGTTTCGGTTGGCGTGAAGCAGAGAATACAGCACCTCCTGCAACTAAAATGCCTCTGATTATTATCAACCTCACTTTCGAATTCGTTTCAGGACCGATTTGAAACCGATTCAAGTCATCTTTAGCAGGAGATTGCATTTCGTTAACCTTGTTAAAAAATTTCTTTAGAAGGATTCGACTCTGAAATTCTAAAAAACGTTTAATCTACCGCAGGAAATTCTCCTGCGGCATGAGAAAAGCTTTACTGCAGTTTTTATATCACAAATAAAAAGTTAGAAATGAAAGCTAAACGGAGAACATTAAAATGATTTTTATATAGGAAAAAATTTATATTTGTCTCAATAAACAAAGATGTTTATTAAGATTAAAATTAAAAGCCAAGCGTTTTTGAAAGCTGAAAAAGTTTTTGAAAATGACGTCACACATACGTGGTCACTATGGTAACCTTAAGAGCCGGGGGAGGGAAATCAGATTTGACAGTAATGATATTGGTTGACAGTTTCGGAATTCCATTATTTTTTAAAAAAAGCCAATTGGTTATATACACCCTGAAATTGACTTCTCATCTTTTCTGATTTTTATTTCTCTGCATTCCTTTCGTTTCCTTTTTCTTCCCGCTGGATCTTTGAAAAAGTCGGATCCTTGAATTAATGTTAGAAGAATATTTTCCCTTTTTGTAATGCTTTCTAGTATGAGTGCGCGAAAACAAATTAACACGAATAAATCATTATGATAGCGTGTACGAACGCTAGTAATGATTTAGCTGTTCATCTGTGTTTACTGCCAAGGAGATAAAAAAATTAATAAAGGAAGAGCTTGCTGAATTCATAAACTGAAATTAGAACGTGAACTCCCTCTTATGTTGTTTTTGCTCAACTCAGACAAATTAACGTTTAAATTTAGCAAGGAAGGTACGAAGTAGCACACAAAAGAAACTCTCATTATCGCCGATTCAAAATTATAAAGTTCAAAAGTTTTCTCAGAAAAATGTATCTTGTTAACGGAAAAAATATTTACGGTTGAATATCAATCGAAGATATTCTTTCCGAGCAAAATTAAAAAAATCATCGAAAATTTGTAAGGGAGGAAGTTATAGAAATATGAAAAAAGAAACAATTTAGTTTAGAAAAGTAATAAGTGAAAAGACGCCGGCGTCATGTGACGGGCCGCCCGCTTGACGCCAATAGCAACGCTCTCTCCTTCGCATAGATTTTATTATTATAATACTCAAAAAAATTTTCGACTGGGTTTCTTAGCGAGCAATTAGTTTGACTCGATTCGTTTTGCAATTTTTATTTCTTTACAATTTTTCAATTTTTGAATGTATCAACAGTCTTTTTTCCGTGTCGAAGCGACTGTCGGAGGGGACTCTTGTCTCCATGGAAAATAATTTAATAACGTGATTACAGGACGACAATTAAATTTAAAATTTAAGATTATAATATTAACCTCTGAGAATATTTCATCCTGGTGGGCTTACGCTGTTGAGGCTGTGACGAAGTTGTCATGGTAGATTTTGATATATAATAAGGAAAGGTAATTTTGAGATTAGAAAAGCCATTCAGAGAAGACGGTCGGTTTCGAAATCACTCAAGCGGTGAAATCTTCTTAATCTCTTACCCAGAACTCGGTGTAGCCAACGAACAAATTACATCAAGTGAAAGCAAGATTTGATGACTCGTTTGTTCATGTCCTGGAAATTCCAGGCTAAATACACACACCGAATTAGTTTAAGTTCGTGAGACATTATTTACAAACTAGTTTTAACTTCATTTCATCTTCCGTTTTATGATAATTTTTTTATCCTGAATAAATGGCATGAGTTAAACGTCTTCGATTTACATAAAATCTTTGTACTTGATATCTAAAAAGCCAGGAACTTTAAGAAGACTCTTCTAAGCTTGGCCAAAATTTTCAGCTCTTGTAATAAGCCTTTTTGTCCCTCACGCACAGAAATTCAGTGCTACGAAATATGCTCATTGTTCAGGCAGTATGCTCAATACATTATTCAGGCACTGCGGCTCGAAAGCCGCAGCGGTCCCACTCGATCGAGAGATCGACGGCTTGACACCACGCAACTTATTCGTCCTTATAGGTTTTTCTTAAAAAAAAACACATTTTCGCCTCTGACTTGTAACTTCTGCAGCCGTGTGAACACGGTTCAAAGGGCTCTCAAACACGCTCGGCCAGCGCGGGGTTGTACAATCCAGATCCTCTTAATGATTAAGATGAGGCCTAACCCAGTATTGGATGCGAGGAGCTAATAAAAAATTTTCACGACCCTTATGTAGCACATATCCATTTCTTAAATAGCACGAAGAAGAAAATAAATCTAACATTTTGGAAACCGATCGGATCGGAAAAATAGATTTTTTTTCTTTTTTAATCAGCGTCAACGTGGTAAAATAATGACTTTTCGTATTAAAAAAAAATAAAAGGTAAAAGATCAAAATGACAATAAACCAGCAAAAGATTGCAAACCTATCTGTAAAATATTGTATCATTTTCGAACATCTCTTTTTTTAAGGAAAGGATTGTTCTCGTTCGTTTTTGTTTTTACATAATTTTCGGGGAAAACGTTGTGCTGAATAAATATTTATGTATGCGGCTGTCGAAGTTTTACCCGAAAACATTTTACAAACAATAGTATTTTAGAATAAAAGCCCTTTTTCGCAAAATAATATAGGAGAATAGAGTTGAATCGTGTTGATAATCTCGTTTCGATTCATTGTAAAAGTGAATAGGATCTAAAATAACTTTTCCCGATATGATTCCTCGGAAGGTTTCGGGAAAAAGAGAACAAACGATCGATTTGTGACCTTTCGGCCATTCCTGATCACAATAACTTACGGATGATAAAATGGATTCTGTCAAACAGGTAAAATATTTTTCTTACTTCCGGGCGGCATATCCATTTTTCTAAGAGTAGAAGATAGCTTTTTAGAAATTATTAAAGTAAAAGCCAAGTAAATTTTTAACAATATTTCATTATTTATTCATTTAAAAAGTAAAGCAAAGTTTGAAAATTCCTTGTTCCTTTTATTTTCTCGTCGATAAAGATTTTCGTTTAAAAAATTTTATATGCATGTAGTTGAGCAGATCTCCATCTAGATGTAAAACCTTTAAAAATTAATTTTTTGCCGTAAGTTGTTAACCAAAATATAGTAATCGAGTTCTGTTTTGCCATAAGAAATTGGGGCGGGTGCTAAAAGGGAGTTCAGAGTAGCGACTCCAGCAAAATCGTTTCGAAATTAAATTTCTCTCAGTCGTAACATTTCTCAATAATTATCCGATATTTCAAAACCGATATTAGATTTACGCTTAAGCGATATCAGGAACGATAATCAAAGTCATATACGAATTTTGAGGTTTCTACCGGAATCGAGTGCTGACATTTATAGCCTTTTTTTATCCAGCAGAAATCAAAACTCGTTTGTTCAAATACTTCTCATAAATTGTAGATTTTTTTTGCTAAAAGTTGGGAATGATATTACCGTCAAACTGTGCACATTGATTCTTCCTTACTTTTTATATGAAGCTTATTCGACTATCTCATGCCTTTATACTATAAAAAATATTTTAGTATTATTGCTGCAATGCTTCTGTTTTTTACGAACTCAAAAATATTTTTTTACAAACACTAACCAGCGTATTTCTCTCACATTGAAGAAAACCTGTAGAACGTCCCGTTTGTCGAAAAAACGTCGAAAATTTTTGTTTGTAATTGAAAACTTGGACATTATTTCATGAACAAGAACATTGACTAAATTAACTTATTTGAAAAAATAAAATGTGACATTAAAAATACATTCGTGGCGAATGAAATCACTGGACATGTTTTTGGTTATATCTCAGCTCTAAATCAACTGGCAACCTAATCGATAAAGCTACCTCTTCCTTTCCTAACAGAAATGTCTTTAAAGAAATAAGGACCTAGAGTAGGATAGAAAAAAAATCAGAAAATTTTGTTAATGATTATGACGTTTCCATATACCTGAAAATTCTTTATTTTTGCATTACATATTTTTTATACTGTATGTAAAATGAAAATAAACTTGTATAACAGTTTATGTTTCATTCTTATAATTTTTTTACATAAAAAAATCGTTAAGTGAATCGTGAATAGAGATCAAAAATAACACTTAAGCTTAATAAACCTTCAGAGGAGATCATCAACGTCTTTTTAGAATCTATGGTAGTGTGCATCGATAGTTCTGGGCACAGAGCCAGATTTAGATAATCGACGATCAGAGGTAACTTTAGTCTCTTTCGTTTTCATTTTCCTTTTGTAACCTTCATTAAAGGTTTCGAAATAGGAATCGATCGATAAAACCTCAGTCTAAATGAATGGAAAGCTTTAAAAAATATCCTTGCTTATTAATTTACCCTTTCGTCCGGTTTTCTAACCACGCAAATTAAAGTTTTTTTACACTAAAACCCCCAAAGAATTTGGAAGTGGAAAGGAAATGGGGTAGGGGCACCTAAACCACCGGTATTGGCAACAATTTTAAAACGAGACTTTCCTTTATTGTTTGAAGACAATTTCTTTCCATTATTTCTCTTTTCCTAAATCGAAAGTTTTTCGATCGGTTTTAAACGTGACTTTTTGTTTTTAATGGCGTTATGGGCTCGGCTTGGAATGATTATTCTTCACAGTAGTAGGGGTCGGAATTTCACGATTTTTTTGCAGATTCAACCAATAACGACGAGAAACAACTTTTTTACTTCTGGCCTTACAAACTTTTATTCTTCTAACAGTATTTCCTTCATTCCTAGGCGTACTTGCCTTCTTTTACAATGTATTTTAATCTGAAGAATCGATTAGGGAGGACCCCGACCCTCGGTTTTTTCGATTTAAAAAAAATAACCTATACATACAGTATAATAATATTCCAGAATTGACGATTTCCGAAAATGAGCTTTTAGTGAAAAATCATTCTTCCGACGCTTTTAAGGCTCAAACTACATCTGATCCCACGTATTTCGAGACGAGGAATTAATACTATAGAATTTTAAAAAAACAAGATATTCGTCCGAATTCTTAAGATATTTGCCAATTTTAGTTTCGCAATAACAAAAATATGAGCGGTTTTGCAATGTTTTGAATTGATATTGAAACATTACATTATTAATCTTTTTTTTTAGTAAACTGGAGGTCTAGGCATCTTTTTATTTTTTAAAAATCACGAACCTAAAGTTTTAATCAAGAAGATTTAAATGTGAATTTGTTGTCTGCACTGTAAACCCTTTTCTTAAGTCTTTGCTGGCTGTTTGATTTAATTTTTTCAACAGCAGCTTACCTGGCTGAGTTTAACTTTTATGTTCGATTTTCCGGTTAAAATAAAAAAAATCTTGTTTTTTTTAAGTCTTTAAAGAGAACGAACTCATTCAATAAGTTGTTATTATTGCATCTATTTTTAAAATTTTAAATACAGATTCCATCAACGCTGCTTCATTCAAGTGTCGACAACAAGAAATAAACAGCGAGATTTCGTTTGAATAATATAGAGCCGAATAGCGAATGCTTTTTTAAAGTATATGTTAATGCAAAGTTCCGCTGTTGCTATGAATGAAAATTAGATCTTTTCTACCATGAAATCGAGTCCGGGTTGAAACTACATATTGGTCACGTAATCAGTTAACTAAAATTTTCTATTTTGATTTTATTTTTGTTTTTAAAAAAGCGTACAAAATGCTTTTTACTCTATTTAATGATAAAAGTTTTGTATTCACTTAGAAGTCTTATTCAATGTGCAAAACATTTGCAGAACGACTAAAAAATAAAAATTTTTGTTTCTTAAAAAAAAAAAAAAAAAAAAAAAAAAAGTATCTTACGGCAGAATACACAGAAGAGTTTCGAAAAAAATCTTGTAATAATATTGTCAAACAAATAGTAAAAAAGACTTGCTTTAGTTAATTTTGTCCTTTTTTGTACAAATTTTTCTTTCTATAACAATTTTAATGCTTTACATATTTAGAGTAAGGCAATTTTTTAGACTCTTCGTGGCTTTTACTTTTAGTAAAGTTTGTTATTCGGTCAGGTTAGGCTATTGCTGACATAGTCAAAGATGAAAATGCTTAGCAGTTATGAGTTAATAAATCGAGGAATGTACAGTATGAAAGTTTTGAGTTGTTTGCAAGGAATCGAGAATTCATTAAATAAATTTTTTAACACCGTGGTCCGGTGTAAAATCCGAAAGATTGGAATTGTTTATCTTTGAAAAGGAGTTCGTAATTATTACCTTTGGATGGGTAAATAATTTAAAAGGAGTATTAGAAACAGTGCAAGTGGAAGGAGATTCCTTTTGAAGATTTACCTTTCTTTGACATCTTATTTCAAATTATCTGGAAATTTCGCCGTCTTCAACCCTCCTTTCCTTTTCGCTTTAATTAAATATAACATTTCATCAGTATTTGTCGAGAACAAACCTGAATCCGACCGATTTCGAGATAATGAGGTACCGGGAACAAGTTTTCACAAATGGGATTTCGCTCAAATTATTTTCATCCGAGCAAGAGTATTTTATACTTCCAGTTGTTTCAATTTACGATCACGTCTCTTCCTTTTATTCATCAAACTTAGAAATAATTATGATCTTAAAACGAATTGAAGTCATATTAAAAGGAACATTCGATACAAATGATCAATAGACTCGAAAATAAACGGTCTTCAATTGGATGATAAAGGCGGATTTGTTGCTTTTTAGAGACTTATCGCTTTCAATATTTTTCTAGTCGAAAGATACAAAGCCAAGTAATTTTCAATTCGTTTCGTATCTTTTCGTGCCACGAAATAAGGTGGAATTCTTTCAAATGACCGTCAAAAGGAATCGTTTTGGATTAAGCAATTTAACGTTATCTTGAAAAATTGCAAATACAGAGGATGGAAGAACAAAAAAAAAAACGGAATAATTGAATCCAGAGACCTCCCGACGAATGTAATCCTCGTTCATTTGCATGTAAATTGAGTCAAATTCGAAGATTCTTCTTCTCTTTCTCTTTACTTCTTCTTTCTCTTCTTTAGTTCTATTCCTCAGTCGCCGATTGATTCCTTCGAGACTAAGTCCCAAAGCTTTTCAATACTTTCCCTTTAATTTATTTTCAGATCCCATGATATCCTAGTTGCTAAATAAGATGTCTTATTTATTAACACCTCTAAACTTTTGAACTCTGAAAGATTTTAAACAAGTTTTCTCGAGAAAAGCTGCAATTAATTAAAAGGAAAGGAAAAGCGCGAGATTTTGGATAAGAATCGGCAGAGGAATCTTTTACATTATCATTTCACTCAGCATAATTACAAAGTGACGTCTTTATTTTGTAATAGTAATAAAGTATTTATTAAATTCATTCTAGAGTTTCTTTAGGAAAGAAAATATTTATGAAGAAAAAAATTATCTGAGATATAAAAACGAGATACCTTGGTAGCCCAAATCTATCAAGAACCTCGAGAAATTAATGATTGCCTTTTATATACATTTAAGACTCTAAGGTTAAGCGCACTCCTAAAGTTTCATGAAGTCTTCGATAGGTGGGGTTTAAAAAAATTAAGCTCAAAATTTGAGATGTAACCATGAATAGGGATTTTTTATGAGCCTCTGCGCTTGCAATGAAGTTAAGTTTTTAGGGGGCTATGAGGGTGCTGCTTTTAAATAGATTTTTTTTGAATATTTTTGTCATCATTCCTAGCATGAAAATCACATTAAAACCTTTAGGAGATGTTCACCCAGGAAGCGAGAAGACTTTCATTTCCTGAGCACTCCCGATAAATTCTGTGTAGCTTTTTATATAAACACGATAAATCAAATCAAATGAAAGTAAAAAATTAAACCTGTGAAGAGTTGGGCTTACATCTACGTTATTTTTTTAGTACGAAATATAAGCGAGTGTAGTATCACATTTAAAAATTTAAAATTTACATTGAGAGAGACGGCTCTAAAATATTACGAAAGACCTTCGGCGAAAACAACAAGACACATAGCAGCGTACTGAAAATTTTTAGTGCCCAAGAGGCGAATTAAAACCTTTATTAAAACAAAAACAAAAAAAACTGGTAACCAAATTTTTTGTATTTTGAAAAATACAAACGTAGAGTATTGACATGGCTTGTTCGCACCATTTTGAATATAATCTTCTTATAAATGGATCGAAGTGAGGCTTTAACGCTCCCTAGATTAAAAAAGGTTTTAGTGTTCGAAACAACGCCATGCGACGATATTCCGAAATGATAAGCCGAACTGAGGACCGACATTTGACTGTAAACAGAATAAAATTAGCATTTTATAATGAAAAGGAAACATTCAAATATAGATCGTATTCTTATTCCGAAAATTCCGAAGAAGTGAAAATGGAGTTTCCCGGTTTAGCCGGAAATTCGAAAAATGAGTTCTCTTTCTCGTTGAAAGGCTGCCCGACGAACCGGGTCGCGTTCTCGCTTTCTTTAAATACTTGCCGTTCAAAGTGACAAGTTCGAAGATTGATTAAAGAAAGGATGGTCCTAGAAAACACCTTGAATCGATCCGGACTGATGGAAAGGCCGCGAAAACGAGTGTTTCCTGGTCTGGTAATGACAGATGATTAATTCAATTCCGCTCCTTCTGCGTCTCAGAAATTGGTCCTTATCTTCTTTCTCATCCCCAATTGATACAATCCGCCCTTTCGTCTTTTACTTTTCATTTTCTTTTTTCGAATCTAAACCGTTCCTCGTTATCTTTTCCTATCACTTCAACCTGATCGCTTCTTTGAAATAAATTACCTCGAAAAGTTTCTTTAGCTTTTTGAAAGCTTTCTGCATGTTTGAAATGATGTGAAATAATTCTAGTAATATAAGTAACGAAACTTTGTACAAAAAAAAACATTTTTTTGAAGGTTTTCCGTGGCATTTTCAGGCTATTGAAATTCGCAAAGGATCTTTCCTCGATTCTTCGACAAAATCTAAAATGGAACTTTCCAAGTAAGAACTTAAAATTGATTTCGTCGTCAATTATTTTTAATGAGGTGATCATGCTTTTAAAGGCCGATCATCACGAAGCTTTAGATCGTTATTGCGTTGAGCGAAATATGCCAAGAAGAAAAAGTAGTGCCGAACCATCGAAAAGAAGGAAAAATAAAGTAAAAAGAAAAAAATCCTGACAATCTCAGTCCAGGGTTTTCAAGACTATTTCCAAGTGATAAGCTTCGTTCAAGTGATTTTATAACGATAAGCTTAACGATTTTCACAAATTTAGAACCTCCTTATACGTACGTATTTTATTTGTTTTTGCTCTATTCGGGGTTTTTTAAAAAAGGAAATAACAAAATCGATGCTTTTAGGCCTTCATGAGCTTAAGTGCGTTTTGTCGGATCTTTACTGGGAAATTAATTTTTATTATTACGTATGTTACGCATCTTAAAGAAAATAAAGTATCGCAAGTTATCTCGCAATAAAGTATCGAAGTTTCTTTTTGTCTTTTTTTGTCGAATCTTAAGTTCCGACTTTATTATTTACTTCCCCCGAATGTCATTGTTTGTTTGGTCATATCACGCTCTTAGTAAGTGCACTTCAGAAATGTTAGTAAGTAGAACGTTGTCCCTGAAGCATATTAATTTAGGTGAGCAATATAGCCACTTTGAATGAGCTTTGGATCAACTATACTATTGTTAATCTATCATATGTATACAGATATGGTGAGAGTGAGTGGTCCGATTGAGATCAGATATCGATAATCGAAATCGAAGCTCTTAGCTATTTACATACCTACCTATTGCCCATTAATAAACCTCTTACCTTTTAGTGCTTAAATTATTTGGGTACACACATTGTATCTCTCTGTCGGAAACCATTTACGTCTGCTTAAACTTTTATATTTGTTACAATATTGAAAATGTGACCAACATGATTCTTTTGATTAATATAGATAGGGTAAGCTAAAGTAAATAATACAACCCTTCGAATGTGAAGACTGATGCAGGATTTCTTCCCACCAATAAGCTCGGTGGAATTTGATATACATCAGGAATTAAATCATGAAACAGTGAATATTGGTACGTTCAAACAAATTTAAAAGTTTTTCTCCCTCAGGAGTTTTGAAGCTTACAATTTATGCTTTCAGTTAAGGGCTAGTGTCTTTCCGTCGAATATCATGCTCAGGTGAAAATATATATTTGCCTCAATTCTAAGAAAAATTTTATTTAATTACAAAGTTATTCGCTCTGATATTTTATCATGTTTTGCCACCATTTTGAAAGGGCTAAAAAGTCAAAAAATTCCAACTGAGAAGACCTGTCGGTGACAAGAATCCGAGATCTATATTGCGGAGTCAAATCATTTCTTTTCTTATAAGGACACAAAGTTTCCGGTCGAACTGAATTCAATAGAAGTTCTCGATGTATTGTACGTAATACAGCGCTCGGCCTTAAAAATGACACTTAACAATGATAAATGAAACTGGTCGTGTGCCAAAATCTTAGAGTTCCCTTTAGAGTTTAAATCGGGATATAACCCCTCCTTCCGCGTATATACTCCGTAGTATTTATACTGTTACATATAATGCTTACGCATTGTGTATGGTTTTCAAGGCTTCCTCTAATAAACATTAAATAGCCGCACTGCGTCTCGACTCATTTTTAAAATCCTTTTTTGTTAAAAATATTCTTTCGATTCATGGAAACTGTCATTTCAAAAATTTTTTGAAACGCTTTTGATGCTTTTTATGAACTCGGGCTTTTCTTATAAATAAAAGTTGTATTGTATATTAGTCGCACGACTCCCTTAGGGTACCATCCAATTTAAACAAATAAAAATTCCGAACTTTTTCCAAGTGCTTTGTTTCATTATAAAGTAAAGAGCTGATGGTACGAATTTAAGTAATAAGAATCAGGTCGCTTTTTCCTTTCCTTTTACCGTTACGATTGTAATAAAGTTAAATTTTTCGATATCAAGAAATGTACAATGAACATTTTATTCGAGAAAAAAAAAAGGTCGAGTCAGAAATAAAATGTGCTTTTTGATTATTATTATTATTATTATTTTTTTTTTTTTGAAATCCCTCATTAACTGCCGCCTGGAGCACTTCAATCGCTGGCAGACGTTTTGTTTATTTCTTTCAATCAATCAACGAAATATTTAACTTTAAATTTTCTCCTTAAGGTGTAATTTTAAAAGAGGAAGACTTTGAAGATTTTTAAACAGAATCACGTTCCCTAGCGACAAACATTGAACACATTTTTCCACTATGCCGTCGTTTTCGTAAAAGAAATGTAGTAGTTTAAGAAAAAATATTGGATTTTGTAACTGTAACTGTCTGTTTATTTGTAGCGCTGACGTTTTTTTTTACCGTCCGTAGTCTCGATTTCGAGTCTTCCTTCCCCCTCACTCGGTCACCTGACATCCTACGGCGGCCATCGACCCGTTGAATTTCGCTAATGGTCCTTGCAACAGTTTCTTATTCAGCGGCGATTCGCAGTTCTGCTTCGAGTTTGCTGTCTTTGGTATTCGTTCAATCTTTTTTATTAAAGCTTCGTAGCCATAAAAAAGGATTCGAACTTGCAGGGAATCGACCCAAAGCACCCAACTCCTATATCAATCACGACCCTAATAATTTTGTAAATAATGATTTCGATTTCAGAAAAAGAGGCTCGGAAAACGAATTTCAGCGGACTCTAGGCCACAATAAATCGGAAAAAGATATAGTGGCTATTCGTTAGAAAAGGATAATTTAAAATCGATTTTGATAGAAGTTAGTGTAAGGTTTGAAAAACTCGTAAATCAAAAGGTAAACGATTGGGTGCAACTGATAGGAGGCGTCAAGAGACCAATACGGCAGGAATGAAAAAAAGAAAGTTACCAACAAAGTACTTGATGTGAAAATGATTTTCTGATTGCAACTGACGTTTCCTTCTTTTTTTAAAAAAAAAACTTTTCATCACATTTTAATTATCTTTGAAAGTTTTTTCCCCGTTTCAGTTTTATCTCTATGACGATTTTCTTTGTCGTTTTCATGAATCTTGTAACAACTTCAGCCTCATAATTAACGTTATCAGATTCATCGAGTTTCTTTCTTTTTTTTCCCTAAGAATTTCGAAAAGTTCTTCAGAGCAAAGCATCACAGTCGTTAAAGAAAAGGGCTGTGAATGAGGTTAATCTAGTCAGCCGCAAAAATAATCGACGTGTTTTTCGAACTCTGTTGTAAAATCTTTAAAGTTAGCCGTCAGCACGACTCCATTATAAGTCTAACGGTTGTTTACCATTTTAATGAAAAATATCCTTTCTAATATTTTCTTTTATTGATTATACATATTTTAAAATCAGACGATTTACTTTAAAAAGCTCTTATTATTCTTTTCTTTTTTTTTTTTTTAGATAGAGCCTGGTTTAATTCGAAACCGCATTTTTTCTTGACATTTTTATGACGTTTTTGTTTCATGCGAAAAGTTTACGGACGAAACTTGAATGGAACTGACATGTGACTTTTTCGACTTCGTTTCCGTTCAAAGTATCAACGCAATATCTTTTAACATTCAAAAGACTTAATCTTATTTTTTTCCTTTTTTGCTCTTTATGTGAATGACGAAAGAAGAGAAAACATAAAGTCATCGAGAGAAAGACGTAGCAAAACTTGTTCAATTTACTCGAAAGCTCGAATATCGCCGTATATCGATCGCTAATTATTGCACATCAATGAGTTTTTCAAGATAGCGAGCAATGAAACGTCTGAAAGTATTTTCATAAAAAATTCAAATTTTTTTATTTTTGCTCTTTTATTAGACGGTAACTTGGGGGGGAGAAAAAATTTTTTAATTAATTTTAAAACAAAATGGGGATTCTATAAATAACGGTTTTACGCAATAGCTCTTCGTATTTTTTATTTCGTGAGAAACGCAAAGAAAAATCCCTCTCGGACATTTCTTTCTTAAATTTATTTCCTAAATATTACATCTTCTCTTTGAATAACCTTCGAAAAAAGGTCTGCAATATTTATGAAAAGGAAAGCTGTGGCATATTTCCTAATTTAGCAAAATGAAAAAAATGAAGAAAAAATTTAAATTCGTAAGTGTAAAAAAGAAGTAAGCGAAAGGGAAGTTGAAAGCCTTTGCTTTTTCAATCTCAAAATTTTTTTACTCCCGAGATATTTTTAGTTATAAAAGCAATCGGAAAGGGCTTAGACTTTCTCTTCTCTTGAAACTCTGCGAGATTGTTAATTCACCAAAAGCAAAGCATCCCTGCAGCATCATGTGTCACGTATTTTAATTTTATTTTATCATTTGAAGAAAGCTGCTTATTCGGGATATTTTTTAAATAAAGCTTTACATTCTAATCCGCACTGGCAATTCTTGACACTCTTAAAATTTCGCCACGAGATACGAATTATTCGAGTATTTTGAAAGATTACGCAAACTTCATTATGTTATAAACTTCACTTTGTTTGCGTTATTGAACGCAAGATTGAAGTTGCTATAACTTTAACTGTCTTAATTAATCTGTTAACGGATTAAAAAATATTTTATACGCCTCGAAAATAATACCTCGAAACATTTTTTTTTATTTGTTAATGGAAATGTTTTTTCAAAATGCAAAATATGACTTTGCAGTTAGTCAAGTTGTATTATTTTCCTGTTTTTAGAAAAACAAAAACTCAGACGGCTAAGACGCTACAGACATTATCCACTTGGTCGGTTCAGGTTAGGCCCATATCAACTTGTACTCCCAAAAATTTTGTAGACCCTACAATTCTGATGCCCGTTAGTTTCTACCAGTGGTTCTTCATCTCTCCAGTTTGAGGCAGAGAAGCTCATGATTGACGCAGTCAAAAGCCTTGGTGAGGTCCATGAAGAGGCCACATCCCAGTTCTTTCTTTTCCCAACTATCATAAATCCCCTCTAAGAAAGCATGAATCCCCATGGCAGTAGATTTTCCACTCCTAAATTCATACTGTTAGGGTGACAATACTCCCGAGCCTTCCAAAAAAGAGCTCAGCCTATTATGCATAGCTCGCTCAAAAACTTTAGACAATGATGGCAAAATCGAGATGGGCTGGTAGTTGCCTTTGATCAAAGATCAAATCTCTGGGAAACACGCTCGATTTCATTTGATTCGTTCGTTTCTAATTGAGACTAATAGACGAATAAAAAAACATTCAGACGGATCCAAATAAATGACAAAAAAATATGAAATATTGCTTGTACGTGGCGCAGATACGAACACCCATTATGTCAGGCCATGTTCTATTTAACTCGATACAAAACAGCTCCTATGTTCAAACAGTTCTCCTACCAGTTTACCTGTCATTCTTTTAAAAAATTCTCCCTTTCTTTTAAATAGATGCTACGAGCTATTAATTATCGTCTAGCGACAAGCTCTATTTTCTTTTTTAGATCCATTATTTTACATTTTAAAGAATAATTATTGCGATCGAAAATATTATTCCTTCTCTTGAACAGAGAAGAGCACAATATTTTTTTAACCTTTATGATTGTCGGTGACGTCACCTCGTTAATATGAATATAAAAATTAATATTATTTTATTTGAATGTATAATAAAGGGAACGAGTCAGAAGTAGAGAGAGACATTTTTTAAAATGGTCTGTAATGAGTTTTTCACTTATAAGGTGAAACCGAATTTAAATTAAAAAAATTAGAAAACGCTGCAAATATTTCCGGGAAGTGAGGTTGATAATAATGGATCCGCAATCAATCAAACAAATAGCAAATAATGATATGTGTTCCATTTCAGCATGTAGTTCACTGAATTAAATAGCTTTTAGCGATTCGAAGCATGATTCCGATTGATTATTTTTGAGTATGTTCTCCTTGTTGATTCGTCCTCGATTGTTTGCTGACCTCTGCCTTGCTGCTAAATACAAATGATCGGTCCCCTTTTTTTTCTCGAGATTGATGCCCGTTTTTATTTTTCACCCAAAATTACTTCCTTTTAGGGAACCGACTCTGCTTTTAACAAGTTTAAATGAGAAAGTTTGAGACGACTTTTAGATGGGAAAACGATACTTAAAATCGATCCTTATATAAGTCGACTTAACCCAGTCTAGCGGAAGATGATACTTAAATGTTAATGGCAAAAATAGTTCTGTGCGTACCTCGATGTAACTTAGTGCGGTAACATCAACTTAGTTTAACTTTGCTTCCTAGTTTCCATCCCTCGGGATATCGAGATAAGAGTATTATTAAAAATTAATTATCTGTTCTGTTATGAGCTAGAAATTTGATCCGTCGATTCTCTTTCTTTCGTTTGCTAAATTGTGAATAGCGCACGAAGCACAAGAAATAAACGCTTCTTTTCGCCTCGAAATCAAGCGATCTTTCAAATACATTCAAGAAAGTAAACATCCGGTTTCTGAAACTTAAAAGTTTCCTGTTGACTAGCGTAGGAATAAAAAGCGTGGGTTTGCGAGAAAAGGTTCGTATGTAAAAAATTATAGGTTATTCTCAAAATTTTACATAAATTTGCTAAAAGTAAATTTGACTCGAGAAAAACATCACCCGGTGCGCTTGCAAATATTTTTATATTTCACATTCTTGGTTTTAGGAAAATAAGCTCGAGTCGTCGCGAATTATGTTTAAAATATGCTCGAATAATCATGCTGAAGTTCCTTAAAAATTGTGTGGCGACCAAAAAGATTTAGTGTGCTACTCCTATTTGAAAAGTGTTTAAGAGTCAAGAGTTCTTATTGCGAAGAGGAAGAGGATTTATCTGAAAGTAGCTGAAACTAAAAAAGCGATATAAAAAAGAAACTTTAAAAAACAACTTAATCAGCTCGAAATTGTCAATGAGAAATATATTACCTCAACTTATTTTTTATCAGCCTTATATTCTTCCTCCTTTGTCCTTTCGATTCGATTTATTTAAAGCCTTCATAAATTTTTGTACTTAAATTTCATTAAAAGCTTTTCAAATAGAAACGTAAAAAATCCCTAAAAGGTTTAAAATGAAAAGAAGTAACGAAGCAAATAGCATGGGCATTTTTAATTGAAGAAAGATTTCAAAAACACAAATGTTGATTCAGTTGTCATTTCGATCTTTGTCGACCCATAAAACACATTTATTCACATTGAATAAACTTTTTAGTGTTTTCTTTGATTCAGTTTTTCGAAACCGATTATTTATTCGTTATTTTTCCATCATCGCAATTTTTCAAAATTATATAGTTAAATGAATTGAAATTTTTTTAAAGAAGAAAATAAGAGTTCAATTTTTTGTTTTTTAATATTTCGTAGGAAAGAGTTCGTGCAAGTGTATTGAGAACCATTTTCAGTAATGGATCGATGATTCGTTAACAAAGATTTTTAAACGGTTTTTGATCGTTAAGGACTATGACCTTGCTGGATTCAAGATATTTAAAATATATCAAAAGAGACTCATTAATAAATCAAAAATGATGAATATTTTTATTAAAAAATCGAATTTAATAAAGTGTTTTAAGTAAAATGGTAATTAGAGAATAATCTTTTGAAATATATAAATCATTCAAACTGAAACAGTACGTGTTATACGTGCTAAATTCAAGTTGTTACTTCATCAAAAATAAATACATGCACGTTCCGTATAAATTTTACCTTTTTGATAGTACTTTATATTCATAAAATGTTTATTACGTACCCCGCCTCGACTTGAGCAAATTTTTTTTATCCCGACCTTTGAGGCCGTCTCTTTTTCTTTCCGTCATCTAAAAGATCTTTCTTCTCGGTGATTCAATTTATCTGAGATCGTAATCACCAGATGGTACGAACCCTCTTAGCGCACTTTATTTTCCTTAAAATTTAGTGCATTGGCTTCTCGAAAATTTTCTCGGCTTTAAATTTAGCTTGTCAAGCCGTATATTTCCGGCGGAAATGAACGAGCCTTCTTTGTTACATCTTTCACGACTTTGCTACTGTGTGGTAAACCTTGTCTTTGAAACCGAAAATTTCCCCCTTGGCTCGTCGGTTCCGATCTCGTATAGGTACTTACCGTTTATTTATTTTTCTAATTTTAGAATATGGAGGCGAGATTCGTAGCCGATAGCTACCAGCACGAATCATTATGAAAAAAAAACCCGTTATTTTTTGTTTGTTGTCACGTAAAATCAAGACCATTGTTTAATGGTTAAACAAGGTGTCATGAAACGAATAGTTCTCGGAAAAACTCACTCAGTTTATAGCGACAAGCTACAAATGACATGCAATTCATTTTCCCTCATATTTTCCGGTATTTCCAGACAGCCAATCATCTAAATGAGTGTTTTCCTTTTGTTTTTCCTTCTTCCAAGTACGTTTTATCGATTGGCGGAAGAAATTTCCAAGTGGAAACTTGACTAATGTTCCACTTCTTTCAAAACGTTTTGTGCAATTACCACTTTTTTTCACCTTTTCACAGTGTAAACGTGCCCATTAATTTTTAGGCTTTGCACTCAGCGAAATGTAGACAATTCCGCTACGATTAAAATTGATACTTATTTCAGTGAACACCGTAATCGATCGTGTTAAAAATTAAAATTACCGATCATTACTAACTATATCGTCCAAAGATCTATTTGCAAAACACAGAAAAACAAATTTTCTCTAATAGTGTCTGTGTAAAAACGAATAATTATATGATCGATTGCGTTCTATTTTTGATTTTGTTTTTTCATGAGCTTTGAATGTCTTACGGATTATAAAGCAAAACGAGGAGAAAGGAAGATGCGGTAAAGGAGCGAGGGGTCGAATTTCAAGACTTACCTCGATCTATCTTTAATCGGTAATGCTGAAGGCTCACCACTGAGCGTCCGCGATTCCCTAGAGAGGAGTAGTACCGAACAACTATCGACAAGCAAGCAAACCGAGAATACCGGCGAAGCGGTTATATCGTTTAGTATATAAAACCAGAGAAATTTATTCCTCCATATTTAATAACAATAAGTAAGTACCGTTTCGGAACAAAAAATCTATTTCATACTAAAAGTATGTGGACAATTTTTAACGTGTTCTTCCCGTATTCCGTAAAATCGACGCAAGAATTACTAAAAGATAACATGTTCGAATGCATAGTGCTTCGAAACAGAGAAAATTTAATTAGTAAAAAATCCGATTTTCGGAAAATGGCCGTATGCTTTGTAAACAGTAATATTGAAGTCAAATATAAATTCTAGTTATGATTTTAATAACAACTGAAATTGACTCAAATGGTTTGCAGCAAAAAAATAATGTTATAAAATTATTTGAAGATCGTTTGAGTTTATCGATTCATAATAATAATAAAAAACATTCAACGATAAAGTTTTTCTTTCATTTTCTAAGAAAGCCTTTATTAATGTTTAATATTGTATTTCCGAGTCAAAGCAAATGTAAATCGAATATAATAGCGCTACTACCGATTTCTTATTCCTGCGTCGGTTTTGAATTATTGATTAATTTAAAGACAAAAAGTTTTATCCGAAAACTTATCTCGGGTCAAACATGTCAATACCCGCCAACTTGATAAATTGGAAAATATAGTATCTGAGAAAAAGTTAAAAAAATTTATTTTTCAAAACTAAAACTTTATACTGGAAGACAATGTTAAACGAAAATGACAGGGCTTATATTGTATAGGAGAGCGAACGCTTGTAAAGTGTCCGGGGATGTGTTTTGCTAGTTTTGAGTAACTCAAAATCCGAGGACGGGTCAAAGTGGACGATTTTATTGGAAATTTACTCTTTTAGAACTTAAGTACATCGACAATCAATTTTATCTAAAAACTAAAAACAAACATGTCATGAAGAAGTATTTTTTAATTTTCTATTTTTTTCTTGCCTTCTTCCTTTTCCTTCTAAATTTTTTTTGCCAAAAGAGAATAAGAGTAATCAATTCCAAAACAATGGCATAAAAAACAAAAAGTATATAGTTAAAAGACATTCGGTTGTTTTTAACAGTTTTATTAATACGATAAACTTATAGGATTAAATAACCGACAAACATTTTTTCTTTGGATTCTTTAAAAATGCGAATCGATAATCTTTTTAGCGTAAACAATTATTAATAAAAGCAATTAGCCGTATTTGGCAGAATAGATTGAGGAAAAAGAATGAAAAACTGAAATAGTAAAAATGATGATGTTAAAAAAAACATTTCAGTTCTGTTTTTGATTCATGAGAATCGAAACACAGCATTAGAGCAAATAAAATTAATCTGGGAAATCTCAGAAAATTTTTTATTGAATTATCGGACACGTAATCTCTATAAACTAAATTGAAAAAGTATTGTGAGAAGTCCGAACCGGTGAATCCGAAGCGAGGAATTAATCATACGTCGGACAGCTCGATCTTTTAATTTTCTCAAAAGGCATGTATGTGCGGTTTCGACGGATTATGTCTCCACATCCAGCATTTATTTATTTATTTATATATTTATTTATTTTTCATTTGGCGAATTTTTCAAACCAGATTATAGATAACGTAAAAAAATTTAACGGGAAAAGCCAAATAGAATTTAGAAAGCTTATTTTTTCTATGTGTTTTCTACAAATTTTTTGTCGCGGCTACTAAAATCGAAATAATGCTTTTTTACGGATCAGTTAAAATGAATCTCAATTAATATCTGGGCTATCATAAATTAAATTGTTACGGTAAAATGCAACTGAGATGTCGAAATCATCTACATGTGTTTGAATTTCAAAAAACTTTTCTCTTTAGATAATTAAACTTTTTTTTTCAAAATCTATAACTCTGCTTTGTAATTTATAGATGCTTTTAACACTTTGCTTCGAATGCCAGAATACTTTTTCGTTTTTCTTCTTTCTCCGATTTTTCTTACATAAGGTCATTAAGTAAAAAGCTCTGACAAAAAACTTTTTCAGGCGAGCGATTATGAACAAACCTCTCGATATTGTATATTATTAATTTTTTAAATAAGGTAGCTCAAAATTAAACATTTTTTTAACCTCTTGAGTGCAAAATCTTTTTACATCCTGTTCGACGCTCATGTAATTATTTACTTTTCTTACTTCGTTCGTTTTTTTAAGGATGCTTTTAACAAAAATCGGATTTAAAGTTGTTGTTTTTTTTGTTATTTTTTTTCCAAGACGAAAGTCCTGATCTTTTTTCGTTGGAAAGCTAAAAATTCATGCGAATTAACATGGTAGAAACTAAAAAAGAAAGCCATTATCAGCTTGATTGATAAGATACTCCCAGTTTTATTCTATTTCTTCAATTTGATTTACTCGCACCATTACACTTCATAATGGCTTCCCTTTTCTTTCCCTTATTTGCCATAATTTTTTAGCCAGCGCTCGCCTTTTGCAAAGAAAGATTTTATCTTCTCTTCTTCCTTTTCGTATTTAAAGAGAGTGAAATGTCATCTCCCAAACTTTTCCTTAAAACTTCATTAAGTTCTAAAATCTCAAGCGATGATGATTGTTCAAGAAAAGAAATGACACTCCCAGCATTACGCCTGCAAATTTAAGTGTAATGCGATTAACTTTTAGAAATTTCACTTCAGCTTGTCAAAACAAAACCGATATGCAAGAAACTTTCCTTTTGTTGGAAAACGAAAAAGCGACAAGCGACCTTTCTTACCGTTTTCCTTTTCGACTATTGTATAAATAAATGATTAAAAAAATCTCGAAAATGGAAAAAAGGAACAGGCAGATTCTCGGGGAAAAAAAATTCAGTGACACATGAATAACGGCGGAATATTCTTCGGTTAAGAACCGTTCAGTAAATTATAGGTTTCCAATTTGAAATGTGTCGATAAAACTCGGCAGGACTCTGACTTTGATTCGACTGACGTTGTTATTTCCGGACATTCTCCATTATTCTCTTCCTCTCTCATCTCTTCTCTTTCTTCCTCTGTTGCTCCCTTTTCCCGATTTGGGTAGGTTTTCTGTTGCTGATGACATAATTTCGATCCTCTTTTTATGAAGTTTATGCCATTGTCTATCTGTAAAAGAATTATTTGTCCATTTTTCTTGAAATTCGAAACAAAGGATCGGTGGGATTTTCCTAAACTTTTTAATATCTTTTGTTCTTTTTTCTTTTAGGTAAACGATGATTTGCTGGTCGAACGATTTTTTGTTTCCTCGATTTTCCGGATGACTTTGCAGTCTTTAATTGTTATTCTCAGCTACAAGCATAGCTCGGGGTTGTAATAATTTATTTCCAAGGCTTAGACGTATAAAGAAAATACGAATCAATATATTCTTTTAATTAGTACAATTTTGAGTTTTAAATTATAAAAAAAAAAAAGAAAAAAATAAAAAAAAACGAAGCACCACGTTTATAAGATTATGATCGAACCTAAATTACTTTTTTTTTTATTTTCAGGTAAGATGGAGTGAAAGTAAAGGAGATAATCCGATCAGACTTCATTATCAGGTAAAAGGAAAACCTTGTAGTATTTCGGGAATCGGAACGTTAGTCTAAATAAAAGGTGTTTTCTAAACATTCATCATCGAATTCGCTTTTTACCCAGATTATATCATGATTCAGATGAAAGGATCTACGTTTTATAACTCTGTATGAAATGGGGATGAGTATCTGGAAGAGTTAGTGGGTGGGGTTTTGACAGGGCTCGCGAGGATCTAAAAAGCAAGGGAAGGAAAACATTTCATTTTGAGAAAAATCTGCCTTGACAAACGAGGAAAGAGATGAATGAAAAGTTGTTTCGACAATTTCATTAATGACATCGAAAACCTTGGAACTTTAGATCGTAAATTTTTTTACCTGGTTTTCGTAAAAGCAGTAATTTTTCAATAAATGGAAAAGGATTCGATGAATATAGGATTGAGACTTGGATTTCAAAACTTTTATTTCAAATTCGGCTCAGAAAAACCGAGAATTTTATAACTGCATCAAAATCTGGCTAATTTTATTACTTTTATTTTTTTATTGCTCCAGGTGTCATATATATGTCTTTTTTTAGGCAGGAATTTAATTAATTTTCTATTAATGATTTCCCGATCAGGAATCTCCTTCCAGCGCATTAAAATTAAAAGATGATAATCTTTTTCGATGGGATGTTAGTTTGCATAGCTATGAAATATTAATTATACAGTATACCATCAACGTTCTCACTATACGTATACCCCTGTTGAATTCACCTAACTATTCTTTGCATATTTTTATAACTTTTGAAAATCTTTTTCATCCGTCGTCCTTTCTACTGAAATGATGTTACTTTTTACATTTGCAAACTTGCATATCTGAATTTACCTGAAGAGTTTTACCGATTTTCTCTTTTTTATTTAAGAAGAATGAATTCAGTTTGGCTACAGCAGTCACTTTAATTGATTTCATTACTTTTTATTTATAACGACTTTTAATAAAGTAATAATCCAACAAAAATATCTTGGTTATAGGAAAAAATTAAAAAAGTAGTTGAGGATAATTACTCGTAGCCAATAGCTGGAAATATAACTTGAAATATCGTGCTAGGGTGAACGTAAATAATAATTTTAGAGAAAGATTTTGCTAAAATTCGACCATGGAAAAGGGAGAAGAGGGTGATAAGACAATTTAAATTTAATCATCTTGGGCAACAACTAGATTATAAAATTGTGAGGAAAACTTTGAACATTTTGAAAAGTGAAAGCAATTTTAATATCAGCAAATAAGGTCACCCAACTTTAACTTTAACATCTTTTTTATTGTTTTCTAACAATGCAACAAGTTTATCGTAAATAATTTTAAATTTCTCCTTCAATGCTCTTTAATTAAGACGACTTCTTCGGTATAATCTTTTTTTTATACTTTTAGCTTTAGAGTTTTAGACGAGAAAGCTTTTTATTCTACCCGAAATCGATCTGCTGAAGGTAGACGTTTTCCTCTCGTATACTGACAAATACTCGTATCTCGTACTCGTATATTTTTGCTCTCGAAATAGACATTGGTTAGAAATGTTTGTTTAAATAATGTTTTAAATAGAGTTAATTTTCAGCTAGAACAGCCAAGCCGTTCAAAGAATTTGAAAATTGACTGGCTGTAGAGTTATTTAAGCTAACCTAAAACGTGATGCTAAACCACTAGCCTCTTACTCTGGATCTTTTGTTCGAGTAATATATGATAATATTCTTCGCTTTCCAAAAAAAAAGCTTTGTTCCTTTTGAAAATTTTTTTTTTTTAAATTCCGTATCGAGTGATAATGAAAAGTTTCGACTATAAACAGTGTGTTTATCATTGTTTTTGAAAACGGAAAAGCGGTCGTTCGAGAGTGAGTTATAACGACGGCGATGCCCCCTATCAAGTGGCGATTTCCCGGTCGTACATATCAGGTTTCGTTAAGAAAACGTGAGATTAAGAACATGTTGTTCGAGGTGTGCTACAATATCGTGACTCTGAGCAATCAAAGAGCAGAAAATTATTTAATAATAGATTCCTCGTTAAAGTACATGTTTCGTTAAATTGCTACTTTTCACGATGAACTTTTTACCGGGATCGATATTTTGAGCCGTTTACTTTGAGTAGGAATTTTCATCGAGTTCGATTTCCGGTCTTCTTAGATATCTCTCTATCTCTCTCGCTTGAAAGTAACTCCTTATCGATCGATCACCTTTTTCGATGGATTCATTACCGATTCCATCAAAATCGAGCTTTTAGAGATTTGGCGATGAATAAAAAGATTCCGTCTCGAAGAGTGAGAAAATAGAATCCTAACTTCAGTGTTGTCTTAAAAACTTTACCGCACTTTAGCTTCATTCTTTTGAAGTGTCCTTATAAACTTTCAAAAATATCATAAAGCTTTAAGTGAAATTTGGATTGATATAAACGGGATACCCCATATTATTTCACCGAGTTACTTATCTTACACTGTTAGCTTTATGGATTTTTCTTTTATAACATTCACTTGATGTGAAAGGCGAAAATCAGAATGAGTTGACTCTTTTTGTTGTGTGCTTAGTGAGCATTATAAAAAACAAAACGACCAACTGGGACTGCTTGAAACGGATTTTTAAACTTGGTTTATTTGTGAGGACACAAATTCGAGCTTTCTCTGAAAGAATTATACCCAAATTCTGTCGGAGAGAGAAACGTGGAAGATTAATTTGTTGAAACTCATTTCATTCATTAGATTCGAGTAAACAAAATAAACAAACAACGAGAAACCGTGCTTTCCGAAGTCCAGATAAGTTACAACAGTAAATAGCATTGGCTCATTGTTACCGGTTGATCCGACTGTAAACAAAATTTCGACTCACTGATTAATTTCTTAAGCGACCCACGTTGTTTTTCTTTTCATTTTCCAACGTCGTTATCGACTCGAAGGAAATTAAGTATGTATTTTATCGACTAATGAGATTTATATTACGTCTCTAAATTTCCTTCTTAAGCTGAAACATCCAATTATTGACGCTGATCAAATTTTTGATACCTTTGTAAGGTAAACATTTCAAGCAAAATACTAAATCATGTTAAACTTTTGATGGTGATGAGTAATTATATTAACGTGAAGAATTTAGTCTTAGTTACCCGATTTTTTTCCTTCTAAATAATCGTCAAAATTCATTTATATTTCTAAAATTTTTTTATTGCACAAAATCGGGTAAGACATATTCGATTTGACCGATTATAAAATTTTTCAAAAAGAAAAATATCGAAAACCATTAACGATGAAAAGCTAAAGCCGTAAGATTTTTAAAAGCGTTTTTTCAAGAAGGAAAACGTGACCTTTCATCAATCAATTTACATAAATTAATTTCGGGAAAAAATTACCGATAGGTTTTATCTTTCAACTAAGCTACCTGCCGAGATTTTAAGATTAGCAAAAGCGATGAAAACTGAACTCTCTCTTAAAATTCAAATAACTTAACATAGAGTAATGCAATTTATTTTACAATCCTCATCATAATTTTTTCTAAATTTTCTAAGCTTTTTATAAAATCCTGCAATACCGCCACTTTTACGTTCGTTTTATTCCATGTCTGTTATACATTTTGCCATTATGATGGTAATACAATTAAATAGGAGAAAGCATGTGATATGATTTCTCATGACTTGACGCAAATGAATAAATACTCTATGGTATCGGCGCTCGTTTAGGGTCTCCCTAATCGGTTTCCTGATTGCTTTTTGGACAGATTGCGTATTTCATATTTCTAATTCTACGTAATCTTCTGTCATTTATAGGGTACTATACTGTATTGTGAGTTATATCATATTTTCATTACTTTAAAATATACTTTATGCTTAAATCTTTTTGAAGAGCTAGTTTGACTTCATCATAATAATAGAATTCTTTTTTAGAAACGTTTTCACGTTAAAAAGTAAACAGTTCTCTTTTTGGTTTTTTTAAATTTTTATGAAGGAAAAAAAGGTCACCAAGTCATGAATTTTTTAAAGATGGTGAAGCAACCACCATATGTCAGTGTATCTGATTAGTAGAAACGAATTAATTCTGTTGTAGCGTGGGAAAGTGACAAGAAATCAGAAGCAAGACATTTTTGTTACATTCTTGATGATATTGAAAAATAATAAATTCTGATAAAGTGAATTAATAAATTCTGAAAAAAATCTTCATTAACAAATCAATTTTAATTTTTTGCGTTTCAAAAAAGCAATAAACCTACTTTCTTAGTGCGTTCTTATATGATATAGTATAAAAAGAAGATTACAAAGGTCCCAGAAAACGACGATTTTTCTCTATTTTATGACTGAAAAAGATTTCTTTTAACGGTACATTAGGCATACGGCCGTGAGTCTCTTTTCTCGTTTAAGGAAGACATTGAATTCATAATTTGCTGTTGTAAAAACTAACATTGAATTATAGTTATTGCATGAAAAACACTCTAATATCGATATATCCTCCAATGAGAAGACTGTACCAGATTAAGGAACCTTACATCTAAGTTTATATCTAATCCTTCCTAACAACAGGATTATATAAACTTTTTAAAAAATATTGTTGAAAAAACAATTTTATTTTTTTTGATCAATGCAATGGGTGCTGTTCTTTATTTTGTTCGAAAGAGATACGCTGCATTAAAAAAAAAGAAAAATATATTCAAGTGGACCCTAAGAAACATCTATCCGACACAAAGTTTTGCAGGCGAATGACGAGATAGCAGAAGCTTTGGTAGGAAAACAATTTTTTAGTGTTATGAGCCTTTAAAATGGTAGTTTGTTTACAAATGTTTCAATGGAAATTCGTAAAATCAGGTTGGCAACACTACATGTGTTTGTTCACAAGTTGACAAACTTTTTTGTTTATAATTTACCTTTTGCCAGTTATTTGATTGTGATTTTAACCATTTTAACCAAGCACGTTGTAATTCAATCCGAATTATTTATTTAATATTATTATCATCAATACTTTTTACTGAGACAAATAATACCGACTCTTTGATCCGATTTGTTTTGAAAGACTAAAACATTGAATTTCGCGGTTAAAAATTTGTTGGAAAAAAGCATGGTGATGACTTCTTTCAAGTTTGATTTTTTACAAAAAGAAAATGTCTGATCGTTGAATGAAATTCCTAATCTTAACAGGCAGACGTTTGTTGATTACTTGACACATTCGAATTCGTGATGGTTCGAAAAAGGAAAAAAAAAGGAAGAATTGGAAAAATAGAAAAACTTGAGCAATTGTTGACCCTGTTAGTCTTTTTCAATGGTGGCACCATCGATTTCTTGGAAAAATCATAATTGTCTAAGTTGGTAGGAAATTTAAAATTTTTAATCCCAATTTTTTTAATTTGTTAAAATTTGAAAGCGGCTAATATTTTTCAGACATCGAAATTTTTTGAGGTTTTAGAATGTAACACCTAGATTAAAAAATGTTTTTAACTTCCTATAAAAGAACTAGATTGAAAATCATATTGTAAAAAAGGACGAAAGAGACGTAAGTCTTTGGAGGCAAGTCGCTGAAAACGTATTAAATCTGCTTTTACTGCTGCAGAGGAAATTGGAAGCTTAAACAATGGAGACCCCAACGCGTAACAAAAAAAAATACGTCTTCACTTTTTAATTTGTCGTTTCACAGTTTTCCTTTTGAAAAACAATCGTAGAAAAGATTTTCTGTTGCGCAATGGTCGAAAAAAGATACCAGCCATACATGTCTTTGTTTTGCTTGAATAATGCAAAAGAGAATTCCGTAGAGGCCGTTGTGAATAATTAACGACACGAACGCCGTTAGGTGACAGGAAAGGACTAGAACGAATGACCTACAAAGAACGAAACGCGTCCGCTTTGTCTTTTTCCAATTTTATTATGCCGTCCTTAATTGGGCCTTTACATCGAGTCGCTACCAATCCCCAATATTTTAAAGTCAATTGTTTTTCAAATCGAATGTTGAATTTTCGATAGGACCATAAAAAAATGTTAATAAAATGTCTGGACTCAAAAATCTTGTACTTTACAAGTAAGTCAACGACTAATGGCAAATCTGCCTGATTTTTTGAATTTATCAAAAACAAAATACTTTACAGAACTGAACCTAATATTAGCTATTGCAGAAAGCAAAAACGTAAGTACTACTCCCCCTCTATAGGGAATACTCTATAAATAAATTCATTTGGAGAAAAGTGTATTGAAAAAATATAATCTTTACCGTGCCTCAAAGCCAATAAGTTCCAGAATGTGCACGCTTTTGTGACATCGGTTTGGAAATGCCATCATAAACTATTTTGTACAGGATGCGGATGGAGGAGGGAATGCAACGAAAAAGATCAAATTACTCGTATAATACCAAGAATGAAATGCAGTTACGACAGACAAGCGCGGTCTAAGCAAAAAATTTTAACAGGTCTATAACCTACAGTTTTAGTGATTCATTAAAAGTACAGAAATTCTATAGAGGTAAATTTTAACTGAAATTCTAACCAGCAATATATACGGTATACTCATAAAAAATTATAACAAGTGAAAATATTTTGGAAATATTCCGGTAGTAGTTGTTATGGTGACAGTTTCAATCCTGCTTAATTGAAAATTTAATAATTAGCCGCCATGAGCATTAATTTTCTAACGCATAATTTTATCGCTGAAGGCAACTACTGCTCTGCCAACGTGTCCATACAAAGAAGTGATTCATTCCACGTTTAACCCCTTTCTGAATCAAAGGAGATTCTGACGTTTGCCAAGGGGTAGAGATTTATTATCTTAGGTAAGATCGTCCGTAAGTAAAGCTTTAGTGGAATACCAGATTCTTCTTTAAATTATTCAAATTGTTAAAATCTCTTCCGTTTGTTTTTTTCGTTTCGATTATATACTTTTGGGAAACTCTACTGTGGACTTTAAATTTACCAATTACCTAACTGTATTTCAAGTTTGAAATTAAACGGGTAAAAATCTAGCGTTTCACACTTCAACTGATTTTTTTAGTTTAGAAATGATATATAGAATAAGAAGTGATTTTTGCATAAAAAAAGAAGGCATATGCGAGATTTTCCGGAATATATTTTCTACCTTTTTCTTTTTTTCCTGGGTTTATCTCCGCCCCAGTGACACGGCGGATTTCAATATTCATTTTTCCAGATAAATTTATTATTTATAACATAAATAAACTCAAAAGGAAAAGCGTCATCAAGTTCCTTTCCAGCAAGTCTTTCTTAATCCAATCTTAGAAATAAAATTTTCGTTTGCTGACTTCGTTTTTTCTTCATCCCGTATATTGAGTTTTTTTCCTGCGATTTTATCACGTTTCCTTGTATGAAAATCTTGAAGCTATTTTTTTCCAGAGCTGGGAATAGAAAATGTTTTGAGAACATTCGTTTAATCTAAGCATCTTTTTTTTTCAAAGGCAAAACGCAATCTCTGAGGAAAAAATACGCAAAGGACATTTTTTAGCGTGGGTCGCCATTAGAACTTGATCTCTTCTTCGTAAAAGATTCTTCAAACCTTGACTTGAACGGTTGATTTAAAAATTGAAGAAGCCGTCATCAACATTGCAAAAGAAAAAGATATCTACTTCGAATGTTATTTAAAGTCGTTTAATATGTGAATAAATAAGAACATCCGTTTTTAATTTTAAATAATAAACTTTAGCTATTTTCGAGTCTGCTTTGCCGAAAATAATTCGTTTCAGATATCATATCTAATTTTGATATAGAAGATTTAATTTAAGGAAAATGACACTTACAGCCGGATTTTAGAGAAGCTACAGTTACTTTCTCAGGCTCACAGTATCTTTAACTTATTCCCAAAGTATTTGCAAGGGTATTGTGAGCAGGAGGCGATCAAATTTACTAGACCCGAGAAATCGAACCTTTAAACGCGATAGATTGCCTTGAACTGGGTTCCTAACTTTGACCTTCGATTTATTAAAAAAATTCTTTAGCAATAAAACGCGGTGATAGCTGCGACAGCAGGACTGTCGAGCTATATTAAAGTAAAAGCAGTATCAATTAGAGGAGATTCAAAACAAAGAAAAGCTTACTGCTCGTAATGCGATATTATAAGGTCGGGAGATTAGGGAAAAACTGGATGATTCCCTTAAGAACATACGGAAAATTAAAAATCTCGTCGACCATAATCTGATTTATGGTTCGGTAAGCTTCCGTCATTTTTTTTCGCCCGGAAAGAACCGACCCGGAAATCAAAGAGAAAATACAAAAACCTAAGTTAATTTTAAAAAGAAAAAAAGGCAAAAAAAAGTAAAGCGAATGAACGGGAAAACATAGGAAAAAGGTATTTTGATTCTGAAGAACCCCGCAGGGGACCGGTGCTAGCAAAATATTAAATTAACTCGGTGCTCCCCCTCTCGTCCGGACAATTTGATTACATGGTAATGGATATTGGAAAAGGCACCGTTCCATTTGTCTGCTCTGTAGTTCACGAAACAAAACACTGCGAAATGGATTACTTGTGTTCAACACTCCTTATATTATAATGCGATACAAAAGGCTTTTACGCGGAGGTTGTATTCCTATTTTTTGAATCGAAATTCACCGTGTTAGAAAAGGTTATTTCCGACCAGCAGGGGGGAGGTTATCGACAAAAGTCGGCCGACTTAAGTGTGGGGTAAACTTGTTTTACGAAAGCAAAAAAAGGACTCAATAAAAATTATGAGACACTTTTCACCGTGGGCATCGTTTTTTCTTTGTGCTCTCTTTAAAAAAGGACTCCCTTTGAATTTTTCCGGTTTGAAAAAAAAGAAGGGGAATCTTCTGCTAAATGAAATCGCAAAGCCAGTGTTTTTTACTTCCCGATAAACGTATTAATTACTGCTTTCAAAAGTGATAAACTTTTTTTTTTTTAAAAAAATCTCTTTGTCTTTAAGAACGGTTTAACAAAAAAGCTTATCACATAAGCATCAAGTACTAAAGTTTCAACTTATTAGGTACACTGTTTTTAATTCTGTCAGGAATTTGAGTGATGGGAAAGAAGGAATGACGTCAGGAAACGAAAATTAAATTACGAGAAGAAAATATTATCGAGAAAAGTTTTGTTTTGGACACGCTGAGAACAATCGAATATCGTTCATTTTCTATGACATAAACAACAATAAATCAAAAGTGAAAGTAAATAGAAAAAACGGTGTCCCAAAACTTTCAGCCAATCGCTTTTATGGCTGATTTACTTTCCAATACTTTTAGACACATCTCTATTAAAAATTTTATTTTTGTAGCAAATTTTTTTCGGTAAACGTAATTAATTTTAACTAACTTTTTTTATTTAACTAATTTAGATTTAAGAATTTTCAAAACCGTATGGTTAAGTTACTTGGGCATCCATAGTAACTGTGACACGCTAGGCTCATGTTGTTTCACTCCGTTTTGAAATTTCAACGCTTTTCTTTCAACTTTAAAATTGCACGATATTTCAAAGAGCTGCCCAACACAACGACCACTCTAATTAAATTAAAAATTTTAACTAATTTGAAAAAATATGTTGCTTTGATAAAATGGGATAAAAATCTTTTGAAAGTCCATGGGCAAAGACTATTGAAAGTATCTGGCGTGATTATAATGCAGCACCAGTACTTATTGACCACGATAGATGTGGATTCGCTAATTAACGTTTACTAGGAGTTTTTTCCCTCGAAAATATTTATTTGTCATTCTGATTGTTTGAGTTTCTTGTTTGAGACTCAGGACGCACACGAACAGATAACATATATAATATAAATGTTTTCTCTTAATGATAAAGAAGGTAATTCTTGCTGCTATAAATAGATTATCCCTGATTTTCAACGAAAATTTGCGCTGTTAAAGAGAAGAATCTAACACGAGACTAATTTCTGGTTTTCAGTGATTAACTCCTGAAGCGAATATCTGTGGCTTCGCGGTTTCTTTAAATCCAACACTCTTCTCCTTCTCCTAAATAAAGTAATTCAACCTCTAGAATTAAAATCTGAATTTTAAATAGATTCGGTATGTGACCTATATACAGTTCTCGGTTTTATACGGCTTTTCGGAGTCTCATTTATTAATGCGAGCGACTAACTTTCCTAAATTTTGACACTTCTTTATTTTATATTACAAAGAGTTGAATTAACAAAGATTTTATCATATTCAGTTTATGAAATGGAGTTATCTGGTTTTATCGAAAGGGAAATCGATTCGTAAACTATTTACCAACCGCAGCAGAAAGCTTGAAATCGTTTCGAATGCACGATAAATCTAATTTGAAGCAATACTTAATATTTCATTAGCCGCTAACAATATAGTAAAACGGCTAGACCAATGCTGGTTGATCCCATTAAAACCGACAAATAATTCGATGAAAGAATCCCTTGAGAAACGTCATAAAAAATCAGATTAAATCCTCCCGTTGTTGAATTTATGGTTCGAATTCAAAACAAGCTTTTGATCCGATAAAATAAAAACGACAGACTCGATCTATACTGTATGTACAAGATAACAAGATCTAGAAGGATTTTACATTTCACTAGATTTGCTCTTTGGTTCTTTTTATAGAAACTGTCCAAGTACAAATTTTGTTTAACCGATTTGAAGAGACCGTCTACCTGACCGCCGTAACACATCGTTGTAAACTTTTCACCTTTTTTTAAACTATGTTTTTATATGACTCAAACCCTGAAACTTTGTTCATGATAACCGGAGTAACCGGAGTTGTTCGGGAGCAGTTACCCGAAACCCGAATCAAAACATAAGCGTTTTTTAAAAAATGTATAACTTTGTTTTTATATACAGACAACAAAAATGTTACACTTTAAATCACACTTAAAAGGACGGAATAATAATTCCATGGTCGTCCTCGCACATCAGGCACATAAAAACATGGCATAAATGTTATCTGTTTCTTTTAAAATTAATCAAAAAAAACTTTTTGGCGTTTTTCTTGTTAAATGAATGTAGGAAAAAAAAAGTAAAATCCATGAGAATGGGAACATTGCACAGCCTATCAAGCGTGTTCTTTTACCAACAAATTACGGATTCGTCTCCTTTAAGAACAAGAAAAGGAAAACCCCAAACATTTTATAAAATCTTAATTAATTACGGCTGAAATAAATGAAAAATCGATATCTAAATTGAAGCAGAAAACAGGAAAGTTTTCGCGGTTTTTTAAGTGGAACACGAAGAAAAAAATGATCGCACTCTTATTTGAACACGAAAACTCCATTCGACACAATATTTCATTCTCGTCTCTGTGTTATACGTCATTTCCTTTTTTAAATGGAAGAAATTTGGACTCGACATCCTTAAACTGTCATGTCAAATGTACGACTTCATTTGACTTTTTTTTCTTTTTCGAATTGAACACTTGATTTTTTTGTGTATTTCAAGTTTTGTTCTGGTTTTCTTTTGTCTATTTTCGATGTTTCCTATAAATCGCAAAAAAAAGGTGAATCGAGAAAATAAAATATCAAAGGAATCGCAAAAAATGTTTAACCTTTAATAGTCACGTTAGAGAGCTCGTAAATTATTTGCCGATTTTATTTTTTCGGAAAGTGAGTACAATGGAAAAATTTTATAAAGTTGTGATGTATGCTTACAGTAGCATTTTGCCTAATAAATCCTTTCAAGAACAATCTCGTTCTTACATCGTTGACGCTCTTGCGGTTATTTTCTTGAAATATAAATTTAGTGCAAGAGCCACGTCTTGTAACAAAAAATTTCTACTTTTTTTTGTAAATTATTGAAGGAGTAAAATTTTAATTCAAGTATAAAATCGTGGGCTCATTGCTACTTTCTTTGATGTAAAAAGAATATATTGCATAACCGAACGCCTTTCTTATGCGATTAACTGTAATTTTTTAATGGCCAAATTATTACCAAAAATACAAGCCCTACATTTTGATTTTAATGCGAAATACAATTTGCATTTGCGAAAGCAAATAAATATTCACATTTAATAAAAATTATTTAAAATTGTGGTCTTTACTGTACTTTGTCAAAAAATTTTCTTAGTAAAAGATCAAATTGGAAAAGAAGATGGCTGCTTCATTGTCCGTGGGAGAAAACAGGAAAATGGAGAAAAGAATAATGAAAGCGTAAACCAATCGTCCGTAACAGAAAGCGCGGTTCTAGTTTAAGAGGTGACAGCGGATGTGCACACCATAGCCCAAAAAAAGTGATGGATTTATCCACTTTATTTCGATTTTCAACTGACCGTAATAAATGGATAAACAACTCATCGTTTTTTTTTTTTTTCAAAATATGATCGTGCCTTAGATTTTTAAAAACTAAGATCGAAGCATTTTGTTATTGTCAAAAATTGTGAAATTTAAGGAAGAGTAATGTAACATTAAAAAAAATCTTATGAGCTCTGTGTTAATCACGCAATGTATTGCAAATTAAATTACTTATTATATCGAAAAATTTCAGAAAAATCCTGATTTACCTATCACTTAACATGTAAAGTCAAATAAAAATGATGACTTCAGCAAATGGAGCTTGAAACGTTGGCTTTTATATTAAAAATTATTTCAACATAAAAGTCACAAAAGAGCCAAAAAGAGTAAGGTTTTATTATTTTACTTTGACATGCTTAGTAATGTCATTTGAAATGAATACCTCGGCAGTTACTTTCAAGATTCCTATTTCCATTGTTTAGGTAAATTAATGTTTTAGAACGTTTAGCAAAGAGGCTTAATTTTACCCTATACAGTATATACAGTATACTACATCTTTTGTCGTTTTCTTGATTCCTCTTTTAAGAGTATAATATAGTAGTCTAAAGGTATTCCAATAGGCAATGGTGACTTTTCTTACCGCACATGCTATAAATATACTTTATGTTGAACTTTTTAGCTCTTTATTGTTACAGCCGACCTCAAAGAATTAAATCGTTTTTATTTATTTATCTAATGTAGGGAAAATTAAAAGGAATGAAAAGCTTATTTCCAAACGCAAGAGGGAAAAAGAGAGTTAAGATGGGTATTTTTTGGTCGTGCTTTTGGTTTTTGAGGTTTTTAATAGACTAGTTAATCCATTTAGAATTTTGGTTGGTGATAAAAATCTTTTATCGGTGGTCTTTTGAGTTGTAGGGTATAAAATCAATAGAATCAAGAGTGCTGAACTTATTGATTTTAAAGAGTGATTCAAGTTGCATGTTGAATTACTGAGGAATGTAAGAAAGTTTGCTATTTGTTCAACTGTTGCATGTAAGAAGCGAATTGACAAGTTAAACGCATTATACATTAACATGAAATTCCGATTCCATTTCCCGACCGGAAATCATCATTCAAAAGGAGGTAGGCAAAATACGAAATATTCTTGTTTAAGCGAAACCTCTTTAATTTATTAATTCAACCGAGTAAGTTAAAACGAGTTAAAGTTTTCTTTTCAACTTTAGAGCCGAACTTTGTGATGGTTTTACACATGTATTAAAAGTGACTAAAGAAATAATTTTTTATAGGTCGACCAGAATTTAAACAACAATCAACTAATCATTATTATTTTCATGATCAGTTTTTATCGATTCACGAAGACAACAGTCATCATAGACTGCCTTGATTTCCATTATCATTTTTGATTGCGCTTAATATTTTTTACTTACCACTTTAGAAAAATTTAAGTTTCATGAAAGTTTGGGGAAAATAGAGAAGTATTTGCAGTTTTGTAACAATATTTTGGGGGTCCTCCAGTAAATTCTATCAAAAGGTTCAGTTCGTCAACAAAAGATTAGATTGTTCCTCAAGAAAACCTTTTCATTTAACTCAAATTGTGTGGGGAAAATTGATACGCCACTAAACATAGTGGCATTGCAAACTGCACCCTCGATGGTATGAAAGAAAAAATAAAAAGTTGTCACTAAGGTCTGGAACAAACGATTTTGTAATGGGAATATTAATAAGCACAACGAGATTGTAATTATCTACGGGAAAGTCGACTTCTCTTAAATAAAATTTAGTCCCTAGACAATATGTTTAAGATGTCGTAGGTATTAATGAATCGCCTAAAGATGAAAAGAAGCAAGCAAAACATCGAGAACAAAAGAAAGATATTTTTAGCGATAACTTTCAAAAATTTTCCTTCGGCTATTTAATATTCTCAAATTTTGTAAAAGTTTTCTTTAAATAAAAATGCCTTCAATGAACTTCAGTGTTTTAAAATTGAGACTTTCGTAGACTAGTTTTCATTAATAATACTCTTTTGTAGGTATATAACTTTTACTTAATTACCGAGCCCAAAATTTAGTCGAAGGATTCTTACTTAGTTTTACAAACTTTTGTATTCTTATGAATGTTGATTTTTTTCGATCTGTCATTTTGACGACCTTGAATTTTACCGCTTTTCCTCTTATTGTGCTGGCTACATTCAGCTTAACATTTTCACCAACGCTCTCAACCAAGCGCGGATCCTGCTTCTTTTCCATCTCTCGGCTGTTTAGGGCATGAAAATACTACTAAAAGTTACCCGTATACTGCTTGTGGAGATTTGTTTAGAATTAGGAGCGAAAACAGCTAATAAACTAGCCGGTGCACATTGTTATCTACCAGCCGTAAAAAAGCACTCTACTCGGTGATATAATATTACATTTTTTTATTAAATGAAGGTTTTACCGAACTTCTTTTATTAATAATAACCGCGGTATCTTAAGTAATAGACCAAATTTATAACGTTCTTCAAGTTTAGAGTAAGTATGAGATAGTAAATGAAGATGAAATGGAGTTCGTGAAAATGGTTTAGCACACATATGGCTCCAACTGTGAATCGTTATTATTAAACTAACTGCAAACTAACTTGGAGAGTTAATTAAATCTCACTATAATCCTGCAACTTGTACATGGAACAATGAAGGGAATAATCTGCACGCCAGCCAAACTTAGTGGCGCTAAAATGTGTTTTGAAATCTATCGAAAATTACATCTTACCGATTCCCAATTCATACCTTTTTATCCGTCCCTATTTTTTTCTTCATTTTTAAGTTTCCATATTTAAATTATAAATCTTAGTCAAAGTTGAAACAAGAAACTTCCTTGCTAAAAAAAAAATCAGTAATTCTTTGTCCGTTGCAAATATTTGTCAAATGCGGAAGAAAAAGTTATGAATCAACAAACCGTTTCCTCGAGAGAAAACAAAGAAACGTGACATTGACGCTAATGAAAAGTAATAATAAAAGGGCGACGAAAAAAAATGGCCGGAAACGAAACAGCGAAAATTAAATTCCGAACTTATGGTCATATGTGATAAGAAGTCATGCGTGGAAAAGGAAGCCATCCTTTTTTCTTTATTTAAATCTTAATACGGATTTGGTACTTTGTAAAAATTCACTCGACCATTTAGTTTCTTATTACAAATCAATTTATGAAACCGACCCAAGATTTACTTTATCTCATTGAATTTTGCCCAGAAAAACTTGGCATTGTCGAAGTAAAATGCGATCGTTACATCATATAAAAAAATCTAAACGGGGTTTATTCTTCTATTTTTTTAATATAGCATCCTTAGTGATTTTATCATTCATTAGAAAAATTTTGTGGCCGATGAATTCTTTTAGAAAAGTAATTTCTCTTGGGATAGGATTTGAAATTTTAGTGAGAGTAAAAAACTCCTCAATATACGTTTGCTTTAAAGACTTAATATTTTAAATTAACGGATTCCGTATTTGTCGTACGGCTGAGCGCGTGATCGGCCTCGAGCTATTCGAAAACCACTGTAACTGAGAAAAGGGGTAAATTGAAAGAGGACCACTTTGTCATATTGAAAAAGTTTTCATGATCCGGGAAAAATTCTGAGCGCTCTTCTTTTCTTCTTTTGCGTTTAACCGAATTGCTATTATCAAAATCTTTTTTTTCCGTCTTAAAATCACCGCAAGGAAAAAAAATAGTCAAGTATTTCTGCCTTGTAGGAATCCAATCCACGTCCCTTTACGGGCGAGTGCTCTACCGACTGAGTTATCGACCCGACCTGACATTTTCTCTCATTAGAAATACCTTAAATGCAAAATCGACGAAATCTCATCCCAAAAGGGTTAAGGCCGTTGAAATATTCTCCTTTCAACGATTTTATCTGAAAAAATTTTAGCCGGGCGTTGATTTCATGAAATAAAAATTTCAAGTAGTTATGTTCAAATGGCGTTTTAATGTGATGTAATTTTAAAAAAAAAGAATGAAATCATCCGATCCCTTTTATTTGCGAAATAGAGATTTACTTAACTATTTAATTATATAATTATGATTATCGCATGACAAGACGTCAATTACCGCAAATGATTAACAGAGATACACTACATTTGTCGGCTGCTGAGAGCAGGGCATAATTATATCATGGTAGTCTTGTTTGCTGGTTTCTCGTTTGCTCCATATGCTACGATCAAAGTCGCAAATGCGGTTACTGGGGACATTGTTTCGTTTGACTTTTGGCACCGGTTTCCCTCACTGTTAAAATTATTAACGGTTAACGATACAATTTTAAGTTTGTTTTAACATTAATCTGTTATTGAAGAATTTTTGAAGAATTGTAACCTTTATCTAAAGTAACTAAACTTACTATTCTTGTGCTGTTGAGATCAGACTCTTTTGCAAATTGATGGAAACATATACACTGCTCTGTTTGATTATTCACTAGCTTTGAGCCGAACGGTTTACAAATGATCAGATCTTTATTAGTTGTTTACGAGGTGCAAACACGTTTCCGTCGATTCTCTTGCTTCACTTCTGCTTCCTATTCTGTTCGTCTTATCCTTCTTCACTTCAAGGGCCGTCCCATTTTCATTAGCTTTAATGGATTGATGCCTTACGATCACAATTCATATATTACATCATTTTAATTCTAAATGATAAATAATGAATGAAAATTAAGTTTTGAGTGCTTCTCTATGTCAAAAAATTTTGCACCACCATTTAAATTTAACTCGGCTCGATCTCCTTTTCTTAAAAGCTCAACTCATTTAAAAAAAAAATTGTTGCTTTTATAAATTTTTAGCGGAGAATTGTAAAAGCGGGGCACGACTTTGCGATAAAAGTCCGGTTTAATTTCTCCTTTTTCCTCTTTAAAATTTAATATATCTTCATTCAATTCTTATTCCGTTATTTTTCAAAGACTAAGTTTTTCCAAGTTTTTTGGCTCAATAACGGATTCCGATACTTTTCAAACCATTTTTCAAGATTTTTTTTAACAAACTTGACTAGCTTTCGGCTATTGCCGATACTTTTAAAAAACCGATGTCACGCAAAAGGAAAATCTTACGTTCATTCGTTTGCTTTTTTTTCATATTAATATTTGCTCCGGGTTCCTCGCCCTGAACGCCAAACCGAGGTTATAAAATTTTGTAGGCTGCACGTTAAAAAAAAGTTTGGTTTCGTGAATTCTTTTTAAAACGAATACTGCCGAATTAAGCGAAAGGAAAACTAGCAATTTCCCTAAACAAAGAATGATGAAGTACAGTAATCGACAACTAATTGGCATCATATTAAAATATTTGACAGCATTAACCATCCATTACATAGATATCGTAAATATTGAGTTTGTTTTTATCGTTTTATAGAAAATGTATAAACGGCAAAAAAAATATGCATTTTAAAAAAATGCACAACATATGCTTTTATGGCACACTAGAAAGGACGGAATAATTTCTTTTTTAGCACACTGAAAAGAACTGAATGTGAACTGAACTGTCTCTGATGTGAACTGAACTGAATGAACTGTATTTTGATGCAGAGAATCCGTTGGAATTTACAGAATTACAAAATTCGGCCGCGTTCTCAAGATTTTGCTTTTTTAAGTTTCGCTCTAACGAAAAAATGGGCATTTTTCGATGTTTCCAAATCGATATTTCAATTTTGATTTATGAATTGTTTAGGTTAAAACAGGCCAAAATATTAATGAATTATATACTGGGAGATGTATCTTAATCTGAGAAATCGATTAAGACTACATAGAACACTCAGTTTTTCGTTTTCACAAAGATATTTAGAAAAAACGGATTTTTAGAATCCAACTTTGTCGAAAATCTATTTTTACAGAAAAATTATTTTTCCTACGCTCTAGAGCTGCAAACTACATCCTATCAGATGTATTTTGATCCAAGGAATCCGTTGGAATTTACAGAATGTTAAAATTCGGCCGCGTTCTCAAGATATTTGCATTTTTAAGATTCACTCTAACAAAAAAAATGGGCGTTTTTTCGATGTTTGAAAATCGATATCCAATTTTACAAAAACAATTTTTCCGGTTAAAAACGGGCCTAAATATCAACAAAATATATACTGGGAGATGTATTTTAATCTGAGGAATCGATTAAGACTACGTAGAAGACTCAATTTTTTGTTTTCAAAAAGTTATGGCCGAAAAACGGATTTTCAGAAACCGACTAGGTCGAAAATCTAATTTTACTGAAAAACAGTTTTTCCTACGCTCTAGAGCTGGAATCTACATCCTATCAGATGTATTTTGATCCAAGGAATCCGTTGGAATTTACGGAATTCAAAAATTCGGCCGCGTTCTCAAGATATTTGCATTTTTAAGTTTCGCTCTAACGAAAAAAATGGGCGTTTTTTCGATGTTTGAAAATCGATATTCAATTTTACAAAAACAATTTTTCCGGCTAAAAACGGGCCTAAATATCAACAAAATATATACTGGGAGATGTATTTTAATCTGAGGAATCGATTAAGACTACGTAGAAGACTCAATTTTTCGTTTTTAAAAAGTTATGGTCGAAAAACGGATTTTCAGAAACCGACTAGGTCGAAAATCTAATTTTACTGATAACTAATTTTTCCTACGCTCTAAAGCTGCAAACTACATTCTATCAGATGTATTTTGATCCAAGGAATCCGTTGGAATTTACAGAATGTAAAAATTCGGCCGCGTTCTCAAGATATTTGCATTTTTAAGTTTCGCTCTAACGAAAAAAATGGGCGTTTTTTCGATGTTTGAAAATCGATATTCAATTTTACAAAAACAATTTTTCCGGTTAAAAACGGGCCTGAATATCAACAAAATATATACTGGGAGATGTATTTTAATCTGAGGAATCGATTAAGACTACGTAGAAGACTCAATTTTTTGTTTTTAAAAAGTTATGGCCGAAAAACGGATTTTCAGAAACCGACTAGGTCGAAAATCTAATTTTACTGATAACTAGTTTTTCCTACGCTCTAGAGCTGCAAACTACATTCTATCAGATGTATTTTGATCCAAGGAATCCGTTGGAATTTACAGAATGTAAAAATTCGGCCGCGTTCTCAAGATATTTGCATTTTTAAGTTTCGCTCTAACGAAAAAAATGGGCGTTTTTTCGATGTTTGAAAATCGATATTCAATTTTACAAAAACAATTTTTCCGGCTAAAAACGGGCCTAAATATCAACAAAATATATACTGGGAGATGTATTTTAATCTGAGGAATCGATTAAGACTACGTAGAAGACTCAATTTTTTGTTTTCAAAAAGTTATGGCCGAAAAACGGATTTTCAGAAACCGACTAGGTCGAAAATCTAATTTTACTGAAAAACTAGTTTTTCCTACGCTCTAGAGCTGGAATCTACATCCTATCAGATGTATTTTGATCCAAGGAATCCGTTGGAATTTACGGAATTCAAAAATTCGGCCGCGTTCTCAAGATATTTGCATTTTTAAGTTTCGCTCTAACGAAAAAAATGGGCGTTTTTTCGATGTTTGAAAATCGATATTCAATTTTACAAAAACAATTTTTCCGGCTAAAAACGGGCCTAAATATCAACAAAATATATACTGGGAGATGTATTTTAATCTGAGGAATCGATTAAGACTACGTAGAAGACTCAATTTTTCGTTTTTAAAAAGTTATGGTCGAAAAACGGATTTTCAGAAACCGACTAGGTCGAAAATCTAATTTTACTGATAACTAATTTTTCCTACGCTCTACAGCTGCAAACTACATTCTATCAGATGTATTTTGATCCAAGGAATCCGTTGGAATTTACAGAATGTAAAAATTCGGCCGCGTTCTCAAGATATTTGCATTTTTAAGTTTCGCTCTAACGAAAAAAATGGGCGTTTTTTCGATGTTTGAAAATCGATATTCAATTTTACAAAAACAATTTTTCCGGCTAAAAACGGGCCTAAATATCAACAAAATATATACTGGGAGATGTATTTTAATCTGAGGAATCGATTAAGACTACGTAGAAGACTCAATTTTTTGTTTTTAAAAAGTTATGGCCGAAAAACGGATTTTCAGAAACCGACTAGGTCGAAAATCTAATTTTACTGATAACTAATTTTTCCTACGCTCTAGAGCTGCAAACTACATTCTATCAGATGTATTTTGATCCAAGGAATCCGTTGGAATTTACAGAATGTAAAAATTCGGCCGCGTTCTCAAGATATTTGCATTTTTAAGTTTCGCTCTAACGAAAAAAATGGGCGTTTTTTCGATGTTTGAAAATCGATATTCAATTTTACAAAAACAATTTTTCCGGTTAAAAACGGGCCTAAATATCAACAAAATATATACTGGGAGATGTATTTTAATCTGAGGAATCGATTAAGACTACGTAGAAGACTCAATTTTTTGTTTTTAAAAAGTTATGGCCGAAAAACGGATTTTCAGAAACCGACTAGGTCGAAAATCTAATTTTACTGATAACTAATTTTTCCTACGCTCTAGAGCTGCAAACTACATCCTATCAGATGTATTTTGATCCAAGGAATCCGTTGGAATTTACAGAATGTCAAAAATTCGGCCGCGTTCTCAAGATATTTGCATTTTTAAGTTTCGCTCTAACGAAAAAAATGGGCGTTTTTTCGATGTTTGAAAATCGATATTCAATTTTACAAAAACAATTTTTCCGGCTAAAAACGGGCCTAAATATCAACAAAATATATACTGGGAGATGTATTTTAATCTGAGGAATCGATTAAGACTACGTAGAAGACTCAATTTTTCGTTTTTAAAAAGTTATGGTCGAAAAACGGATTTTCAGAAACCGACTAGGTCGAAAATCTAATTTTACTGATAACTAATTTTTCCTACGCTCTAGAGCTGCAAACTACATTCTATCAGATGTATTTTGATCCAAGGAATCCGTTGGAATTTACAGAATGTAAAAATTCGGCCGCGTTCTCAAGATATTTGCATTTTTAAGTTTCGCTCTAACGAAAAAAATGGGCGTTTTTTCGATGTTTGAAAATCGATATTCAATTTTACAAAAACAATTTTTCCGGTTAAAAACGGGCCTGAATATCAACAAAATATATACTGGGAGATGTATTTTAATCTGAGGAATCGATTAAGACTACGTAGAAGACTCAATTTTTTGTTTTTAAAAAGTTATGGCCGAAAAACGGATTTTCAGAAACCGACTAGGTCGAAAATCTAATTTTACTGATAACTAATTTTTCCTACGCTCTAGAGCTGCAAACTACATTCTATCAGATGTATTTTGATCCAAGGAATCCGTTGGAATTTACAGAATGTAAAAATTCGGCCGCGTTCTCAAGATATTTGCATTTTTAAGTTTCGCTCTAACGAAAAAAATGGGCGTTTTTTCGATGTTTGAAAATCGATATTCAATTTTACAAAAACAATTTTTCCGGCTAAAAACGGGCCTAAATATCAACAAAATATATACTGGGAGATGTATTTTAATCTGAGGAATCGATTAAGACTACGTAGAAGACTCAATTTTTTGTTTTCAAAAAGTTATGGCCGAAAAACGGATTTTCAGAAACCGACTAGGTCGAAAATCTAATTTTACTGAAAAACTAGTTTTTCCTACGCTCTAGAGCTGCAAACTACATCCTATCAGATGTATTTTGATCCAAGGAATCCGTTGGAATTTACGGAATTCAAAAATTCGGCCGCGTTCTCAAGATATTTGCATTTTTAAGTTTCGCTCTAACGAAAAAAATGGGCGTTTTTTCGATGTTTGAAAATCGATATTCAATTTTACAAAAACAATTTTTCCGGTTAAAAACGGGCCTAAATATCAACAAAATATATACTGGGAGATGTATTTTAATCTGAGGAATCGATTAAGACTACGTAGAAGACTCAATTTTTTGTTTTTAAAAAGTTATGGCCGAAAAACGGATTTTCAGAAACCGACTAGGTCGAAAATCTAATTTTACTGAAAACTAATTTTTCCTACGCTGTACAGCTGCAAACTACATCCTATCAGATGTATTTTGATCCAAGGAATCCGTTGGAATTTACGGAATTCAAAAATTCGGCCGCGTTCTCAAGATATTTGCATTTTTAAGTTTCGCTCTAACGAAAAAAATGGGCGTTTTTTCGATGTTTGAAAATCGATATTCAATTTTACAAAAACAATTTTTCCGGCTAAAAACGGGCCTAAATATCAACAAAATATATACTGGGAGATGTATTTTAATCTGAGGAATCGATTAAGACTACGTAGAAGACTCAATTTTTCGTTTTTAAAAAGTTATGGTCGAAAAACGGATTTTCAGAAACCGACTAGGTCGAAAATCTAATTTTACTGATAACTAATTTTTCCTACGCTCTAGAGCTGCAAACTACATTCTATCAGATGTATTTTGATCCAAGGAATCCGTTGGAATTTACAGAATGTAAAAATTCGGCCGCGTTCTCAAGATATTTGCATTTTTAAGTTTCGCTCTAACGAAAAAAATGGGCGTTTTTTCGATGTTTGAAAATCGATATTCAATTTTACAAAAACAATTTTTCCGGCTAAAAACGGGCCCTGAATATCAACAAAATATATACTGGGAGATGTATTTTAATCTGAGGAATCGATTAAGACTACGTAGAAGACTCAATTTTTTCGTTTTTAAAAAGTTATGGCCGAAAAACGGATTTTCAGAAACCGACTAGGTCGAAAATCTAATTTTACTGATAACTAATTTTTCCTACGCTCTAGAGCTGCAAACTACATTCTATCAGATGTATTTTGATCCAAGGAATCCGTTGGAATTTACAGAATGTAAAAATTCGGCCGCGTTCTCAAGATATTTGCATTTTTAAGTTTCGCTCTAACGAAAAAAATGGGCGTTTTTTCGATGTTTGAAAATCGATATTCAATTTTACAAAAACAATTTTTCCGGCTAAAAACGGGCCTAAATATCAACAAAATATATACTGGGAGATGTATTTTAATCTGAGGAATCGATTAAGACTACGTAGAAGACTCAATTTTTCGTTTTTAAAAAGTTATGGTCGAAAAACGGATTTTCAGAAACCGACTAGGTCGAAAATCTAATTTTACTGATAACTAGTTTTTCCTACGCTCTAGAGCTGGAATCTACATCCTATCAGATGTATTTTGATCCAAGGAATCCGTTGGAATTTACGGAATTCAAAAATTCGGCCGCGTTCTCAAGATATTTGCATTTTTAAGTTTCGCTCTAACGAAAAAAATGGGCGTTTTTTCGATGTTTGAAAATCGATATTCAATTTTACAAAAACAATTTTTCCGGCTAAAAACGGGCCTAAATATCAACAAAATATATACTGGGAGATGTATTTTAATCTGAGGAATCGATTAAGACTACGTAGAAGACTCAATTTTTCGTTTTTAAAAAGTTATGGTCGAAAAACGGATTTTCAGAAACCGACTAGGTCGAGAATCTAATTTTACTGATAACTAATTTTTCCTACGCTCTAGAGCTGCAAACTACATTCTATCAGATGTATTTTGATCCAAGGAATCCGTTGGAATTTACAGAATGTAAAAATTCGGCCGCGTTCTCAAGATATTTGCATTTTTAAGTTTCGCTCTAACGAAAAAAATGGGCGTTTTTTCGATGTTTGAAAATCGATATTCAATTTTACAAAAACAATTTTTCCGGCTAAAAACGGGCCTAAATATCAACAAAATATATACTGGGAGATGTATTTTAATCTGAGGAATCGATTAAGACTACGTAGAAGACTCAATTTTTCGTTTTTAAAAAGTTATGGTCGAAAAACGGATTTTCAGAAACCGACTAGGTCGAAAATCTAATTTTACTGATAACTAGTTTTTCCTACGCTCTAGAGCTGGAATCTACATCCTATCAGATGTATTTTGATCCAAGGAATCCGTTGGAATTTACGGAATTCAAAAATTCGGCCGCGTTCTCAAGATATTTGCATTTTTAAGTTTCGCTCTAACGAAAAAAATGGGCGTTTTTTCGATGTTTGAAAATCGATATTCAATTTTACAAAAACAATTTTTCCGGCTAAAAACGGGCCTAAATATCAACAAAATATATACTGGGAGATGTATTTTAATCTGAGGAATCGATTAAGACTACGTAGAAGACTCAATTTTTTCGTTTTTAAAAAGTTATGGTCGAAAAACGGATTTTCAGAAACCGACTAGGTCGAAAATCTAATTTTACTGATAACTAATTTTTCCTACGCTCTAGAGCTGCAAACTACATCCTATCAGATGTATTTTGATCCAAGGAATCCGTTGGAATTTACAGAATGTAAAAATTCGGCCGCGTTCTCAAGATATTTGCATTTTTAAGTTTCGCTCTAACGAAAAAAATGGGCGTTTTTTCGATGTTTGAAAATCGATATTCAATTTTACAAAAACAATTTTTCCGGCTAAAAACGGGCCTAAATATCAACAAAATATATACTGGGAGATGTATTTTAATCTGAGGAATCGATTAAGACTACGTAGAAGACTCAATTTTTTGTTTTCAAAAAGTTATGGCCGAAAAACGGATTTTCAGAAACCGACTAGGTCGAAAATCTAATTTTACTGAAAAACAGTTTTTCCTACGCTCTAGAGCTGGAATCTACATCCTATCAGATGTATTTTGATCCAAGGAATCCGTTGGAATTTACGGAATTCAAAAATTCGGCCGCGTTCTCAAGATATTTGCATTTTTAAGTTTCGCTCTAACGAAAAAAATGGGCGTTTTTTCGATGTTTGAAAATCGATATTCAATTTTACAAAAACAATTTTTCCGGCTAAAAACGGGCCTAAATATCAACAAAATATATACTGGGAGATGTATTTTAATCTGAGGAATCGATTAAGACTACGTAGAAGACTCAATTTTTTGTTTTTAAAAAGTTATGGCCGAAAAACGGATTTTCAGAAACCGACTAGGTCGAAAATCTAATTTTACTGAAAACTAATTTTTCCTACGCTGTACAGCTGCAAACTACATCCTATCAGATGTATTTTGATCCAAGGAATCCGTTGGAATTTACGGAATTCAAAAATTCGGCCGCGTTCTCAAGATATTTGCATTTTTAAGTTTCGCTCTAACGAAAAAAATGGGCGTTTTTTCGATGTTTGAAAATCGATATTCAATTTTACAAAAACAATTTTTCCGGCTAAAGACGGGCCTAAATATCAACAAAATATATACTGGGAGATGTATTTTAATCTGAGGAATCGATTAAGACTACGTAGAAGACTCAATTTTTTGTTTTCAAAAAGTTATGGCCGAAAAACGGATTTTCAGAAACCGACTAGGTCGAAAATCTAATTTTACTGATAACTAATTTTTCCTACGCTCTAGAGCTGCAAACTACATTCTATCAGATGTATTTTGATCCAAGGAATCCGTTGGAATTTACAGAATGTAAAAATTCGGCCGCGTTCTCAAGATATTTGCATTTTTAAGTTTCGCTCTAACGAAAAAAATGGGCGTTTTTTCGATGTTTGAAAATCGATATTCAATTTTACAAAAACAATTTTTCCGGCTAAAAACGGGCCTAAATATCAACAAAATATATACTGGGAGATGTATTTTAATCTGAGGAATCGATTAAGACTACGTAGAAGACTCAATTTTTTGTTTTTAAAAAGTTATGGCCGAAAAACGGATTTTCAGAAACCGACTAGGTCGAAAATCTAATTTTACTGAAAACTAATTTTTCCTACGCTCTAGAGCTGCAAACTACATCCTATCAGATGTATTTTGATCCAAGGAATCCGTTGGAATTTACGGAATTCAAAAATTCGGCCGCGTTCTCAAGATATTTGCATTTTTAAGTTTCGCTCTAACGAAAAAAATGGGCGTTTTTTCGATGTTTGAAAATCGATATTCAATTTTACAAAAACAATTTTTCCGGCTAAAAACGGGCCTAAATATCAACAAAATATATACTGGGAGATGTATTTTAATCTGAGGAATCGATTAAGACTACGTAGAAGACTCAATTTTTCGTTTTTAAAAAGTTATGGTCGAAAAACGGATTTTCAGAAACCGACTAGGTCGAAAATCTAATTTTACTGATAACTAATTTTTCCTACGCTCTAGAGCTGCAAACTACATTCTATCAGATGTATTTTGATCCAAGGAATCCGTTGGAATTTACAGAATGTAAAAATTCGGCCGCGTTCTCAAGATATTTGCATTTTTAAGTTTCGCTCTAACGAAAAAAATGGGCGTTTTTTCGATGTTTGAAAATCGATATTCAATTTTACAAAAACAATTTTTCCGGCTAAAAACGGGCCTAAATATCAACAAAATATATACTGGGAGATGTATTTTAATCTGAGGAATCGATTAAGACTACGTAGAAGACTCAATTTTTTGTTTTTAAAAAGTTATGGCCGAAAAACGGATTTTCAGAAACCGACTAGGTCGAAAATCTAATTTTACTGAAAACTAGTTTTTCCTACGCTCTAGAGCTGCAAACTACATCCTATCAGATGTATTTTGATCCAAGGAATCCGTTGGAATTTACGGAATTCAAAAATTCGGCCGCGTTCTCAAGATATTTGCATTTTTAAGTTTCGCTCTAACGAAAAAAATGGGCGTTTTTTCGATGTTTGAAAATCGATATTCAATTTTACAAAAACAATTTTTCCGGCTAAAAACGGGCCTAAATATCAACAAAATATATACTGGGAGATGTATTTTAATCTGAGGAATCGATTAAGACTACGTAGAAGACTCAATTTTTCGTTTTTAAAAAGTTATGGTCGAAAAACGGATTTTCAGAAACCGACTAGGTCGAAAATCTAATTTTACTGATAACTAATTTTTCCTACGCTCTAGAGCTGCAAACTACATTCTATCAGATGTATTTTGATCCAAGGAATCCGTTGGAATTTACAGAATGTAAAAATTCGGCCGCGTTCTCAAGATATTTGCATTTTTAAGTTTCGCTCTAACGAAAAAAATGGGCGTTTTTTCGATGTTTGAAAATCGATATTCAATTTTACAAAAACAATTTTTCCGGCTAAAAACGGGCCTAAATATCAACAAAATATATACTGGGAGATGTATTTTAATCTGAGGAATCGATTAAGACTACGTAGAAGACTCAATTTTTTGTTTTTAAAAAGTTATGGCCGAAAAACGGATTTTCAGAAACCGACTAGGTCGAAAATCTAATTTTACTGATAACTAATTTTTCCTACGCTCTAGAGCTGCAAACTACATTCTATCAGATGTATTTTGATCCAAGGAATCCGTTGGAATTTACAGAATGTAAAAATTCGGCCGCGTTCTCAAGATATTTGCATTTTTAAGTTTCGCTCTAACGAAAAAAATGGGCGTTTTTTCGATGTTTGAAAATCGATATTCAATTTTACAAAAACAATTTTTCCGGCTAAAAACGGGCCTAAATATCAACAAAATATATACTGGGAGATGTATTTTAATCTGAGGAATCGATTAAGACTACGTAGAAGACTCAATTTTTCGTTTTTAAAAAGTTATGGTCGAAAAACGGATTTTCAGAAACCGACTAGGTCGAAAATCTAATTTTACTGATAACTAATTTTTCCTACGCTCTAGAGCTGCAAACTACATTCTATCAGATGTATTTTGATCCAAGGAATCCGTTGGAATTTACAGAATGTAAAAATTCGGCCGCGTTCTCAAGATATTTGCATTTTTAAGTTTCGCTCTAACGAAAAAAATGGGCGTTTTTTCGATGTTTGAAAATCGATATTCAATTTTACAAAAACAATTTTTCCGGCTAAAAACGGGCCTAAATATCAACAAAATATATACTGGGAGATGTATTTTAATCTGAGGAATCGATTAAGACTACGTAGAAGACTCAATTTTTTGTTTTCAAAAAGTTATGGCCGAAAAACGGATTTTCAGAAACCGACTAGGTCGAAAATCTAATTTTACTGAAAAACAGTTTTTCCTACGCTCTAGAGCTGGAATCTACATCCTATCAGATGTATTTTGATCCAAGGAATCCGTTGGAATTTACGGAATTCAAAAATTCGGCCGCGTTCTCAAGATATTTGCATTTTTAAGTTTCGCTCTAACGAAAAAAATGGGCGTTTTTTCGATGTTTGAAAATCGATATTCAATTTTACAAAAACAATTTTTCCGGTTAAAAACGGGCCTAAATATCAACAAAATATATACTGGGAGATGTATTTTAATCTGAGGAATCGATTAAGACTACGTAGAAGACTCAATTTTTTGTTTTTAAAAAGTTATGGCCGAAAAACGGATTTTCAGAAACCGACTAGGTCGAAAATCTAATTTTACTGAAAACTAATTTTTCCTACGCTGTACAGCTGCAAACTACATCCTATCAGATGTATTTTGATCCAAGGAATCCGTTGGAATTTACGGAATTCAAAAATTCGGCCGCGTTCTCAAGATATTTGCATTTTTAAGTTTCGCTCTAACGAAAAAAATGGGCGTTTTTTCGATGTTTGAAAATCGATATTCAATTTTACAAAAACAATTTTTCCGGCTAAAAACGGGCCTAAATATCAACAAAATATATACTGGGAGATGTATTTTAATCTGAGGAATCGATTAAGACTACGTAGAAGACTCAATTTTTTCGTTTTTAAAAAGTTATGGCCGAAAAACGGATTTTCAGAAACCGACTAGGTCGAAAATCTAATTTTACTGATAACTAATTTTTCCTACGCTCTAGAGCTGCAAACTACATTCTATCAGATGTATTTTGATCCAAGGAATCCGTTGGAATTTACAGAATGTAAAAATTCGGCCGCGTTCTCAAGATATTTGCATTTTTAAGTTTCGCTCTAACGAAAAAAATGGGCGTTTTTTCGATGTTTGAAAATCGATATTCAATTTTACAAAAACAATTTTTCCGGCTAAAAACGGGCCTAAATATCAACAAAATATATACTGGGAGATGTATTTTAATCTGAGGAATCGATTAAGACTACGTAGAAGACTCAATTTTTTGTTTTTAAAAAGTTATGGCCGAAAAACGGATTTTCAGAAACCGACTAGGTCGAAAATCTAATTTTACTGAAAACTAATTTTTCCTACGCTCTAGAGCTGCAAACTACATCCTATCAGATGTATTTTGATCCAAGGAATCCGTTGGAATTTACGGAATTCAAAAATTCGGCCGCGTTCTCAAGATATTTGCATTTTTAAGTTTCGCTCTAACGAAAAAAATGGGCGTTTTTTCGATGTTTGAAAATCGATATTCAATTTTACAAAAACAATTTTTCCGGTTAAAAACGGGCCTAAATATCAACAAAATATATACTGGGAGATGTATTTTAATCTGAGGAATCGATTAAGACTACGTAGAAGACTCAATTTTTCGTTTTTAAAAAGTTATGGTCGAAAAACGGATTTTCAGAAACCGACTAGGTCGAAAATCTAATTTTACTGATAACTAATTTTTCCTACGCTCTAGAGCTGCAAACTACATTCTATCAGATGTATTTTGATCCAAGGAATCCGTTGGAATTTACAGAATGTAAAAATTCGGCCGCGTTCTCAAGATATTTGCATTTTTAAGTTTCGCTCTAACGAAAAAAATGGGCGTTTTTTCGATGTTTGAAAATCGATATTCAATTTTACAAAAACAATTTTTCCGGCTAAAAACGGGCCTAAATATCAACAAAATATATACTGGGAGATGTATTTTAATCTGAGGAATCGATTAAGACTACGTAGAAGACTCAATTTTTTGTTTTCAAAAAGTTATGGCCGAAAAACGGATTTTCAGAAACCGACTAGGTCGAAAATCTAATTTTACTGAAAAACAGTTTTTCCTACGCTCTAGAGCTGGAATCTACATCCTATCAGATGTATTTTGATCCAAGGAATCCGTTGGAATTTACGGAATTCAAAAATTCGGCCGCGTTCTCAAGATATTTGCATTTTTAAGTTTCGCTCTAACGAAAAAAATGGGCGTTTTTTCGATGTTTGAAAATCGATATTCAATTTTACAAAAACAATTTTTCCGGCTAAAAACGGGCCTAAATATCAACAAAATATATACTGGGAGATGTATTTTAATCTGAGGAATCGATTAAGACTACGTAGAAGACTCAATTTTTCGTTTTTAAAAAGTTATGGTCGAAAAACGGATTTTCAGAAACCGACTAGGTCGAAAATCTAATTTTACTGATAACTAATTTTTCCTACGCTCTAGAGCTGCAAACTACATTCTATCAGATGTATTTTGATCCAAGGAATCCGTTGGAATTTACAGAATGTAAAAATTCGGCCGCGTTCTCAAGATATTTGCATTTTTAAGTTTCGCTCTAACGAAAAAAATGGGCGTTTTTTCGATGTTTGAAAATCGATATTCAATTTTACAAAAACAATTTTTCCGGCTAAAAACGGGCCTAAATATCAACAAAATATATACTGGGAGATGTATTTTAATCTGAGGAATCGATTAAGACTACGTAGAAGACTCAATTTTTTGTTTTTAAAAAGTTATGGCCGAAAAACGGATTTTCAGAAACCGACTAGGTCGAAAATCTAATTTTACTGATAACTAATTTTTCCTACGCTCTAGAGCTGCAAACTACATTCTATCAGATGTATTTTGATCCAAGGAATCCGTTGGAATTTACAGAATGTAAAAATTCGGCCGCGTTCTCAAGATATTTGCATTTTTAAGTTTCGCTCTAACGAAAAAAATGGGCGTTTTTTCGATGTTTGAAAATCGATATTCAATTTTACAAAAACAATTTTTCCGGCTAAAAACGGGCCTAAATATCAACAAAATATATACTGGGAGATGTATTTTAATCTGAGGAATCGATTAAGACTACGTAGAAGACTCAATTTTTCGTTTTTAAAAAGTTATGGTCGAAAAACGGATTTTCAGAAACCGACTAGGTCGAAAATCTAATTTTACTGATAACTAATTTTTCCTACGCTCTAGAGCTGCAAACTACATTCTATCAGATGTATTTTGATCCAAGGAATCCGTTGGAATTTACAGAATGTAAAAATTCGGCCGCGTTCTCAAGATATTTGCATTTTTAAGTTTCGCTCTAACGAAAAAAATGGGCGTTTTTTCGATGTTTGAAAATCGATATTCAATTTTACAAAAACAATTTTTCCGGCTAAAAACGGGCCTAAATATCAACAAAATATATACTGGGAGATGTATTTTAATCTGAGGAATCGATTAAGACTACGTAGAAGACTCAATTTTTCGTTTTTAAAAAGTTATGGTCGAAAAACGGATTTTCAGAAACCGACTAGGTCGAAAATCTAATTTTACTGATAACTAATTTTTCCTACGCTCTAGAGCTGCAAACTACATTCTATCAGATGTATTTTGATCCAAGGAATCCGTTGGAATTTACAGAATGTAAAAATTCGGCCGCGTTCTCAAGATATTTGCATTTTTAAGTTTCGCTCTAACGAAAAAAATGGGCGTTTTTTCGATGTTTGAAAATCGATATTCAATTTTACAAAAACAATTTTTCCGGCTAAAAACGGGCCTAAATATCAACAAAATATATACTGGGAGATGTATTTTAATCTGAGGAATCGATTAAGACTACGTAGAAGACTCAATTTTTTGTTTTCAAAAAGTTATGGCCGAAAAACGGATTTTCAGAAACCGACTAGGTCGAAAATCTAATTTTACTGAAAAACAGTTTTTCCTACGCTCTAGAGCTGCAAACTACATCCTATCAGATGTATTTTGATCCAAGGAATCCGTTGGAATTTACGGAATTCAAAAATTCGGCCGCGTTCTCAAGATATTTGCATTTTTAAGTTTCGCTCTAACGAAAAAAATGGGCGTTTTTTCGATGTTTGAAAATCGATATTCAATTTTACAAAAACAATTTTTCCGGCTAAAAACGGGCCTAAATATCAACAAAATATATACTGGGAGATGTATTTTAATCTGAGGAATCGATTAAGACTACGTAGAAGACTCAATTTTTTGTTTTCAAAAAGTTATGGCCGAAAAACGGATTTTCAGAAACCGACTAGGTCGAAAATCTAATTTTACTGAAAAACAGTTTTTCCTACGCTCTAGAGCTGGAATCTACATCCTATCAGATGTATTTTGATCCAAGGAATCCGTTGGAATTTACGGAATTCAAAAATTCGGCCGCGTTCTCAAGATATTTGCATTTTTAAGTTTCGCTCTAACGAAAAAAATGGGCGTTTTTTCGATGTTTGAAAATCGATATTCAATTTTACAAAAACAATTTTTCCGGCTAAAAACGGGCCTAAATATCAACAAAATATATACTGGGAGATGTATTTTAATCTGAGGAATCGATTAAGACTACGTAGAAGACTCAATTTTTTGTTTTCAAAAAGTTATGGCCGAAAAACGGATTTTCAGAAACCGACTAGGTCGAAAATCTAATTTTACTGAAAAACAGTTTTTCCTACGCTCTAGAGCTGGAATCTACATCCTATCAGATGTATTTTGATCCAAGGAATCCGTTGGAATTTACGGAATGTCAAAAATTCGGCCGCGTTCTCAAGATATTTGCATTTTTAAGTTTCGCTCTAACGAAAAAAATGGGCGTTTTTTCGATGTTTGAAAATCGATATTCAATTTTACAAAAACAATTTTTCCGGCTAAAAACGGGCCTAAATATCAACAAAATATATACTGGGAGATGTATTTTAATCTGAGGAATCGATTAAGACTACGTAGAAGACTCAATTTTTCGTTTTTAAAAAGTTATGGTCGAAAAACGGATTTTCAGAAACCGACTAGGTCGAAAATCTAATTTTACTGATAACTAATTTTTCCTACGCTCTAGAGCTGCAAACTACATTCTATCAGATGTATTTTGATCCAAGGAATCCGTTGGAATTTACAGAATGTAAAAATTCGGCCGCGTTCTCAAGATATTTGCATTTTTAAGTTTCGCTCTAACGAAAAAAATGGGCGTTTTTTCGATGTTTGAAAATCGATATTCAATTTTACAAAAACAATTTTTCCGGCTAAAAACGGGCCTAAATATCAACAAAATATATACTGGGAGATGTATTTTAATCTGAGGAATCGATTAAGACTACGTAGAAGACTCAATTTTTTGTTTTCAAAAAGTTATGGCCGAAAAACGGATTTTCAGAAACCGACTAGGTCGAAAATCTAATTTTACTGAAAAACAGTTTTTCCTACGCTCTAGAGCTGGAATCTACATCCTATCAGATGTATTTTGATCCAAGGAATCCGTTGGAATTTACGGAATTCAAAAATTCGGCCGCGTTCTCAAGATATTTGCATTTTTAAGTTTCGCTCTAACGAAAAAAATGGGCGTTTTTTCGATGTTTGAAAATCGATATTCAATTTTACAAAAACAATTTTTCCGGTTAAAAACGGGCCTAAATATCAACAAAATATATACTGGGAGATGTATTTTAATCTGAGGAATCGATTAAGACTACGTAGAAGACTCAATTTTTTGTTTTTAAAAAGTTATGGCCGAAAAACGGATTTTCAGAAACCGACTAGGTCGAAAATCTAATTTTACTGAAAACTAATTTTTCCTACGCTGTACAGCTGCAAACTACATCCTATCAGATGTATTTTGATCCAAGGAATCCGTTGGAATTTACGGAATTCAAAAATTCGGCCGCGTTCTCAAGATATTTGCATTTTTAAGTTTCGCTCTAACGAAAAAAATGGGCGTTTTTTCGATGTTTGAAAATCGATATTCAATTTTACAAAAACAATTTTTCCGGCTAAAAACGGGCCTAAATATCAACAAAATATATACTGGGAGATGTATTTTAATCTGAGGAATCGATTAAGACTACGTAGAAGACTCAATTTTTTGTTTTCAAAAAGTTATGGCCGAAAAACGGATTTTCAGAAACCGACTAGGTCGAAAATCTAATTTTACTGAAAAACAGTTTTTCCTACGCTCTAGAGCTGGAATCTACATCCTATCAGATGTATTTTGATCCAAGGAATCCGTTGGAATTTACGGAATTCAAAAATTCGGCCGCGTTCTCAAGATATTTGCATTTTTAAGTTTCGCTCTAACGAAAAAAATGGGCGTTTTTTCGATGTTTGAAAATCGATATTCAATTTTACAAAAACAATTTTTCCGGCTAAAAACGGGCCTAAATATCAACAAAATATATACTGGGAGATGTATTTTAATCTGAGGAATCGATTAAGACTACGTAGAAGACTCAATTTTTCGTTTTTAAAAAGTTATGGTCCGAAAAACGGATTTTCAGAAACCGACTAGGTCGAAAATCTAATTTTACTGATAACTAATTTTTCCTACGCTCTAGAGCTGCAAACTACATTCTATCAGATGTATTTTGATCCAAGGAATCCGTTGGAATTTACAGAATGTAAAAATTCGGCCGCGTTCTCAAGATATTTGCATTTTTAAGTTTCGCTCTAACGAAAAAAATGGGCGTTTTTTCGATGTTTGAAAATCGATATTCAATTTTACAAAAACAATTTTTCCGGCTAAAAACGGGCCTAAATATCAACAAAATATATACTGGGAGATGTATTTTAATCTGAGGAATCGATTAAGACTACGTAGAAGACTCAATTTTTTGTTTTCAAAAAGTTATGGCCGAAAAACGGATTTTCAGAAACCGACTAGGTCGAAAATCTAATTTTACTGAAAAACAGTTTTTCCTACGCTCTAGAGCTGGAATCTACATCCTATCAGATGTATTTTGATCCAAGGAATCCGTTGGAATTTACGGAATTCAAAAATTCGGCCGCGTTCTCAAGATATTTGCATTTTTAAGTTTCGCTCTAACGAAAAAAATGGGCGTTTTTTCGATGTTTGAAAATCGATATTCAATTTTACAAAAACAATTTTTCCGGCTAAAAACGGGCCTAAATATCAACAAAATATATACTGGGAGATGTATTTTAATCTGAGGAATCGATTAAGACTACGTAGAAGACTCAATTTTTCGTTTTTAAAAAGTTATGGTCGAAAAACGGATTTTCAGAAACCGACTAGGTCGAAAATCTAATTTTACTGATAACTAATTTTTCCTACGCTCTAGAGCTGCAAACTACATCCTATCAGATGTATTTTGATCCAAGGAATCCGTTGGAATTTACGGAATTCAAAAATTCGGCCGCGTTCTCAAGATATTTGCATTTTTAAGTTTCGCTCTAACGAAAAAAATGGGCGTTTTTTCGATGTTTGAAAATCGATATTCAATTTTACAAAAACAATTTTTCCGGCTAAAAACGGGCCTAAATATCAACAAAATATATACTGGGAGATGTATTTTAATCTGAGGAATCGATTAAGACTACGTAGAAGACTCAATTTTTCGTTTTTAAAAAGTTATGGTCGAAAAACGGATTTTCAGAAACCGACTAGGTCGAAAATCTAATTTTACTGAAAAACAGTTTTTCCTACGCTCTAGAGCTGGAATCTACATCCTATCAGATGTATTTTGATCCAAGGAATCCGTTGGAATTTACGGAATTCAAAAATTCGGCCGCGTTCTCAAGATATTTGCATTTTTAAGTTTCGCTCTAACGAAAAAAATGGGCGTTTTTTCGATGTTTGAAAATCGATATTCAATTTTACAAAAACAATTTTTCCGGTTAAAAACGGGCCTAAATATCAACAAAATATATACTGGGAGATGTATTTTAATCTGAGGAATCGATTAAGACTACGTAGAAGACTCAATTTTTTGTTTTTAAAAAGTTATGGCCGAAAAACGGATTTTCAGAAACCGACTAGGTCGAAAATCTAATTTTACTGAAAACTAATTTTTCCTACGCTGTACAGCTGCAAACTACATCCTATCAGATGTATTTTGATCCAAGGAATCCGTTGGAATTTACGGAATTCAAAAATTCGGCCGCGTTCTCAAGATATTTGCATTTTTAAGTTTCGCTCTAACGAAAAAAATGGGCGTTTTTTCGATGTTTGAAAATCGATATTCAATTTTACAAAAACAATTTTTCCGGCTAAAAACGGGCCTAAATATCAACAAAATATATACTGGGAGATGTATTTTAATCTGAGGAATCGATTAAGACTACGTAGAAGACTCAATTTTTTGTTTTCAAAAAGTTATGGCCGAAAAACGGATTTTCAGAAACCGACTAGGTCGAAAATCTAATTTTACTGAAAAACAGTTTTTCCTACGCTCTAGAGCTGGAATCTACATCCTATCAGATGTATTTTGATCCAAGGAATCCGTTGGAATTTACGGAATTCAAAAATTCGGCCGCGTTCTCAAGATATTTGCATTTTTAAGTTTCGCTCTAACGAAAAAAATGGGCGTTTTTTCGATGTTTGAAAATCGATATTCAATTTTACAAAAACAATTTTTCCGGCTAAAAACGGGCCTAAATATCAACAAAATATATACTGGGAGATGTATTTTAATCTGAGGAATCGATTAAGACTACGTAGAAGACTCAATTTTTCGTTTTTAAAAAGTTATGGTCGAAAAACGGATTTTCAGAAACCGACTAGGTCGAAAATCTAATTTTACTGATAACTAATTTTTCCTACGCTCTAGAGCTGCAAACTACATCCTATCAGATGTATTTTGATCCAAGGAATCCGTTGGAATTTACGGAATTCAAAAATTCGGCCGCGTTCTCAAGATATTTGCATTTTTAAGTTTCGCTCTAACGAAAAAAATGGGCGTTTTTTCGATGTTTGAAAATCGATATTCAATTTTACAAAAACAATTTTTCCGGCTAAAAACGGGCCTAAATATCAACAAAATATATACTGGGAGATGTATTTTAATCTGAGGAATCGATTAAGACTACGTAGAAGACTCAATTTTTCGTTTTTAAAAAGTTATGGTCGAAAAACGGATTTTCAGAAACCGACTAGGTCGAAAATCTAATTTTACTGATAACTAATTTTTCCTACGCTCTAGAGCTGCAAACTACATTCTATCAGATGTATTTTGATCCAAGGAATCCGTTGGAATTTACAGAATGTAAAAATTCGGCCGCGTTCTCAAGATATTTGCATTTTTAAGTTTCGCTCTAACGAAAAAAATGGGCGTTTTTTCGATGTTTGAAAATCGATATTCAATTTTACAAAAACAATTTTTCCGGTTAAAAACGGGCCTAAATATCAACAAAATATATACTGGGAGATGTATTTTAATCTGAGGAATCGATTAAGACTACGTAGAAGACTCAATTTTTTGTTTTTAAAAAGTTATGGCCGAAAAACGGATTTTCAGAAACCGACTAGGTCGAAAATCTAATTTTACTGATAACTAATTTTTCCTACGCTCTAGAGCTGCAAACTACATTCTATCAGATGTATTTTGATCCAAGGAATCCGTTGGAATTTACAGAACGTAAAAATTCGGCCGCGTTCTCAAGATATTTGCATTTTTAAGTTTCGCTCTAACGAAAAAAATGGGCGTTTTTTCGATGTTTGAAAATCGATATTCAATTTTACAAAAACAATTTTTCCGGTTAAAAACGGGCCTAAATATCAACAAAATATATACTGGGAGATGTATTTTAATCTGAGGAATCGATTAAGACTACGTAGAAGACTCAATTTTTTGTTTTTAAAAAGTTATGGCCGAAAAACGGATTTTCAGAAACCGACTAGGTCGAAAATCTAATTTTACTGATAACTAATTTTTCCTACGCTCTAGAGCTGCAAACTACATTCTATCAGATGTATTTTGATCCAAGGAATCCGTTGGAATTTACAGAATGTAAAAATTCGGCCGCGTTCTCAAGATATTTGCATTTTTAAGTTTCGCTCTAACGAAAAAAATGGGCGTTTTTTCGATGTTTGAAAATCGATATTCAATTTTACAAAAACAATTTTTCCGGCTAAAAACGGGCCTAAATATCAACAAAATATATACTGGGAGATGTATTTTAATCTGAGGAATCGATTAAGACTACGTAGAAGACTCAATTTTTCGTTTTTAAAAAGTTATGGTCGAAAAACGGATTTTCAGAAACCGACTAGGTCGAAAATCTAATTTTACTGATAACTAATTTTTCCTACGCTCTAGAGCTGCAAACTACATCCTATCAGATGTATTTTGATCCAAGGAATCCGTTGGAATTTACGGAATTCAAAAATTCGGCCGCGTTCTCAAGATATTTGCATTTTTAAGTTTCGCTCTAACGAAAAAAATGGGCGTTTTTTCGATGTTTGAAAATCGATATTCAATTTTACAAAAACAATTTTTCCGGCTAAAAACGGGCCTAAATATCAACAAAATATATACTGGGAGATGTATTTTAATCTGAGGAATCGATTAAGACTACGTAGAAGACTCAATTTTTCGTTTTTAAAAAGTTATGGTCGAAAAACGGATTTTCAGAAACCGACTAGGTCGAAAATCTAATTTTACTGAAAAACAGTTTTTCCTACGCTCTAGAGCTGGAATCTACATCCTATCAGATGTATTTTGATCCAAGGAATCCGTTGGAATTTACGGAATTCAAAAATTCGGCCGCGTTCTCAAGATATTTGCATTTTTAAGTTTCGCTCTAACGAAAAAAATGGGCGTTTTTTCGATGTTTGAAAATCGATATTCAATTTTACAAAAACAATTTTTCCGGCTAAAAACGGGCCTAAATATCAACAAAATATATACTGGGAGATGTATTTTAATCTGAGGAATCGATTAAGACTACGTAGAAGACTCAATTTTTCGTTTTTAAAAAGTTATGGTCGAAAAACGGATTTTCAGAAACCGACTAGGTCGAAAATCTAATTTTACTGATAACTAATTTTTCCTACGCTCTAGAGCTGCAAACTACATCCTATCAGATGTATTTTGATCCAAGGAATCCGTTGGAATTTACGGAATTCAAAAATTCGGCCGCGTTCTCAAGATATTTGCATTTTTAAGTTTCGCTCTAACGAAAAAAATGGGCGTTTTTTCGATGTTTGAAAATCGATATTCAATTTTACATAAACAATTTTTCCGGCTAAAAACGGGCCTAAATATCAACAAAATATATACTGGGAGATGTATTTTAATCTGAGGAATCGATTAAGACTACGTAGAAGACTCAATTTTTCGTTTTTAAAAAGTTATGGTCGAAAAACGGATTTTCAGAAACCGACTAGGTCGAAAATCTAATTTTACTGATAACTAATTTTTCCTACGCTCTAGAGCTGCAAACTACATTCTATCAGATGTATTTTGATCCAAGGAATCCGTTGGAATTTACAGAATGTAAAAATTCGGCCGCGTTCTCAAGATATTTGCATTTTTAAGTTTCGCTCTAACGAAAAAAATGGGCGTTTTTTCGATGTTTGAAAATCGATATTCAATTTTACAAAAACAATTTTTCCGGTTAAAAACGGGCCTAAATATCAACAAAATATATACTGGGAGATGTATTTTAATCTGAGGAATCGATTAAGACTACGTAGAAGACTCAATTTTTTGTTTTTAAAAAGTTATGGTCGAAAAACGGATTTTCAGAAACCGACTAGGTCGAAAATCTAATTTTACTGAAAAACAGTTTTTCCTACGCTCTAGAGCTGGAATCTACATCCTATCAGATGTATTTTGATCCAAGGAATCCGTTGGAATTTACGGAATTCAAAAATTCGGCCGCGTTCTCAAGATATTTGCATTTTTAAGTTTCGCTCTAACGAAAAAAATGGGCGTTTTTTCGATGTTTGAAAATCGATATTCAATTTTACAAAAACAATTTTTCCGGTTAAAAACGGGCCTAAATATCAACAAAATATATACTGGGAGATGTATTTTAATCTGAGGAATCGATTAAGACTACGTAGAAGACTCAATTTTTTGTTTTTAAAAAGTTATGGCCGAAAAACGGATTTTCAGAAACCGACTAGGTCGAAAATCTAATTTTACTGAAAACTAATTTTTCCTACGCTCTAGAGCTGCAAACTACATTCTATCAGATGTATTTTGATCCAAGGAATCCGTTGGAATTTACGGAATTCAAAAATTCGGCCGCGTTCTCAAGATATTTGCATTTTTAAGTTTCGCTCTAACGAAAAAAATGGGCGTTTTTTCGATGTTTGAAAATCGATATTCAATTTTACAAAAACAATTTTTCCGGCTAAAAACGGGCCTAAATATCAACAAAATATATACTGGGAGATGTATTTTAATCTGAGGAATCGATTAAGACTACGTAGAAGACTCAATTTTTCGTTTTTAAAAAGTTATGGTCGAAAAACGGATTTTCAGAAACCGACTAGGTCGAAAATCTAATTTTACTGATAACTAATTTTTCCTACGCTCTAGAGCTGCAAACTACATTCTATCAGATGTATTTTGATCCAAGGAATCCGTTGGAATTTACGGAATTCAAAAATTCGGCCGCGTTCTCAAGATATTTGCATTTTTAAGTTTCGCTCTAACGAAAAAAATGGACGTTTTTTCGATGTTTGAAAATCGATATTCAATTTTACAAAAACAATTTTTCCGGTTAAAAACGGGCCTAAATATCAACAAAATATATACTGGGAGATGTATTTTAATCTGAGGAATCGATTAAGACTACGTACAAGACTCAATTTTTTGTTTTTAAAAGTTATGGCCGAAAAACGGATTTTCAGAAACCGACTAGGTCGAAAATCTAATTTTACTGATAACTAATTTTTCCTACGCTCTAGAGCTGCAAACTACATTCTATCAGATGTATTTTGATCCAAGGAATCCGTTGGAATTTACAGAATGTAAAAATTCGGCCGCGTTCTCAAGATATTTGCATTTTTAAGTTTCGCTCTAACGAAAAAAATGGGCGTTTTTTCGATGTTTGAAAATCGATATTCAATTTTACAAAAACAATTTTTCCGGCTAAAAACGGGCCTAAATATCAACAAAATATATACTGGGAGATGTATTTTAATCTGAGGAATCGATTAAGACTACGTAGAAGACTCAATTTTTCGTTTTTAAAAAGTTATGGTCGAAAAACGGATTTTCAGAAACCGACTAGGTCGAAAATCTAATTTTACTGATAACTAATTTTTCCTACGCTCTAGAGCTGCAAACTACATTCTATCAGATGTATTTTGATCCAAGGAATCCGTTGGAATTTACAGAATGTAAAAATTCGGCCGCGTTCTCAAGATATTTGCATTTTTAAGTTTCGCTCTAACGAAAAAAATGGGCGTTTTTTCGATGTTTGAAAATCGATATTCAATTTTACAAAAACAATTTTTCCGGCTAAAAACGGGCCTAAATATCAACAAAATATATACTGGGAGATGTATTTTAATCTGAGGAATCGATTAAGACTACGTAGAAGACTCAATTTTTTGTTTTCAAAAAGTTATGGCCGAAAAACGGATTTTCAGAAACCGACTAGGTCGAAAATCTAATTTTACTGAAAAACAGTTTTTCCTGCGCTCTAGAGCTGGAATCTACATCCTATCAGATGTATTTTGATCCAAGGAATCCGTTGGAATTTACGGAATTCAAAAATTCGGCCGCGTTCTCAAGATATTTGCATTTTTAAGTTTCGCTCTAACGAAAAAAATGGGCGTTTTTTCGATGTTTGAAAATCGATATTCAATTTTACAAAAACAATTTTTCCGGTTAAAAACGGGCCTAAATATCAACAAAATATATACTGGGAGATGTATTTTAATCTGAGGAATCGATTAAGACTACGTACAAGACTCAATTTTTTGTTTTCAAAAAGTTATGGCCGAAAAACGGATTTTCAGAAACCGACTAGGTCGAAAATCTAATTTTACTGAAAACTATTTTTCCTACGCTGTACAGCTGCAAACTACATCCTATCAGATGTATTTTGGATCCAAGGAATCCGTTGGAATTTACGGAATTCAAAAATTCGGCCGCGTTCTCAAGATATTTGCATTTTTAAGTTTCGCTCTAACGAAAAAAATGGGCGTTTTTTCGATGTTTGAAAATCGATATTCAATTTTACAAAAACAATTTTTCCGGCTAAAAACGGGCCTAAATATCAACAAAATATATACTGGGAGATGTATTTTAATCTGAGGAATCGATTAAGACTACGTAGAAGACTCAATTTTTCGTTTTTAAAAAGTTATGGTCGAAAAACGGATTTTCAGAAACCGACTAGGTCGAAAATCTAATTTTACTGAAAACTAATTTTTCCTACGCTGTACAGCTGCAAACTACATCCTATCAGATTGTATTTTGATCCAAGGAATCCGTTGGAATTTACAGAATTCAAAAATTCGGCCGCGTTCTCAAGATATTTGCATTTTAAGTTTCGCCTCTAACGAAAAAAATGGGCGTTTTTCGATGTTTGAAAATCGATATTCAATTTTACAAAAACAATTTTTCCGGCTAAAAACGGGCCTAAATATCAACAAAATATATACTGGGAGATGTATTTTAATCTGAGGAATCGATTAAGACTACGTAGAAGACTCAATTTTTTGTTTTTAAAAAGTTATGGCCGAAAAACGGATTTTCAGAAACCGACTAGGTCGAAAATCTAATTTTACTGAAAACTAATTTTTCCTACGCTCTAGAGCTGCAAACTACATCCTATCAGATGTATTTTGATCCAAGGAATCCGTTGGAATTTACGGAATTCAAAAATTCGGCCGCGTTCTCAAGATATTTGCATTTTTAAGTTTCGCTCTAACGAAAAAAATGGGCGTTTTTTCGATGTTTGAAAATCGATATTCAATTTTACAAAAACAATTTTTCCGGCTAAAAACGGGCCTAAATATCAACAAAATATATACTGGGAGATGTATTTTAATCTGAGGAATCGATTAAGACTACGTAGAAGACTCAATTTTTTGTTTTTAAAAAGTTATGGCCGAAAAACGGATTTTCAGAAACCGACTAGGTCGAAAATCTAATTTTACTGAAAACTAATTTTTCCTACGCTCTAGAGCTGCAAACTACATCCTATCAGATGTATTTTGATCCAAGGAATCCGTTGGAATTTACAGAATTCAAAAATTCGGCCGCGTTCTCAAGATATTTGCATTTTTAAGTTTCGCTCTAACGAAAAAAATGGGCGTTTTTTCGATGTTTGAAAATCGATATTCAATTTTACAAAAACAATTTTTCCGGCTAAAAACGGGCCTAAATATCAACAAAATATATACTGGGAGATGTATTTTAATCTGAGGAATCGATTAAGACTACGTAGAAGACTCAATTTTTTGTTTTTAAAAAGTTATGGCCGAAAAACGGATTTTCAGAAACCGACTAGGTCGAAAATCTAATTTTACTGAAAAACAGTTTTTCCTACGCTCTAGAGCTGCAATCTACATCCTATCAGATGTATTTTGATCCAAGGAATCCGTTGGAATTTACGGAATTCAAAAATTCGGCCGCGTTCTCAAGATATTTGCATTTTTAAGTTTCGCTCTAACGAAAAAAATGGGCGTTTTTTCGATGTTTGAAAATCGATATTCAATTTTACAAAAACAATTTTTCCGGCTAAAAACGGGCCTAAATATCAACAAAATATATACTGGGAGATGTATTTTAATCTGAGGAATCGATTAAGACTACGTAGAAGACTCAATTTTTTGTTTTTAAAAAGTTATGGCCGAAAAACGGATTTTCAGAAACCGACTAGGTCGAAAATCTAATTTTACTGAAAACTAATTTTTCCTACGCTCTAGAGCTGCAAACTACATCCTATCAGATGTATTTTGATCCAAGGAATCCGTTGGAATTTACGGAATTCAAAAATTCGGCCGCGTTCTCAAGATATTTGCATTTTTAAGTTTCGCTCTAACGAAAAAAATGGGCGTTTTTTCGATGTTTGAAAATCGATATTCAATTTTACAAAAACAATTTTTCCGGCTAAAAACGGGCCTAAATATCAACAAAATATATACTGGGAGATGTATTTTAATCTGAGGAATCGATTAAGACTACGTAGAAGACTCAATTTTTTGTTTTCAAAAAGTTATGGCCGAAAAACGGATTTTCAGAAACCGACTAGGTCGAAAATCTAATTTTACTGAAAACTAATTTTTCCTACGCTCTAGAGCTGCAAACTACATCCTATCAGATGTATTTTGATCCAAGGAATCCGTTGGAATTTACGGAATTCAAAAATTCGGCCGCGTTCTCAAGATATTTGCATTTTTAAGTTTCGCTCTAACGAAAAAAATGGGCGTTTTTTCGATGTTTGAAAATCGATATTCAATTTTACAAAAACAATTTTTCCGGCTAAAAACGGGCCTAAATATCAACAAAATATATACTGGGAGATGTATTTTAATCTGAGGAATCGATTAAGACTACGTAGAAGACTCAATTTTTTGTTTTTAAAAAGTTATGGCCGAAAAACGGATTTTCAGAAACCGACTAGGTCGAAAATCTAATTTTACTGAAAACTAATTTTTCCTACGCTCTAGAGCTGCAAACTACATCCTATCAGATGTATTTTGATCCAAGGAATCCGTTGGAATTTACGGAATTCAAAAATTCGGCCGCGTTCTCAAGATATTTGCATTTTTAAGTTTCGCTCTAACGAAAAAAATGGGCGTTTTTTCGATGTTTGAAAATCGATATTCAATTTTACAAAAACAATTTTTCCGGCTAAAAACGGGCCTAAATATCAACAAAATATATACTGGGAGATGTATTTTAATCTGAGGAATCGATTAAGACTACGTAGAAGACTCAATTTTTTGTTTTTAAAAAGTTATGGCCGAAAAACGGATTTTCAGAAACCGACTAGGTCGAAAATCTAATTTTACTGAAAACTAATTTTTCCTACGCTCTAGAGCTGCAAACTACATCCTATCAGATGTATTTTGATCCAAGGAATCCGTTGGAATTTACGGAATTCAAAAATTCGGCCGCGTTCTCAAGATATTTGCATTTTTAAGTTTCGCTCTAACGAAAAAAATGGGCGTTTTTTCGATGTTTGAAAATCGATATTCAATTTTACAAAAACAATTTTTCCGGCTAAAAACGGGCCTAAATATCAACAAAATATATACTGGGAGATGTATTTTAATCTGAGGAATCGATTAAGACTACGTAGAAGACTCAATTTTTTGTTTTTAAAAAGTTATGGCCGAAAAACGGATTTTCAGAAACCGACTAGGTCGAAAATCTAATTTTACTGAAAAACAGTTTTTCCTACGCTCTAGAGCTGCAAACTACATCCTATCAGATGTATTTTGATCCAAGGAATCCGTTGGAATTTACGGAATTCAAAAATTCGGCCGCGTTCTCAAGATATTTGCATTTTTAAGTTTCGCTCTAACGAAAAAAATGGGCGTTTTTTCGATGTTTGAAAATCGATATTCAATTTTACAAAAACAATTTTTCCGGCTAAAAACGGGCCTAAATATCAACAAAATATATACTGGGAGATGTATTTTAATCTGAGGAATCGATTAAGACTACGTAGAAGACTCAATTTTTTGTTTTTAAAAAGTTATGGCCGAAAAACGGATTTTCAGAAACCGACTAGGTCGAAAATCTAATTTTACTGAAAACTAATTTTTCCTACGCTCTAGAGCTGCAAACTACATCCTATCAGATGTATTTTGATCCAAGGAATCCGTTGGAATTTACGGAATTCAAAAATTCGGCCGCGTTCTCAAGATATTTGCATTTTTAAGTTTCGCTCTAACGAAAAAAATGGGCGTTTTTTCGATGTTTGAAAATCGATATTCAATTTTACAAAAACAATTTTTCCGGCTAAAAACGGGCCTAAATATCAACAAAATATATACTGGGAGATGTATTTTAATCTGAGGAATCGATTAAGACTACGTAGAAGACTCAATTTTTTGTTTTTAAAAAGTTATGGCCGAAAAACGGATTTTCAGAAACCGACTAGGTCGAAAATCTAATTTTACTGAAAACTAATTTTTCCTACGCTCTAGAGCTGCAAACTACATCCTATCAGATGTATTTTGATCCAAGGAATCCGTTGGAATTTACAGAATGTAAAAATTCGGCCGCGTTCTCAAGATATTTGCATTTTTAAGTTTCGCTCTAACGAAAAAAATGGGCGTTTTTTCGATGTTTGAAAATCGATATTCAATTTTACAAAAACAATTTTTCCGGCTAAAAACGGGCCTAAATATCAACAAAATATATACTGGGAGATGTATTTTAATCTGAGGAATCGATTAAGACTACGTAGAAGACTCAATTTTTTGTTTTCAAAAAGTTATGGCCGAAAAACGGATTTTCAGAAACCGACTAGGTCGAAAATCTAATTTTACTGAAAAACAGTTTTTCCTACGCTCTAGAGCTGAATCTACATCCTATCAGATGTATTTTGATCCAAGGAATCCGTTGGAATTTACGGAATTCAAAAATTCGGCCGCGTTCTCAAGATATTTGCATTTTTAAGTTTCGCTCTAACGAAAAAAATGGGCGTTTTTTCGATGTTTGAAAATCGATATTCAATTTTACAAAAACAATTTTTCCGGCTAAAAACGGGCCTAAATATCAACAAAATATATACTGGGAGATGTATTTTAATCTGAGGAATCGATTAAGACTACGTAGAAGACTCAATTTTTTGTTTTTAAAAAGTTATGGCCGAAAAACGGATTTTCAGAAACCGACTAGGTCGAAAATCTAATTTTACTGAAAACTAATTTTTCCTACGCTCTAGAGCTGCAAACTACATCCTATCAGATGTATTTTGATCCAAGGAATCCGTTGGAATTTACGGAATTCAAAAATTCGGCCGCGTTCTCAAGATATTTGCATTTTTAAGTTTCGCTCTAACGAAAAAAATGGGCGTTTTTTCGATGTTTGAAAATCGATATTCAATTTTACAAAAACAATTTTTCCGGCTAAAAACGGGCCTAAATATCAACAAAATATATACTGGGAGATGTATTTTAATCTGAGGAATCGATTAAGACTACGTAGAAGACTCAATTTTTTGTTTTTAAAAAGTTATGGCCGAAAAACGGATTTTCAGAAACCGACTAGGTCGAAAATCTAATTTTACTGAAAACTAATTTTTCCTACGCTCTAGAGCTGCAAACTACATCCTATCAGATGTATTTTGATCCAAGGAATCCGTTGGAATTTACGGAATTCAAAAATTCGGCCGCGTTCTCAAGATATTTGCATTTTTAAGTTTCGCTCTAACGAAAAAAATGGGCGTTTTTTCGATGTTTGAAAATCGATATTCAATTTTACAAAAACAATTTTTCCGGCTAAAAACGGGCCTAAATATCAACAAAATATATACTGGGAGATGTATTTTAATCTGAGGAATCGATTAAGACTACGTAGAAGACTCAATTTTTTGTTTTTAAAAAGTTATGGCCGAAAAACGGATTTTCAGAAACCGACTAGGTCGAAAATCTAATTTTACTGAAAACTAATTTTTCCTACGCTCTAGAGCTGCAAACTACATCCTATCAGATGTATTTTGATCCAAGGAATCCGTTGGAATTTACGGAATTCAAAAATTCGGCCGCGTTCTCAAGATATTTGCATTTTTAAGTTTCGCTCTAACGAAAAAAATGGGCGTTTTTTCGATGTTTGAAAATCGATATTCAATTTTACAAAAACAATTTTTCCGGCTAAAAACGGGCCTAAATATCAACAAAATATATACTGGGAGATGTATTTTAATCTGAGGAATCGATTAAGACTACGTAGAAGACTCAATTTTTTGTTTTTAAAAAGTTATGGCCGAAAAACGGATTTTCAGAAACCGACTAGGTCGAAAATCTAATTTTACTGAAAAACAGTTTTTCCTACGCTCTAGAGCTGCAAACTACATCCTATCAGATGTATTTTGATCCAAGGAATCCGTTGGAATTTACGGAATTCAAAAATTCGGCCGCGTTCTCAAGATATTTGCATTTTTAAGTTTCGCTCTAACGAAAAAAATGGGCGTTTTTTCGATGTTTGAAAATCGATATTCAATTTTACAAAAACAATTTTTCCGGCTAAAAACGGGCCTAAATATCAACAAAATATATACTGGGAGATGTATTTTAATCTGAGGAATCGATTAAGACTACGTAGAAGACTCAATTTTTTGTTTTTAAAAAGTTATGGCCGAAAAACGGATTTTCAGAAACCGACTAGGTCGAAAATCTAATTTTACTGAAAACTAATTTTTCCTACGCTCTAGAGCTGCAAACTACATCCTATCAGATGTATTTTGATCCAAGGAATCCGTTGGAATTTACGGAATTCAAAAATTCGGCCGCGTTCTCAAGATATTTGCATTTTTAAGTTTCGCTCTAACGAAAAAAATGGGCGTTTTTTCGATGTTTGAAAATCGATATTCAATTTTACAAAAACAATTTTTCCGGCTAAAAACGGGCCTAAATATCAACAAAATATATACTGGGAGATGTATTTTAATCTGAGGAATCGATTAAGACTACGTAGAAGACTCAATTTTTTGTTTTTAAAAAGTTATGGCCGAAAAACGGATTTTCAGAAACCGACTAGGTCGAAAATCTAATTTTACTGAAAAACATTTTTCCTACGCTCTAGAGCTGCAAACTACATCCTATCAGATGTATTTTGATCCAAGGAATCCGTTGGAATTTACGGAATTCAAAAATTCGGCCGCGTTCTCAAGATATTTGCATTTTTAAGTTTCGCTCTAACGAAAAAAATGGGCGTTTTTTCGATGTTTGAAAATCGATATTCAATTTTACAAAAACAATTTTTCCGGCTAAAAACGGGCCTAAATATCAACAAAATATATACTGGGAGATGTATTTTAATCTGAGGAATCGATTAAGACTACGTAGAAGACTCAATTTTTTGTTTTTAAAAAGTTATGGCCGAAAAACGGATTTTCAGAAACCGACTAGGTCGAAAATCTAATTTTACTGAAAAAATTTTTCCTACGCTCTAGAGCTGCAAACTACATCCTATCAGATGTATTTTGATCCAAGGAATCCGTTGGAATTTACGGAATTCAAAAATTCGGCCGCGTTCTCAAGATATTTGCATTTTTAAGTTTCGCTCTAACGAAAAAAATGGGCGTTTTTTCGATGTTTGAAAATCGATATTCAATTTTACAAAAACAATTTTTCCGGCTAAAAACGGGCCTAAATATCAACAAAATATATACTGGGAGATGTATTTTAATCTGAGGAATCGATTAAGACTACGTAGAAGACTCAATTTTTTGTTTTTAAAAAGTTATGGCCGAAAAACGGATTTTCAGAAACCGACTAGGTCGAAAATCTAATTTTACTGAAAACAATTTTTCCTACGCTCTAGAGCTGCAAACTACATCCTATCAGATGTATTTTGATCCAAGGAATCCGTTGGAATTTACGGAATTCAAAAATTCGGCCGCGTTCTCAAGATATTTGCATTTTTAAGTTTCGCTCTAACGAAAAAAATGGGCGTTTTTTCGATGTTTGAAAATCGATATTCAATTTTACAAAAACAATTTTTCCGGCTAAAAACGGGCCTAAATATCAACAAAATATATACTGGGAGATGTATTTTAATCTGAGGAATCGATTAAGACTACGTAGAAGACTCAATTTTTTGTTTTTAAAAAGTTATGGCCGAAAAACGGATTTTCAGAAACCGACTAGGTCGAAAATCTAATTTTACTGAAAACTAATTTTTCCTACGCTCTAGAGCTGCAAACTACATCCTATCAGATGTATTTTGATCCAAGGAATCCGTTGGAATTTACGGAATTCAAAAATTCGGCCGCGTTCTCAAGATATTTGCATTTTTAAGTTTCGCTCTAACGAAAAAAATGGGCGTTTTTTCGATGTTTGAAAATCGATATTCAATTTTACAAAAACAATTTTTCCGGCTAAAAACGGGCCTAAATATCAACAAAATATATACTGGGAGATGTATTTTAATCTGAGGAATCGATTAAGACTACGTAGAAGACTCAATTTTTTGTTTTTAAAAAGTTATGGCCGAAAAACGGATTTTCAGAAACCGACTAGGTCGAAAATCTAATTTTACTGAAAACTAATTTTTCCTACGCTCTAGAGCTGCAAACTACATCCTATCAGATGTATTTTGATCCAAGGAATCCGTTGGAATTTACGGAATTCAAAAATTCGGCCGCGTTCTCAAGATATTTGCATTTTTAAGTTTCGCTCTAACGAAAAAAATGGGCGTTTTTTCGATGTTTGAAAATCGATATTCAATTTTACAAAAACAATTTTTCCGGCTAAAAACGGGCCTAAATATCAACAAAATATATACTGGGAGATGTATTTTAATCTGAGGAATCGATTAAGACTACGTAGAAGACTCAATTTTTTGTTTTTAAAAAGTTATGGCCGAAAAACGGATTTTCAGAAACCGACTAGGTCGAAAATCTAATTTTACTGAAAAACAATTTTTCCTACGCTCTAGAGCTGCAAACTACATCCTATCAGATGTATTTTGATCCAAGGAATCCGTTGGAATTTACAGAATTCAAAAATTCGGCCGCGTTCTCAAGATATTTGCATTTTTAAGTTTCGCTCTAACGAAAAAAATGGGCGTTTTTTCGATGTTTGAAAATCGATATTCAATTTTACAAAAACAATTTTTCCGGCTAAAAACGGGCCTAAATATCAACAAAATATATACTGGGAGATGTATTTTAATCTGAGGAATCGATTAAGACTACGTAGAAGACTCAATTTTTTGTTTTTAAAAAGTTATGGCCGAAAAACGGATTTTCAGAAACCGACTAGGTCGAAAATCTAATTTTACTGAAAACTAATTTTTCCTACGCTCTAGAGCTGCAAACTACATCCTATCAGATGTATTTTGATCCAAGGAATCCGTTGGAATTTACAGAATTCAAAAATTCGGCCGCGTTCTCAAGATATTTGCATTTTTAAGTTTCGCTCTAACGAAAAAAATGGGCGTTTTTTCGATGTTTGAAAATCGATATTCAATTTTACAAAAACAATTTTTCCGGCTAAAAACGGGCCTAAATATCAACAAAATATATACTGGGAGATGTATTTTAATCTGAGGAATCGATTAAGACTACGTAGAAGACTCAATTTTTTGTTTTTAAAAAGTTATGGCCGAAAAACGGATTTTCAGAAACCGACTAGGTCGAAAATCTAATTTTACTGAAAACTAATTTTTCCTACGCTCTAGAGCTGCAAACTACATCCTATCAGATGTATTTTGATCCAAGGAATCCGTTGGAATTTACAGAATGTAAAAATTCGGCCGCGTTCTCAAGATATTTGCATTTTTAAGTTTCGCTCTAACGAAAAAAATGGGCGTTTTTTCGATGTTTGAAAATCGATATTCAATTTTACAAAAACAATTTTTCCGGCTAAAAACGGGCCTAAATATCAACAAAATATATACTGGGAGATGTATTTTAATCTGAGGAATCGATTAAGACTACGTAGAAGACTCAATTTTTTGTTTTTAAAAAGTTATGGCCGAAAAACGGATTTTCAGAAACCGACTAGGTCGAAAATCTAATTTTACTGAAAAACAATTTTTCCTACGCTCTAGAGCTGGAAACTACATCCTATCAGATGTATTTTGATCCAAGGAATCCGTTGGAATTTACGGAATTCAAAAATTCGGCCGCGTTCTCAAGATATTTGCATTTTTAAGTTTCGCTCTAACGAAAAAAATGGGCGTTTTTTCGATGTTTGAAAATCGATATTCAATTTTACAAAAACAATTTTTCCGGCTAAAAACGGGCCTAAATATCAACAAAATATATACTGGGAGATGTATTTTAATCTGAGGAATCGATTAAGACTACGTAGAAGACTCAATTTTTGTTTTTAAAAAGTTATGGCCGAAAAACGGATTTTCAGAAACCGACTAGGTCGAAAATCTAATTTTACTGAAAACTAATTTTTCCTACGCTCTAGAGCTGCAAACTACATCCTATCAGATGTATTTTGATCCAAGGAATCCGTTGGAATTTACAGAATGTAAAAATTCGGCCGCGTTCTCAAGATATTTGCATTTTTAAGTTTCGCTCTAACGAAAAAAATGGGCGTTTTTTCGATGTTTGAAAATCGATATTCAATTTTACAAAAACAATTTTTCCGGCTAAAAACGGGCCTAAATATCAACAAAATATATACTGGGAGATGTATTTTAATCTGAGGAATCGATTAAGACTACGTAGAAGACTCAATTTTTTGTTTTCAAAAAGTTATGGCCGAAAAACGGATTTTCAGAAACCGACTAGGTCGAAAATCTAATTTTACTGAAAAACAGTTTTTCCTACGCTCTAGAGCTGGAATCTACATCCTATCAGATGTATTTTGATCCAAGGAATCCGTTGGAATTTACGGAATTCAAAAATTCGGCCGCGTTCTCAAGATATTTGCATTTTTAAGTTTCGCTCTAACGAAAAAAATGGGCGTTTTTTCGATGTTTGAAAATCGATATTCAATTTTACAAAAACAATTTTTCCGGCTAAAAACGGGCCTAAATATCAACAAAATATATACTGGGAGATGTATTTTAATCTGAGGAATCGATTAAGACTACGTAGAAGACTCAATTTTTTGTTTTTAAAAAGTTATGGCCGAAAAACGGATTTTCAGAAACCGACTAGGTCGAAAATCTAATTTTACTGAAAACTAATTTTTCCTACGCTCTAGAGCTGCAAACTACATCCTATCAGATGTATTTTGATCCAAGGAATCCGTTGGAATTTACGGAATTCAAAAATTCGGCCGCGTTCTCAAGATATTTGCATTTTTAAGTTTCGCTCTAACGAAAAAAATGGGCGTTTTTTCGATGTTTGAAAATCGATATTCAATTTTACAAAAACAATTTTTCCGGCTAAAAACGGGCCTAAATATCAACAAAATATATACTGGGAGATGTATTTTAATCTGAGGAATCGATTAAGACTACGTAGAAGACTCAATTTTTTGTTTTTAAAAAGTTATGGCCGAAAAACGGATTTTCAGAAACCGACTAGGTCGAAAATCTAATTTTACTGAAAAACATTTTTCCTACGCTCTAGAGCTGCAAACTACATCCTATCAGATGTATTTTGATCCAAGGAATCCGTTGGAATTTACGGAATTCAAAAATTCGGCCGCGTTCTCAAGATATTTGCATTTTTAAGTTTCGCTCTAACGAAAAAAATGGGCGTTTTTTCGATGTTTGAAAATCGATATTCAATTTTACAAAAACAATTTTTCCGGCTAAAAACGGGCCTAAATATCAACAAAATATATACTGGGAGATGTATTTTAATCTGAGGAATCGATTAAGACTACGTAGAAGACTCAATTTTTTGTTTTAAAAAGTTATGGCCGAAAAACGGATTTTCAGAAACCGACTAGGTCGAAAATCTAATTTTACTGAAAACTAATTTTTCCTACGCTCTAGAGCTGCAAACTACATCCTATCAGATGTATTTTGATCCAAGGAATCCGTTGGAATTTACGGAATTCAAAAATTCGGCCGCGTTCTCAAGATATTTGCATTTTTAAGTTTCGCTCTAACGAAAAAAATGGGCGTTTTTTCGATGTTTGAAAATCGATATTCAATTTTACAAAAACAATTTTTCCGGCTAAAAACGGGCCTAAATATCAACAAAATATATACTGGGAGATGTATTTTAATCTGAGGAATCGATTAAGACTACGTAGAAGACTCAATTTTTTGTTTTTAAAAAGTTATGGCCGAAAAACGGATTTTCAGAAACCGACTAGGTCGAAAATCTAATTTTACTGAAAACTAATTTTTCCTACGCTCTAGAGCTGCAAACTACATCCTATCAGATGTATTTTGATCCAAGGAATCCGTTGGAATTTACGGAATTCAAAAATTCGGCCGCGTTCTCAAGATATTTGCATTTTTAAGTTTCGCTCTAACGAAAAAAATGGGCGTTTTTTCGATGTTTGAAAATCGATATTCAATTTTACAAAAACAATTTTTCCGGCTAAAAACGGGCCTAAATATCAACAAAATATATACTGGGAGATGTATTTTAATCTGAGGAATCGATTAAGACTACGTAGAAGACTCAATTTTTTGTTTTAAAAAGTTATGGCCGAAAAACGGATTTTCAGAAACCGACTAGGTCGAAAATCTAATTTTACTGAAAAACAATTTTTCCTACGCTCTAGAGCTGCAAACTACATCCTATCAGATGTATTTTGATCCAAGGAATCCGTTGGAATTTACGGAATTCAAAAATTCGGCCGCGTTCTCAAGATATTTGCATTTTTAAGTTTCGCTCTAACGAAAAAAATGGGCGTTTTTTCGATGTTTGAAAATCGATATTCAATTTTACAAAAACAATTTTTCCGGCTAAAAACGGGCCTAAATATCAACAAAATATATACTGGGAGATGTATTTTAATCTGAGGAATCGATTAAGACTACGTAGAAGACTCAATTTTTTGTTTTCAAAAAGTTATGGCCGAAAAACGGATTTTCAGAAACCGACTAGGTCGAAAATCTAATTTTACTGAAAAAACAGTTTTTCCTACGCTCTAGAGCTGGAATCTACATCCTATCAGATGTATTTTGATCCAAGGAATCCGTTGGAATTTACGGAATTCAAAAATTCGGCCGCGTTCTCAAGATATTTGCATTTTTAAGTTTCGCTCTAACGAAAAAAATGGGCGTTTTTTCGATGTTTGAAAATCGATATTCAATTTTACAAAAACAATTTTTCCGGTTAAAAACGGGCCTAAATATCAACAAAATATATACTGGGAGATGTATTTTAATCTGAGGAATCGATTAAGACTACGTAGAAGACTCAATTTTTGTTTTTAAAAAGTTATGGCCGAAAAACGGATTTTTAGAATCCAACTTTGTCGAAAATCTATTTTTACAGAAAAATTATTTTGACTACTCTTAAAAGCTGCAAAATACATCTTATCAGATGTATTTTGATTCAAGGAATCCGTTTGAATTTACAGAATTAAAAAATTTGGCCCCGTTTTAGAGATTTTGCAATTTTAAGTTTCCGCTTAAACGAAAAAAATTGCCATTTTTTCGATGATTGCAAACAAACTTTAAAAACAACGTCGCCATGTTGATCCAGCTGGGTTTCTATGGCTATCGGTAAATAAAAAACGATATAACCGTGTAAATGTTTTCTTTATTTATTTATCATTTAATTTGAATAAAGACGCGATTTTTTTAGTCATGAACCATCTAGGAGTTATAATCTATCGATTTGGTATAAGTTTCATGAGGCTTTCATTTTAAATAAGAACGATTACCGGCCACAAAGATTTCTACGGTTTGGGTCTATAAAAACATTTTTAAATAAGGGAAACCTTTTTATTACTGAAAGCATTTAATCAATATTAAAAACTAGTACCTATTGACAATCGAATTTTTTCGTCATAAACAACTCTTTTTTTTTAACTTTTGTAAAGTCAAGGAAGCTCTGATTTTGAGTCGTACTATTTAATATGTATGTAAAGTTTTTCTATGCATTGTCATGAAAAGAATTCAATGCCGTAGGCTAATGCATAATGAAAGGTAAAACTAAAAACAAAGGAAAACCTTATTTTTTTACGTCGCCAGTAACCGCTTTGTCTCGAGTGTGAAGTATACAGTATATACTGTATATGTAAAGGCACTTACCTAATCGATAATTTGTTTTACATCCCGCCAAAGGTTTGCTTCATTATTCATATATCAATCCTTAAATAAAAGAAGAAGAATACAATTTTACTTGGCACCTATTAAAAGGCAAGATAAAGCTCTCTGTTGTTGATTAAAATTTTTTCATTTTCTTTTGCATCCTTTTTTATGCTTTTTTTCAGGTAGCTTTACCTCGTAAACATGAATTGTTAAGATATACGGTAAATGCTCGAGTTGTTTAATTCGAGCAGAATTTTGAATCGGTTGTACCATTATTACAGATGCAGCAATTCAATTTTGTTGCAATTGTTAAGCCTGATCTGAACGTTGATTAACTTTTATTTTCTTTTTACGGGGGCCCTTCTTTTGTATAACAATATGACTGGATTTCATTGGCAATGTTAGTTTTTATTTGAACATTTTCCTACGAGAGAGCAAACACTGTTTACAAAACAATTCAAAATTTTAGTTTTTGTCTTTCAGAAAATAATTATTTTTCTATTTGTTTTCGTACCGAGCCGCACCGTATAAATGGACGAAAATAAATTTATTTTTATCGAAAAGAAAAGAGACAGGGACGTTTTTAATCCAATCAGAGATAATCCTCGGCTAAAGTCGTGTAAAAAAAGCACTTATAAATCTGAAAAAGATAAAAGACATCCAAAAATATGGGGAAAGAGATGCGAACGGGATTTCTCAGTGCATAGTTGCAATGTAACCATAATCAGTCACTGTCAACCTTGGTATGTAATGTCGTGTGTGTGCATTGTTCCGTATGTAACAAATGGCGAAATCCAGATTAAAACATTCTTTCTCCTTGGAGAATTTTTTGAAATTAACTAAGTGATATTTTGCTTAATTTATTCCGTGATTTTCTAAAAATTTTTCCATGGAAATATGCTCTTTAAAAAATCTGTCGTTTAGGTTCTGTTTTCTTGTTTCGAACTAGCAAAATTTAATATTCAAACGAGAATTTGAAGTGAATAGATTAAATAAAAGAGAAGAGAATTATTGAAAGAATGCTAAAAACGCTTCTCAGTCAATTATTTAGCAAAATTCCGAATCATTTAATATTTGATCGTTTTGTTTCATTGTTTGGGCTTGCGACTAATTTACATACCGAGGTTGACAACAGATGCTTTAGCGGATCCGGTCTTTGAAAATATTGTTTTCCTTGAAAAAGTATCATTGAGCGATTTTTGAAAGTCAGAATAGTTGATGTTTTATAATGGAATTCGTGTCTACCGCCACTAACAGCGGTTTTTTCTATTATGTTTCAACATCGGGAGTTTTTGTTCCCTCTCTCTTGTTTTTTTCCCCTAGCAGATGTGTGAAGCAGACTCTTCATGTGACCCAGTTTCCGGTTTTCAGAGAAGTAATTTACTCGACGAAGTGAAGCTTCCGTTTTCGTTTTACGGTTTTGCGTTCAGACTTGATTTGCAGTATATGAATATTTGACAAAAACCAATAACAGCGAGTCTATAAGACAACGTTTCTTTAGTTTCCGCAAAGCTTTTTTTTTAAAATTCTGCGCTTTCATTTGAACTATTCTAAGTTTTGGGCTTTATAAAGTTTTCTACTTGAACTTATTTGTAAAACTGTGCGAAATATAATTATAAATAAGACTTCAGGGACTTGTTTATCATATAAAGCTCTTTTTAGAACTTTGATACGAATCTGGGAATGGCCTATGGACCATATAATGGGAAAAAGGAAGCAAGCTCTTTCAATCGTATCAAATTATAATATAAATAGGCTTTCGCTAGGCAACAAACTTGGTAGTTAGTATTTAAAAAACCCGTAAATTGTGGCGATACGAAAGCTTTCCTGAATTGTTAAGCAAAGCGGGTAGAGAGAGAGAGAGAAAGAATGAACCCTTTTTTTACCTGAGGATAAATCACGACATCACCTTTCTTCACAGTAGATGCATGAGTTTTTTTTAATCTAGAGATGGCTGATGCGCCTTCCTTTTTTTTTTTTGGTTAAATACGAAAACACCGTAATGTACAATAGTTTGCCTTCACTTAAAATTTAATTAAAGAGATTTTTTTCACTTTTAAAAGTTTAAATATACCGCCTTTTTTGGTCATTCTTTGCAACATCATTACTCTGACCGAATTTGGTCTATTTTGATTTTTTTTATTTCGATTTTATCCTGCTTTATTTTCGAAATAATGCGGTACAGTTTCGCTCGGTGAACTTATATAAATAGCCGAAAAAAATCATCAAATTAACAGACAGTTTACAAATTAATTTAACAGTCTTTGTGAAGATGAATTTTAATTTTACGTTTTTGATTCTCTTTCACTTGAATAATTCAATTAAAGGGTAATTAAAAGGCAGCCTACAAAAGCGAACAGGCTTTACGTTACGGTAGCTCTGTCGGCTTTGTAGATTATTGTAAAGCGATTAGTGGACATCAATAAATGTTATAAAACCTTGCATATGCTCGTCAACAGGCATTTGCTATCCGACTCCGTCGAATTAGGAATCCAAAAAATTTAAATTGAGCTCTTATTGGCGACCTTTACAAAACGTTAACTTACTCTAAGTTACACAATAATTAAAATATCAGAGCCGAGAACAGATCCATACGCTTATCAAACCTAAAACGTCGACGAATGTAAAATTTTTTTTCAAAATTCGAAATTGGTGCAAGAAAAATTTAGCTGAATCGAAATGACCAGTATTTGTCATTGGAACTGAAATTTATTGAACTCTTAATAAAATTATTTTCACACATTTATTTTACTTCTCAATGATATTTAAAAAAAAAAAATAAAAACATTGTAAGGTTTGATTTTTACAGAAAAAGGAGTGTAAAATAATGAGGTAGGCCGCTTTCGAGTAATAAAAAAACCTTTTCTGATATTTTGTCAAAATGTAGGAAGACAATTTTATTTATCGCAGCTAACTTCCTTCTGTTGGCAGCATCAAAAATCATTTCAAAAGATGAATTTCCATACCTAAACGAATTTTCTTTCAGTATTTTCTTTTTTACTTTACTTTTCTTTTTTTAACAATCTCTGTTTAGATACACTTTAGATTTTTATTATATTTTTTCACCCCTCGATCTCTTTCTTCACTCAGTTCTAAAGCAGCAATTAGCCCTTTTTACATAAAACGAACACTGAAGTTCTTTTTTCAAGAAAAGGTTTGTAAATTTCATATTAATGCCCATAAGAGGATGCAATACGATATTACTATTATAGTCCGTTATATCGAAGCCGGATTGTTTGTATTGTTTTTAACGATATTATCACGGTTTATCACTTAAGAGTAAAACTGCTACAATGTAAGCACTAAACTCCTAATATGTTTTTAAAAAGTGAATCTTACAGCGGTGCGCAGTGACGGCGCTAGAAAAAAATCTGGATGGGGCTAAGAGTGAGCCACAAATTTTTATGTGGGGCCAAAGTCGAACACTGTCACATTACAGCGATATTACTGTTCTTCTCAAAAAGATGGGGCCAAATTTTTCCCAGTTAGGGTACGGCCCCAAAAAAGCTCCAGGTTACAAAAACGAAAATCGTTTTGTTGCTTTAGCGCCGTCCTATAATAATGCTAAAGCTTGAAATCATGCGAAATCCGTCTTTTTTGTTTTTCCGAATTCAATTCTTTTACGTAGTTTCCCGTTATAAGCTCTAACCGAGTACAGCGACATCTGTCTGTCTGTCCACAAAAAACTTTTTTTTTAAAGATTTTTCAGAAAACAGGAAAAAATTATAATAAAAATCCTCACGTATGGTTAGACTAAAAACTTTACTTTTACTTTTACTTTTTCACTTTTTCGACTTTTATGACTGAGTTTCTCGACATCTCCTGCGGTGACCAAATCTTCTTAAACATCCTGAGAAACGGCTGTGAAGTTAATGAAATATTTTTCGGCAACTCCTTGATCGTTAAGCAAACTGCAATGGTCACCTTTAAATAAGTTTGGCTTTCTTAGTTTACTGAGCAGTTGTTTTGTAATTCCACAAGCTTGGACCGTGGTTTCATTCTGCCAGTGACGGCACTGTTGTCTATTTAGGCTCTTGGTATTATTTTATTCGAGGTTTTGCTATCAGAAGATTTATTTCTGGGCATGCATCTTTTGTTGGATTATCATTTGTTGCCCTTAACTGGATTTTTAAAAAGCCTGCCTTGACAATTTTGATTCTCGCTCGTCAATGGCATAAAGCAAATTGTTGTTGTTGCC
>CM042071.1:19513668-19685464 GCA_023512825.1 Liposcelis brunnea
TTCAGCTTTAGCAAAATAACGGTTGACCTCGTAAAATTGAAAAAAAAAAAGAAGACGTTTGTGTTAATTGTTTTAAATAAAATCACAGGGTATGTGCACTTAAATAGATTTTTAATTTTCTAATTCCTTTCCTCTTATACATCTCTGAACAGTTTTTGTTCAGACATTTACTGCGAACGAGCTTATAATTCACAAAGGAAAAGAGGACTTTGGATTTATGCCTTCCTGAATAAATGATTTACTGTAAAATAGTAATTCAAAAATATTTCATTCCCACCGTAATATCCGTTTTGTTGTGCTTGCCAAAATTCGAAAAACAGAAAAGATTTTGGATTCAAAAATTAATAGGTAGGCCTATATAAATCGAAGAAAATTTCTTAGCACACTCAAGTTTTAAAGTGATGAGTCGGGTTCAGGTGCCGATGCCGTTTATAAGGTGATTGTGCTTGTTTTTTGTCGACTCGCGGTCTGGCACAGGCGTATTTTCATTTCTGGTCTACGATTTGTCTTTTTGGAAAGAAAAAAAAAGGCGGGAAATGTATAGTCGCGTCGTCTGGATGTCAAAGGAAAAGTCAAAGGAGTATAAACTGAATGTTGCAATGTTGGTCACTTCGTAACTTTCCAAAATGGAGCCAATATCACAGTAATGCGATAAACCTTTGTTATTGTTAACGTATTTTTGTGTCAGTTGTGTTCTTATTTTTTGATATGTACCAGCCGAAATATTGAAACTAATATCGGCTTCGGAAAGGTAAGTCCCCCGCTTTCCGATTTCTTCCTTGACCGAAAATTTATCTGTGCAGTTATTGCGAATAATGGTTGCGATGCTGTCAACGAACTTCGATTGCTTTTGATACTTGTTTAGGGCCGTTTGCGATTGACAGTAAATGCCAAGATTATGAAAATTTTTTGTAACGGGAGGCAGCTGCTCAATACCTGCTTCGCTATTTCTTGACGGAAGTATGAAAATCATCAAATAATGCGAAAATGGAAGGGAAAATACAATTTTGATTTATAGATAAAACAACGGCATGTTATATAAACCGTTTGCCCAGTTTCTTGTTTCTTTTTTCTTTTTTCAACAGTTTAATGTGCAACTTAATTTTTAATGTATTTCAGAATCCGAGTACATGACGTTGCCAGTATCAATGACGTAAATTATGGAATGTGAACAGCTCTCTAACCATAAAGAAAATCATTGCAACTATAATGGAGAAATTGTAAAAAATACAAGGACCATTTCAAAGCATTCAAATCTCTTTAATCACATCAACAATTTGGCACCAAATCACAATGTACGAGCATCGAGCACAATGATAAAAGTTACTTACAATAAAGGAACCAAAAGTCCGGCTCTGCAGTCATTCGAAAGCAAAAAAGACCATTCAAGAATAAATCATTGTGAAACAGTTATTGCTTTGAATGCATCAAAGCTGCCAAAGAAGAAATCTTTATTTGACAATAAAAATAATTTTGGCATGGCTGACAAATTAAAACAGAGCAAAGTATTGCTGAAAAAGGGCGACTCATTTCCTGACAAAGCAGATATTGATTTTCTTATGGAAAATAATCATCAATTAATTATCAATCAAAAAAAAAATCAAAACGGATGTAGAGAAATGAATTCAGCAAAACATAGGAAGCAAATTAAATTTCATGAAACGGAACATAGTAAAAGCGTTCAGCTAAATCATGGTAATGCATTAAAGTCGACACCCTCAATCGATCCGTTAATAGATTCATCAGAATGTTGCAGCAATTCGCAAAGACGACTTGAAATCGGTGCGGGCCTCGGAGGAGGCGACAGTAATTTTAACGAAAACGCACCGAAAAATCTAGATAATTCAACGGACGAGGATGAAATATCTCAGAGAAGAGGTAACGAAAAAAATAAATTAAAATGCACGCCGAATAGTGTAGTAGGATCGAAGATTGGCGATTCTACGCAAGCAGGAGCAAGCGAAAGCGAGTCCGAAACATCAGGCGGCGATTCGGATTCGGAAATGGAAATAGAAAGGGACAGCATTGTAAATTCTACTAAAAAAATTCAAAAAAAAAGAAAATTAGATAACGCAGCCGAAGAGAGAGAAAATAAAAAAAGTGCGAAAAAAATGAGGAAATCCCTTCTAGACGACGAAAAAGAAATACTTTTCGACGACGAAGATCTTCCGCCCGGATGGCAGAGATTCATACACACCAGAAAAGGCGGAATGTCCGACGGACAGAACGACGTCCACATCCTCAGGTAAACCGATCCGGTGAAAATATGTCTTTTTTTTTTTTTTAAATCGATTAACCCTATAATAACCGTAATTTTGTTTTTTTTTAGCCCGAACGGAAAAATATTTAGATTTAGAGGTGCGCTAAAAAAATATTTAGAAGAAGAGAAATTGCCGTACAGTATAGATCATTTTTATTTTGGCCTGTATAAAAGAAAATCCGACGCAAAAAATGATTCGCCGATCAGGAAAAATAATGATTCTCAGAAACGAGATAAAAGAAAGTCCGACTCCGAGCTATTAAAAAGCAAGAAGCTAACAAAAGGTACTAACAAGGATAAAGCACCAAAAGATTTGCCACCTTCAAAAATTTGCAAGTCTGGTAAGCTATCACGTTAATGTTAAAATAAATGTATGCGGCAGATATTAGAAGTGAATACCTGCAGCTTAACAATTATATAATGAGCGAAAATAAAGAAGGATTTTTTTTTCTAAGACGAAGCAAAAATTTTTAAGGCAAGTTAATTTAAAGCACATAATCATTTTTTTAGATGATCCATCTATGGTAAATAAAAGTAAACACGAATGCAAAATGAAAAAAGAAATAATCTTAAACGATTCGGGTCTACCTTCGGGTTGGAGTCGATGTGTTCTTTTCAGGTTCTTGGGGGGAAAATAAAGAAAAGCCAAGGATTAGTTTCATAAGGTAGCTACAGGTTGTAACGTTTAGCCTGAAAGCTAGTTTGTTCGAAACAATGACAATAAAGAAATTTTATTTAATTACAGCCCAAAAAACATTTAGGAAAGTATTTGACATCGATAAACTCGTCTTTCAACGTTGACCGATTTGATTTTAATAATTTTGAGATAGGAAACGGGATTAAAAAGTTATTAATCACAAGGTCGATCGGGTCGACGAGAGAAAAATGTAAAAATCTTTGGTTAAATCGAACCAAAAAAAATGTAATTCAAACAAGTAAAGTGGATCTAATCGAAGAAAAGTGTCTAGTATTTGCGGGGACAGAAGAGCCTTGCTTATTTTAACCAAAGTATTTAACAATAAATAAAAATGAAGACCCGCAAAGCTTTTAGCCCGTAACGAAACTTTTTTTCTCGGTTAAATAGATTTCGGACTTCCTTGTGATTTTTCCTTTTTGTTTCGGTGTCGCGAAATAAACGACTAAAAAGTTGGTGACGGAACCAACACTTGGAAAGGTTTTCTAAAAAGTTACTCGATAATTTGTTTTAGAAGGAGTAGGTTCATCGAAGCGGTCGGAAAACGACGAGAACGCGGCTTCGAGAGTTAATTCCGACTTTGAAAAGAATTTACTGTCCGGCGGGAGTCCGATCTCGGGCGAAAACGGCAAGCTCGACTATGGTGAGTCAAATCTTTCCGAATGAGCTGCCCTTAAACCGATCCTGTTTGTTAAATCTCGTGTCGTCGGTTTTTCCAGATCGGATAAAGCCGAGATATCGTTACAGTCATCCGCCCATGAGAGTCGATCCGGATTTACCGGAGGGCTGGCATCGTTCCATCAAGGTTCGAAGCACCGGGGAAAGCGCCGGCAGGATGGAAGTAATCATTAACAGGTAAAATACTAAAGTCCTCACTGTCGTTTACAACGGACTTCTCTTTTATTCGTAACCGATTTTCAGCCCGGACGGAAGGAAGCACCGAAACAAGGGCGCTCTCGACCAGTATTTGAAGCAAAATAAATTACCATTTAAAGTCGACGATTTCGATTTTACTCTCTTCGGGAAAAACTTTAAGAAACTCAACGGAGAAGTAAAACAATCGTCGGAGTCTCTCATGATAGGAAACGGTAAGCAGATAGATTTATGCTTGTAATTGCTTGTATGCTCGCTTAATATTAATATTAATATTAACATTTATTTTAAGTGAGCGGGACGATGGTGGCCTGCGGTGTGACCACCGTCAGAAACGAGCGCCGGCTAAGGACGTCCAAAGTAGAACGCGAAAAAGCATCGAATTATAATTTGGAGTCGAGCGATTTCACGACGCCTGAGGAAAACGCCTCCGATATCCCCGAAAAATGGATTCTAGACTTGGCCCGGTGCAGAAGCGAGTTCGGATCTCTTCAGCAAAATGCCGTAAGTTCACGATCCTTTTTTTTTTTAAGAAATGATAAATATAAGGTTACGAAACGTTTCCATCCTTTTTCAGGCATCGGCAATAGCTTCGGCGACAAAAGATTTCTTGCAAGGGTTGGCTTTGCAAGCCTTAAAAGGATCAAAGTGTCCCGAAAAAGGTTTAGAATACGACGACGTGGCAAGCCTCGTCCAAAAATCCGAGTGCTTATCTTCTTTAAGACCTCTTATACCAAAAAAAATTACTTTTAAAGAATTTATTAAGTTGAATCGGCCGAAGAAATTTTCATCTTTCACGTAAGCAGCCAAGGTAAGGAAAACAAACCCAAATAATCGAAACGAGATATTTTATTTACATTTTTGAAAGAAACGTGCCGCGAAAAGATGTTTGGCGTCATTATTTTCGGACGGTCGCCGATCGATCGGGGACGCATGGAAATCATTAAAAAAACAAATCGGTCGAAGCAATGCACTAATCTCCGAGCGAAATGTTTTCATCGGAAACGGCCTGCCGATTATCGGTTTGCGGTCGCTTCGTCATTCGTTATAAGTTTCCTAACGCATCCCGTTCGATCGGCGACACCGTCCGAGTTCGGTTCCGCTTTGAATCGGACGTTTCTTTCGAAACATTTAAAACATTTTACCTCTTTTTACAAAAAACAATACAAGAAACAGCGAAAAAGAACATTTTTTTTTTTTTTTTTTTGATAAATCTTAGGATTATCGTTTATATGTCGTTTTGAAGCAAAAATTCAATGTCTGTTCGAATGAAGCCGGGTTCCGTGCTGGCATCGTAACGCATGTAAGGCCTTCCGCGCCTGGTTATCAAAAATTTTTCCCAGTTCCATCGGATGTCGTTGATTTTTAACGGGCTCCAATATAATTCTTTGGTGTCGGAAAAGCCGTCTCTCGTGGTCGGGCAATATCTCTAAAGAATCAAAGGAACGATTTCAGGCCTTTCTCTGTAAAAGAAGGGATCGGGATCCGGAATAAATTTACCTTTAGATACGTGTAAAGAGGTTCCTCGCTTTCCCCGTTAACTTTGGTTTTTTTAAATAATTGGAAATTTGGAACGAAACCTCCTCCGGGTCTAACGTGTTTAACCCCGTTCAATATTTCGCTCGCGTTGTTTCCCGGTTCTTGCTGGAAAGTAAAATTAAACATTTCATTTTCAAAATGGGAATCGAAATTTGTTTTTTGAAAAAAAAAGGGAAAGAAAGTTACCAGTTCAAATTGATTGCAAGGTATGCCGAGTATTACCAGGTCTTTGTAAGAATGTTGAAGTGCATTAAGACCGTGGTAATGATGCGTGAACGATCAGTAAGTCGCCACGTTAACTATCAGCAATAATTTTCCTACGAAAGCAAAGAAAGAAAAATCGGATTAATTTTCCCGTCGATCCGATCGAGTCGAACATTTTCTAAATCAAGAGCCGACCTCGATATTTGGAGAGCTTGATCTCTTCTTGTTCCTCTATGTCGATGAGAGAATAATTGTAAATTGAATCTCCCTCGCTCGGATGATGAAAGCAAGGTCTCGACGGTTTCCTTTCGACGATGCCCGAAGTCTGGGAAATCAAAGACAAGGCCACCGCCGAAACCAACATTGTCAGAAGTCCGGAGACTTCCATTTTTTTGCCCTGCAAAAAAATTTAATTTAATTTTTTAAAGTGAAAAACCACGAGTTCCCTTTCAGATGAATTTACACTCTTTTTAAATATGGTTTAAGCACGAACTAATACTTGATAAGAACGGTTTCTCTGCGGGAAAAATGTTTACGCTCAATTAATGAGCCACCATTAATCTCGTTGACGTGAGATTTTATGTTTTAAAAGCTTTTGCAAACTTAAAAGGGAAATTCCATCACCGAGGCTTCGATTTATTTGAAAGTGAACCATGTTCTTACCGGTATTGATCAGAAAAACAAAAAAAAAATTTACGATATTTTAATCGTCAGCTACCGCTTTGCTGTTTAGATGTCAGACGTCAGACGAAACCGTCGTTTATTCCCTGTGCGATGCTCCACCACAATTATTAGGTGAAAAATTACAATTTCCGATTGATAAAATGAAAAGATAGTCGGCCAGCTCTTTGAATCTTAAATGGTTCACGTTTTTATTGGTTGAAAGTTGATATTTAAAAAAAAAAATTTGCGACGGGTAATTAAGAAAACGAAGGAGATGATAAAAATTAGACGTAAAAACTCACCTCGAAAGAGTTGTTTAACTGTCGAGTTAGCTAACTGAATCGTTGAATCCAAATCGAAGACGATCAAGTATTAAAATGTAGCCGTCCTTGGAGCTTTAACGTTCGTTCTACAAAAACTACTTGCACATGGTAAAATGTATTATTTTTACATTGTCTACTTAAACCTCGCCATGTTTCTTGATGTTTTATTACTTTTCCTTGATCTTTATCCGAGTCTCGAGAAAAGGGGGAAAAATATAGGATTCGGGTTTCCGAGAAACCACGAGCTATGGCTATAATCGTGCATTTAATTTTTTAAAGAATCGGAAAGTCAAGTTTACGTAATTTAGGCCTAACGATACACGAATCTGCTCGTATACTTCCGAGCTCGGTAGAATGTTTGTTAGCAAATGCCGATAGCAATTTACAGGGATTCCGCGGATTCATCTATATACGAACGTTCAGAAAATCTATAATGGTCGGTTTAAATCTTGGTTGGCCAACCCTGTTTGAAGCATTAATATAGTTGCTGACCTTCGTCGTTTAATTCGATACAACAAGGACTGCCTTTTTGTTGAAATAGTTTAATTGATGCAACGTCTTTTTCCGCGTTTTCGCGGTCCTCGAAAATCTATATAATTATGAAAGGGCACGATACAGTTTACAATTTTCTGCCATCATTCGAACCAGCTGTTTTTATCCGGAGGAAGGCCTCCTCTTTTCGTTTTGGATTCGAACAAACTTTTCCATCCGTTTCCTTTTATGACACGATAGGCTTCGTTATTCCCGTACCTTCCTGGACCGGGTTTTAATCCAATTCTTAAAGGGAAAAAAAATCGTTAACTTAATCCTAAACTTTTTTTTTTTTAAGGTTATTTCGAGTTAAAGGAATACTCACTTCGTCGGAGGTCTGGAGTACAGAAGAGAAGAACCGAAAGGATAAGGAGATTCGAATTTGCTTTTGTCGAATAAGGAAGGAAGATAGTAGTGAGCGGGTCCGGGGCCGTCCGAGGTTTTCTTGTAAGAACGGATCGGAGGAACGGCGTCTCTGCCGCACCTCATGAATTTCCCTTTTTTTATTCCAAAGATTTTATTTGGATCCGCGTTTAATGTTATTTTTTGTTTTTACCAATTAATAAACTAAAAGAACTCACCTTTTTGTGCATTTCGGCGACATTTTAAAGTATCTGTTCCTCCTGGGAAATCGTATAATGCGTCCACTCTGTTTCTTGCCGATTTCCGGAAATGACCGTAAAGAGTGGTTTCGTCCCTCGGACCTGTTTTTCATATTCGAACCGTAATTCGTTTTATTTTTATGTTTCCTTTTTTGGAAATTGATTTATATAAATCAGAATATTGAAAGGTAAAACCGCATCTGTACCTGTAAATGTGTCGTAGGGACCTCTTTTAGAGACGACTTTAGAAAAGAGTCGGTCGGGGAAACCGGAAACTTTGTAAAGATTCGGGGGCAGGAGAGAAAAATTGAAAGCGTTCGAGTCCTTATTATTGAAATGGCTCCATTCGAAACTCGGAACTTCCGAACCGGAATAACAAAAAGAACGGCCGTGTTTTCGATAAAATCCTGAAACGAAAAAACGTAGCTTAAAAACGAAATTCGGCGGTCCTTCGAACGGAAGGACACGGACCGGGTCCCGGAGTGTCGACTCGACGGGGCTCCGCAAACCGTTTTCCTTTCGAAAAAGTGATTTTTATCGATTCGGCGGGCGAATTGTAGTCGTGCCACCCCGGTCCGTTGAATCCTTTGGCTCGGGCTTTTTCTTTTAATAAATCGGGCGCAAACCATCCTAAATTTTTTGAAAATTCTTCGGTCTCCAAACTTTTTGACCATCTGTTGGAAAAAAATGTCTGAGTGCATTTTTATCTTGCTAAAAGAATCGAGTTGGAGAAAAGGGTCTTTTACCCGCTTGGAAAAGAACATTTTTCCGGAAAGGTGAGCTCGTAACTTCCGGGAGCGACGCAAGGAAATCTTCGAGTTCCGCTTCCTTTAAAGAAACCGGGATGAAATCCTACTCTTTGAAATCTCTTGCTTCGGATGCCGAAAGGTGCCAATTTTTTTTTTATTTCCATCTCGTGTATCGAGCGATTGTAAATAAAAAGATGAACTACGAAAAATTTTGGAATGTGGAACGATTGGGAGCAGTATTATGCGAAGGGGAAAAAAAACCAAAAGAAAAAGTAAGCCGTAACGTCAAGTTAATGTGCTTATGGCAATGAGGAAGCGGCGACGACCGAATAAACATTTTATTTCAATGTTGGCAACGTTGCACGATTTTAGGCTTTCTTACTTAGCAGAAACAGTTTATGCAAGTCACATTACTTTGTAGTAGATTTCGTGTTGATTTTTATTGTTTTTATTTAATTCGTAATCATTCCGTACATGATTTGTTTTTTTGACAATAATATTTCTTTATCGATACAGTAATGGCACCCAATTACAGTAAATTCGTGACCAAAAAGACGGTAATAAGTGCTGCTGCTGCTGTGTCAGTGATATTGTGGTACCTCAGGACGAAAAAATCTAAAAAACGCACCAGGTTTGTTGCTGCCGTCTAGATTTGTCCCTTTTTCCCGAATATCGAAACGATAACCTTCGAAATTTCGGTCTCCACGCCCTTCCGACTTTCCAGACTAAAAAGATGAACGACAGATAGAAAAACGTCATTCGAGTCCGTTAGTTTGAAACGAATTCTCTTTGAATCATATTGCAGATTGCCTCGGGGATGGGTCCAACGACACTCGACCGTTCTGGTTTCCTTATCACAAATAACATTTGCAGTTATTGCCAAGAACAAAAAAAAAAATTTTTATTAATTTTTAGTCTATGGGAATAAAATATTTTGACTCATTTTTTATTTTATTCTAATCTGAGTGCCTGTTGTGTTGTCAAGTTGATTATCTGACTGTGACATCATGTTTTCTTAAAAAAACACCTTGTCAAGTTTTGTCAAAGCATGATATTAATTACAAGATCTTGTTTCCCAAATTACAAAGAAAACTCATCAACAAAAAACTTTTGTCGCTCAAACATAAAATCATTTGGATTTCTGGGTCCCAAGAATGCAACAGCATAGAATAACTGATAATAAGTTTTCCTTTTATTTCAGAAAACCTCCACATGTAGATATAAAATATATGATCGGTGAAAAGCCGACAAAAAAAGTTAAAGCTCAAGTGGATTTGGTGTTTTTAAGACAAATGAAACAATTGTTAAAAATCACTGTTCCTGGAGTTTTTTCCACAGAAAGTGCTTTCCTCGTCTTAGTTGCAGCCAGTTTGGTAGCAAGGTCAATATGTGACATTTGGATGATTCAAAACGGTACATTAGTGGAAACTGCCCTTATAAATATGGATAGGCCGTTATTTTGGAAACGATTGTTATTTTTCTTTTCCGGTATGCCTTTGGTAAGTTTATTAAAACATTTGTCCTGTTTTGATTTGACTTTTTATGTTTGCTATAAAATTGATAACTTTAGAGAAAAGTGTCATCTACAGAGGAAAATCACCAGTAAATATAATGTTGAAAATTTTCGCATCCGGATATTCTTCCACCGGCGCGGTTAAGTAAAATTTATGTAAATTGAGGAAAAAAGCAGCTTTTGAAAGAAACCGTGGAGCGGACGAAATTACCTGTAAACAAATCGTATTTTTGGAAATCTTAAAAATTTCTTATTTTAATACTGTCCTGTTAGCTTATTGTAAATCTGACCCTGAACTTGATTCTGACTCGGTGATAGTTTTCGTCCTTATCGAGAAGACCTTGAGGATGATTATTAAATTTACAAATTTCTTCTTTTCTTTCGATTAGCCATCATAACTAAGGTCGCATTCCGACGACTGCGAAACTAAATATCTGACAGAGATGCACGATAAGATACTTTTGTTTTGTTGAATAACGACAAAAGGTTTTATCGATCCAAACTTGGATCGTGTAAATTAATTTTTAAAAAGAGAAAAGTAGATTAAGAGACATATCCGAATAAGCTACGCCGTCAAAAAGCGGGGAAAAATCGATTCAGAGCGAAATAAATAAGGCGAAGGGTTTTAAAAAAAAAACTTTTTCCTTTCGTTTAAATAACATAATCGTGCAACTTTTCAAAAATAACATCAAATTAATTTTGATAGTTTAATGAAAACAATAAAAACTGGAATAGGTATCGTCTTTAAAACTAATTATGGTCGGGGCTGAATATCACCGGCAAGAAAAGCAAGCAAATCTTAAGACTTTTAAAGAAAGAAAAACTTGACTAATCTCCATTTATTTTTTCGCAGATATCTGTGGTTAATAATGTTTTAAAATACGCTATAGGGGAATTAAAATTAAGGCTTCGAACGAACTTGACTAATTATCTTTACGATGAGTACCTGAAGTAAGAAAGGAATTCATTATTTCCGATTTTAAGAAAAATTGACGATAACAAATATTTTTTCTATTCTAGAGGTTTTACATACTATAAAATGACCAATTTAGACAATCGAATAGCGAATGCCGATCAGTTATTGACGGTTGACGTTGATAAATTTTGCGAGACTTTCGCGGATCTTTATTCCAACATCGCGAAACCTTCTTTAGATATCGTCATATACGTTTACCGTTTAACGTCCGGACTCGGAGGTCAGGTAAATAACTCAAAGATGCTTTAACCGCACTAACGAAGGTTTACCGGCCAACAACCGAATTTTATCTCGCTTTTTTAATTTTCTTTCCAGACTCCGGGAGTAATGATGTTGTACCTTCTCGTTTCGGGAGTTTTCCTGACTTGGTTAAGAAGGCCGACCGGAAGAATGACCATAATCGAACAAAAATTGGAAGGAGAATTTCGTTACATTAATTCCAGGCTCATAACCAATTCGGAAGAAATCGCATTTTACCAAGGAAATCAAAGGTTCTGGACGATTTTTACTTCATTTTTTTTCCGAAGGAAATATCCACTCTATAGCTCTTTTTTTTGTTTCCAGAGAAAAGCTTACCCTCTTAGCGGCCTTTAACAAATTGACCGATCATTTAAGGAGATTTTTGGAATTTAGAGTGTTAATAGGGGTGGCCGACAACATCGTAGCGAAATGTACGGGTTACTCGGATGAAAAGAAACAGGTGAAGTCGGAATCTGTTTTTTTTTATTTAAAAAAGATTTTTTTTACTTTTTTCAGATATCGCGACCATCGTCGGCTTTTACGCTGTCAGCATTCCTTTCTTGAGTAAAGACCATCCTTTACTGAGCAAATGCGACCCGGACGTAAGATTCGGGCATTATTACACTTTCGGAAGAATGTTGGTGAAATTCGCGGAGGCCATTGGCCGGCTGGTTTTAGCAGGTCGCGAAATGACTCGCTTGGCAGGATTTACCGCGAGGGTTACCGAGATCATCAAAGTCCTTTGCGATCTTAATCAGGGGCATTACGAACGCACAATGATCGATAAAAAAGAATCCGACCACGATATCGGTAAGTTAAGCAGAGTTTAGCGAAAAAAGAAAATATTTTAAGATCATCTGACGGATTTATCTTCAAAAAATAAAATTCGACATTTTTTCTATTTTTTTTTCTTTTTTTTCCCAGACGGAACGATAGCCAAAAAGCCGGCTAAGCCCCTGATTCCGGGTGCGGGCAAAATAATTTTCCAAGACAACGTGATAAGATTTCAAAAAGTTCCTTTGGTCACTCCGAACGGTGATGTGTTAATAGAAGAGTTAACGTTTGAAGTAAAATCCGGAATGAACGTGCTGGTCTGCGGGCCGAACGGTTGCGGGAAAAGCTCTTTGTTTCGAATTTTGGGAGAGTTGTGGCCTTTGTTCGGAGGAGTCGTCACGAAACCCCCCAGAGGAAAATTGTTTTACATACCTCAACGGCCGTACATGACCCTAGGTAAATTTTTACTATTCTGTTTCCTATCGAAATCGCAATGCTTCCTTACCTTTTTGGTTTTTTTTTTCCTTAGGAACTTTAAGGGACCAAGTTATATACCCGCATACGAGAGAAGAAATGAAGCGAAGAGGACGATCGGACGCCGACTTGGACGAACATCTGGCCAGAGTTCAATTAAGTTATTTGCTCCAAAGAGAAGGGGGCTGGGACGCCATCGAAGACTGGATCGACGTTCTGTCTGGCGGAGAAAAGCAACGTATTGCCGTAAGTATACTTGCGGAGTCGCCTGTCGGGTGGAGTGTTTTCTTTTTCTTCCTGGTTCGAAAAAGAAAATCGATTTTTCGTTCCGGTTTCAGATGGCTAGATTATTTTATCATTCGCCGCAGTTTGCCATTCTTGACGAATGCACGTCAGCCGTGAGCGTCGACGTTGAAGGATCCATGTATCAATATTGTAGGCAAGTAGGAATCACCTTGTTTACGGTATCTCATCGACGCAGCTTGTGGAAACATCACGAGGTATTTATTACAATGACAACAGTTGTTACTTTTATCGCTCTTAATTTTTCGCTAATCAAACGTTGATGCTTACAGTACTATTTACATATGGACGGGAGGGGATCGTACGATTTCAAGCCGATAGAACCGGGCACAGAGGAATTCGGCTCTTGATTTGTTTTTGTAAGAAGAAAGAGTCAAAATCCTTCTGAGATTCAATTCAGTGCAATATTCAGTTCTTTCAGGAAAAAATTTATTATTATTATTATTATTATTATTACCATTACTATTTAACTGAGTGGGAAACGAAACTTTTTTCATAGCAATCGGCCAAAGCAAGCCTTAGAAAGCTGCTTATAAATGCAGTGTTTATTTTTACCACAAAAAGCATGAGTAACCCATTTAATGGCTGAATCGCTTCTATGCCGTGCTTTTATCCGAACGTAGGCGTCTAGGCGTCTATCAAGAACTCTTTAATACCTGATTCTATCTCTATCCATCACGGCGAGAAATTATGAGTTCATAAGTTTTTTCAAATTAATAATTGGAATATTTGTCCCAAATAGGTTTGTTAACTTCATACGAAATCGAAATTATTGCACGTTGACGCATAAATTTATATATCAAAGGGGAAACATTGTTTTTGTTGACCGTATTCAGGAATTATGTTACAATGTTTATTGTGATGTTGAACCGCTAGGTTATTTATTGTGATAAAAGATTAAAAATTTGATTTAGGGAAACTTTTTTTAAAATTTATTTGAATATAAAAATAAAAATATATTTCTTAAAATAAAATCTTTTTCATATGACATGTTTCTTTTACACAAAGACAAAGCAACGCTGACACACAGCATTTTATCTTATTCATGATTACGGACGTAAGATAAATATTAGTATGAATATATGAATTTTGTTTGTAATTTTAGTGAGTACGTCAGCTTTGCTTTTGCTTTTAAAATTTTATTTATTATCTGCAACATATTTGCGTAACAGTTCTTCAGCTTTTGTTTTTTTACCTGAAAACAGTTACTTAACTTTGATTGCAGAAAGCGATCTCAGACTTTGGTCTGCCTTGGTTGGACATGATTCGATTTTGTTTAAAAATCAAACAAAATTACAATATAAATTTTCAATTTTGCAAAGATTTACAAAAAGGACCAAAATGATCCAATGCAAAAATTATTTTGACGTCCTTTTTTGCAGGAGAGGGGGCAAGTCAACCGACACCGACACTTTCAATAAAAAAATTAAATAATTCAAAATTTTATTAAAAAGTAGGAAAAAAGGAGAAAATAAAGGAGAATCGTGATCAAAAATGCCTCTTTCATGCATTTATGCATAGCATGTACTGCAACACGTGTTCCTACGTAGTAACTTCGGCTGTATGTATAGATATATGAATAGCCTGAATTGATTTTTTTAAGCACTTTTCCCCAGCATAAGTAAATTTAAGCTGTTGAAATAAGAATTACTTTTCAAACAGAGAGAATAAAAAATTGCACTCACTCCGCCATTTTACTACCAACATAACCTTAGGAACTTTATGGGGTAGGGTGGGGAAATTTTTTTTTATTAGCGATTTTTTTTTTTAAATTGTAAATATTGGCACTTTCTCTTAAGTATGGCAGGAGTATTTTTGTTTTTTCTTTTCTGAAATTGAAGGAAGATAATTCGAGGCTATCTATATGTCAAAGCGTAAGCTTTTAAATATTTACTATATAGTAAGGTAAGGAGTTAAAGTTGCAGATATTTTTCTATAATTTGTGCGATTTTAAATATTTTTAAGATATAAACATAACGCGATACCATCCTTTTTAGAAAAAGTAGCATAATCTTCGGGACTGTTCTAGAAATTTTCAAAAATTTAAAAGAAAGCTATAACGAATCAACAAAAGGTATTTAGTCTTGTGAAGCCAGTATATTATTTGCAAAAAGATAAGAGATATTATCATTCCCATTAATTAGAAGAATTTCCTGTGAATTTTCTGCTTTATAATCTTTATTTTTTTATTTTAAAAGTTACAACTTCTTTACTATTATTTAATCTGCTTGCAATGTTTTATTTTAGACATTGAACTGTTACAGTGTTATTCCAATTTTTTTTCTGAATTTGACATTAAGATTAAAGTAATAATTACAGCTTTAAATGATTGACAACTAATGAAGTTTCAGTTATACTGTGTATTTTTATTAAAAAATGCTTTTCATGTTTTGCCCAGTTAAATTTTGCTTCAGCTGATATTACTTGTATACAAAAATGAATTTGGTTTACTGGCTCAAGACAAGATTAAGAGGATCATAAAAAGGCTGAGGTTCTTTGACTACTTTTTCCATAGAGTACAGATTACAGAAACAAAAATCTTAAAAAGAGGTTCTTAAAAAAACTGAATTTTACATTGGAATTAAATTGTTTAATAGTATAGGCTGCATCAAATCTAGGCTTTAGATATTTTTAGGCGCTATTCACCATCTATGTTACATTTTGAAGATTTTATTTATTTATTTAGCGAATGCTTAAACCAACAAGTACTGTACATTGAAAACATAAAGTATAAAATATAAGAGAAAGGCTGAGGTGAAAGATTCACAGTAAGAACATTAAGCAAATGCTACTTTTTTTTCTATTGTGCTTGATGAAAGTTTACTAGCTTGTGTATTCAGAGATATTTTAAAAAAAGCACTTGAATTAGTAAAAAGAGTGTCCGTATGTATATACTAGTCAAAAAGCAGTAGGAATTTATCAGGTAGGATCGCTATACAAAAAATTTGCAATCAGATTTTAGATTTTTGCAGAAAGATAGTTTACAATATTTAGTACCTTTTTCAGTTAGAAGGAAGCTCCCGACACATTACACCATCTTTCCTTCCTGAACTTGCCTTTCATTTGAATATCAAGTTGTATGCAGCTCTAATGTTACTTTTAAACATGCCCTAGCATCTATGATGGCTATAATATAGATAAAATAAAATTTAACCAAGTTAGCCCTTTCCATTTAAATGACTTGCTTTTATGTTCTGCTTATTTAAAATAGTAAGTAACTGAAGTGGTAGAAGATTTTAATTTATTTAAACTTTCTTTAAATCATTGTTGATTTTTCAAAAAAATTTTTCATGCTTGATTGTAAGAATGAATTTTTTCTGTGTTTCAGAGTGAAAAATGAATGAACGCGAGGAATGGCACAACCGGAACCCTTTCATAAATCAATTCGTGTATCCATCGCCAGAAATAGCTTCAGCATCAAACTGGGTTCATGTGCCACCACTGACAATGCCATGGGGGTTACCTCCCAGTTTAAGCCCCCAGGTTATGAGATTCACTGCCGGTGATTTTAGTCCTATTCACAATCATCATCCGGTCAAAAGGAAGCCTGATCCCGATACTGAGTTGTAAGTAATATTTAAAAAAATTATATATATATAAAAATTTTGGGGCCTGTGGTTAGTTTTTTTTTTGGTATCGTTTTCCCCCTCCAGACCACCAACCAAGCAGTTAGTCACAGAAGAAAAAATGGCAGCACATATGAGCGCACTTCATATATCTGAGGTTGAGCCACAAAATTCTGTACTCCAAAATCAGGCCACAACTTTGCCCTGTGATGATGATGCCATGGAGCAAGAACGACTTCCTAGGCTTGTAGTTAGTGAAGAAATTAAAAATTTAAAGACTGAACCAGTTATTCCAGAATCTATATTAAGCACAATGTAAGTATAAGAACCAAATTCAGAATTAGCCAGACAAGTAATTCCTTGTTAGCAAACCAACAATATTATTTTTTAAATTTTTAGAGAAAGACCAAAAATGGCTTTAGTATTATGGCAACCTCCAGCCGGAGATATAGGAGCAAAGCTAACAGAAGTTAAAAAGAAAAGAGAGGAAGAAGAAGAAAAGGAAAAAGAAATAGATGTCACCATGGAAACTGAAAATAATAATATAACCAATACGTTTAGGCCTATTGATCCAGTTCCGATGCTTCCTGCTGAGCAAAATCATTATTTACAACCGACGCCTCAGTTTCATCAATACTATCCGTTGTCTTAGCTTTTGCATTTTTTTTAATAATTTCAATTATAATAATAATAATAATTAAATTCATATACTGTAAGCGATTTTCAGGTGTTTAATTTGTTTTATCAGAGAAATTGCTTGACTGAAGAATTTTTAGACAATTTTACGAATCACCTTGAATTTAATAAAACATTTAAAAAGAATCTTTTAGCATTTTGAAATAACATTTTGCATTATCCACTTTAAAAAGACGTTAGTAAAATTTTCTTGAATTTTTAAGGAAAATTTTTGAAATAAATTATACTCATTGGGTCTCAAAAGTACTGTACTTTGTACACACTTTTTTTAGATATCGAAAAATGAGGAACTACGAGAGAAATACGTGGCCAAAGAGTAATATTTTCGCCCTAGCTGTATAATTTTATTTTATTATGTAATCAAGATTTTTTTGGAAAAAAATAAGCGTGCTCAGCCTTGTTTTAATGAAGAATTACAAGTCTTCTATTTAAAGTATCACCTGGGAAAAAAATCATATTATTTATAATCTCTCATTTTTATTTAAAATAATTGTTTTGCGGTTTTCGATTTTTTTTTTTTGTACTGTAAAGATACTATATTAAATAAATGAAAAAATAAAAATCGTAATTATAGATCTATTTTTAAATTTCAGTTTACATTTTCTCGCACTTTGTAGACTGGTTTCCTATATTTTCAATCAACCCTTATGTCTTAAGAAAATTTTTACGAACGAGCACGGGTTTAGATTCGAACTTTGACTGAAAAACGTTAACCCAACGATATTTTATAGAAAATCGAGTAAAAATAGCTTTTATTTAGAAAAAATAGCCTACTTTAGCCAAATTTATGCAGTATTGCAAAAAGACCATCTTTTGATTATTTCACCCGAAGACAAAGCAACGCATCTTATTTTATTTATTATCATGGTGCAAAATAAGAATCCGTATAAAATTTTCGTTCGTATTGTTAGTGAGCATCGTCGGCTTTGCTTTCGCTTTTGGAATCTTGTTTATTATCTGCAACGTATTTGCGTAACAGTTCTTCAGCTTCTTTTCTTACCTGAAACAGTTAATTAATTTTGATTACAGAGGCGATCTCTTGCCTTGGTGGGAAATTAAGATAAAGAGCGCCAATGTTAGTGTTAGAACGAGGAAAAGTTATTGTTCGATCTCGTCAAGAATCAAACGCATTGTTTTAACCTAAATCCAAATGTTTTAAGGAACGCCGAAACTGATTCTACGATTCTATACGTCATCTAAAGCAACAGCATTTGGCTTACAGTAGCAACAGGCTATAATAATTTAAACTGTCGAAAAAATGCGTTACCTCTTCATCTTCGTCCGTACGAACTGGATAAGTGCTTGCACATTTCAGCCAGTATCTAGCACGTTTAATTTGATTCAATTTTAAATAAGTTTTCCCTAGCATAAGTAAATTTAGGCTGAAAAAATAAAAACCACTTATTATAAAACAGTGAAAACAAAAAGCGATCGTGAAAATAGCAGGTCGAAACTTAAGGATTAGTATAAAGAGTATCACCTCTGGTTTTGAAGTGATACCAGCTACTTATGTTTATCTTGAGCAGGGCTTGGTTAATTGAAAACTAGAGATGATATCCCTCTTAGACCTCAGGTTTCAAAATAATACAGGCACTACATATTTTCTTAGGTAAAACACCTGTAAAAGTTCGGTTCTGCTTCCTCTGCTTTACTGAAATATTGTAAAGCTTCCTCAAAAGTTGCTTCAGGCGGAGCTGCAAATAAAGTTGCTGCCACTTTCCTTTGAATCCAAGACATGTCTGCTATGTTATAACAATATTGTCCAAGCATGTATATGGAAGTGGCATCGTTTGGATTTAGTTCCACTGCTTGCTGAAAACAGATTTAATATAAAGTTTCACTTATTTTCAAATTAATCGGCCATACAATATTAAAATCACAAGTTACAAATCATGCTAACATTATTTTATTTTCACCTGTAAATGCCTCTTAAAAATAGGGAGTGTTGAAATTCTTGCTTTTATTCCCTGTAAATTGCTTTTGGCATCCACAAGAATAGCCATCCATTTATGAACAGCATAATTTTTATCTTCTAAACTTAATGCTTCCTCCACGAGATCATATGCTTCCAATATTAGTTTAGAACTTTTAGATTTTTCAATTCCTTTTTGTTTGGACATGTTATATAGGGCTCGAGATAATCTCCACAGCACTTCTGGGTTCTTGAGCTCCTGGAAAAATATGATTCCTTTTTCAAGTTGAAGATTAAAAAGTAATAAAAAAATTAAAGTTAACCTACTTTTAAATCAGCTAAAATGGTATAACTTTCACTAAATTTTCCAACAGAAAAAAGTTCATCACATTGTTTAATTAAACCAGTCATTTGATTTAAATTTAGTTTTATTGTTTCTTTTTCTGTCATTTGATCTGCAATGCAGCTTTTTATTGGCTCTGCACCAGATAAATTAATAAATCCTAAAAAGCTGAAGCAAGGAAAAAAATATCCAATATTTCTTGAAACATGGTGGACAAGAAGTTCTTTGTTTTTATTCTGCAAGAAATCAATCAGATTTAATTAGATTATATACCTATTTCATAACATTTAAAAAATTATGATACTTACTGGACAAGCTTTCAGACATTTTTGTGCCAAAAAACATCCGAGTCTGTATCTATACAGTCTTAGTTTTGATAAGTGAACAATCATTTCTTTGTATCAAAATAGCACTTCCAGGGTTTCATAAAGGATGGGATTTTCTTAAATTATCTGTTGCATCTGTTAAAGATGCAAAGGTAACATTTTCATTTCTGGAAATAAAAATCTCATTCTTCGTGATTTACATTTTTACAACTAAAACAACTTGGAACTTGGTTTATTTTTCTTACCTATTGCAAAAAAAAACATTCTCTATGAATAATCATGGAATGATTCGTCAAATAACTTTTAAAAAGCTTCAAAAGGCGCAAAGAGATTATGAAAACATGCATCAACGTGATTGACACGAATTTTTCCACTCAGAATCTGCCACATAAAGAACAAGGTCATATAGCCTTTTCCGTTCCGAGTTAAAACTGCTACTATGACTATGTCTAACTATACAGGTCATCGTTAAAATAAAAAAATCATGTTATCATTTATCAACGGACAAGGCTTGAAGGCTTATGACGCAAGAGGCGAGGCTGGCTAAGGGCAAAGCTTCGGAAGTAAAGTCAAATCAAAACTTCACCATTTTGTTTCCTTTGAGGCAACCACGGCCTTCCACGGTATAAAACGGTATAAAAAGTTTGACTGCGGAGGAAACTCAACTGAATCTCAATGGACAATGATAACAACAAACCGATTTCTGCACCTTTACCTCACCAACTTGCTATGGACTAATGGACTTAGTAAAAAAATTCTATTTTTAACTTAAGTTTTAAAATGTATCAAGAACATGATGGATTATCCTCGACCGGAGACACTTCTTCTGCCCACGGAAATGCACGGTTTCATTTACACTAAATTAATTTCTCTGCTCAATGAAAATGAAGCCTGGAAGCGTGTGGCAGAGTCCTTCGGTATTTTCAGGTAACATTTTTCCTGGTTTTTAGAAGCACTCTGACCTCGCCTCGACTTTAGATGACGGCTTGAATAAGCAAGATCTTAATCTTTAATTTTTGGCGAATCTCGTTAGGAAAGTGTTCTTCAGCAGCCTCTAGTTGTTGTCATTTTTCTTTAACATATTTATAATTATTAATTTTTTTTCCTTCTTGGGTTTTGAAACCAAAGGAAAAAATTAATTTCTAATAAAATATCATTTTAATTTTAGAGAAATTTAGGAAAAAGTTTACACCAGCTTCATAATGACTATTAATTGTTCTTGGGTATCATTTATTTTGGAAAAATGATTCATTAAATTTCTTTAAACTGAAAAAAATTTTAAATTAATACTGTAATCTAATTTTGTTTGAAAATGATGATGTTTTAAGAATTAACTTTAGACATTTTAATCATATCAACTACTATGCTACTTTATTTTTTCAGCAATTATGATTTGCAGTTGTTCAAGCATCACAAGCAACCAGCAGAACAATTGCTATCAGAGCTTGGTACAAGATTGTGCACTGTGGGAGCTCTGTGTGAAATCCTAAGGGAATGCCAACTTTTCAATATATTGATGCTCTTTAAAAAACATGGTAAATATATTTGAACTGGATATGTGGATTCTATCATGAGGGATTGGCTAGGTTTCTAAAGGCTACATTTAAAACATGCCGATGTAAATTTTTAGAGCCGTTGTGCATAGTAGAGCAAACTTTTGGAAACTGCAACAGCAACGTTATAATGGTGCTTCGAGGAAAGCCCCTAAAAGTGACTTGCAAAGCTGCAGGACTGCCTCCTCCGACATATCAATGGTATTACGGCAATAGAGAATTGACAGGAGAAAACAATTCGACATTGTGCATTCAAGATTTTAGGTAAGACTACACAAACCTGTAATCAACGCAAAATTAAATAAAAGCGATTAAAAACTATAATTCGATTTCCTATTGACAGTTTGCAGCATGAAGGGGAGTATTATTGTTGTATGCAACAAGAAGGTTACGACAGCATTACTTCGAATTCGGTGACCGCTTTGCTCGCACCGGAAAGGCCGATTATTTTAAGGCAGCCTTCGCCTCGAGAAGTTTGCCCTCTTAACTCTAAAGTTGTTCTGACGGTGATCGCTAAAGGTCATCCGAAATTGCATTATCAGTGGTTTAAAGGAAACGAGCAGCTGGACGGCCGCACCGAACCCCAGCTCGTGGTAGGTTTTTTAATATCGAAAACGAGTTTTTTACAAATGACGCAATTCAAATTTGTTTCTAGTTAAACATTAAAGGAGAAGACAAAGACGGGAAATACAGATGTTATATTTTTAATAAAGCCGGAGAAATTTGGAGTGAAGAGTGTCACTTGACCGTATACGTGTCACCTCGCCCGGAACCGACGGCGAAATTAGCTCTTCTCATAGCAAATCAACTCTACGACAATCTCAATCCTTTGTATACTCCTGAAAACGACGTTAAAACGTTAGCCGACCTTTTGCAAGATTTAGGATTTTCGGTCGTCGCTCTTCAAAATTTAAATTTGGTGGAAATGAGAAATGCGATCCACGTGTTTGCTAAAATTTTACCGAGAGACGCCTACGGTACGGCACCTGCTGACGTCGCATTTTTATGATTTCAAACTTATTATTTTAAAAACATTTTCTAGTCGTTTTCTATTTCGCCGGGCACGGATTCGAGATCCGCGACAAATACATGTTACCCATCGACGCCCCCGGTCCCGAAGATTACTTGCAGACCGACGCTCTTTGCGAAAGAGAACTGTTGCGAAGCATCTTGGGCTCGAATCCCAAAGTGCGTATTTTTTGTTTTTTTTTTCCTTTTAACCTTTCAATTGCTTGTTGTAAACTTACCGTTTTGATTCGTTTCAAGATGTTGCTTCAGCTGCTCGACATGTGCCTTAAACCTCCGGATCCTCTTAACAAAAAAATTTACGAAGAAAAGGCGGATCTTTACGAGTACGAGGCCAACAACAATTTAATACAAGGTTACGCTACCACCAGTTATCTAAGTGCTTACGAAACGAAATCCGACAGGAACGGTTTATATGTGGAGCATCTGAAACGATATTTAACAAAAGAACAAGATTTACCCATCGTGAAAATTTTGGAAAACGTCGCCAAAGGTTTAATTCCTTTTAAATAAAAAAAAAAAAATCCGTTTTTCTAAAATAGTCCTTTTTTTTCTCTTTTTTTTTCGTAGACATAGCCGCCGTTTGCCCGAAACAGAAGCCTTACTTCGGAACAAATGTGACAATGGATTTTAGGCTTGATGACTATTGCGAGGAAAATCCTTTGATCCGGGAAAAAATCGAATCTTTATCGATCGTTCCGAACGATTTGGTTTTGCAGTTCAAAGAGGTTCGCATCGATTCTTTGGCGAGCTTTTCTCCTTACTTGGGGATATTTTTAAATACCTTACAAGTCCGATTTACTAATTTGCAAGGCTTTCAAGTGACGTGCGAGGCCGACGGAGAAGAGCTCAGTTTCGATTTGGGGAGATTAGGAGAGGAAGAGGTAAATTTTAACTTTATCGTTCGCTTTTCGTTTTTTAAAGCGCAACGTTTTTCTTTTCTAGCTCGTAGTAATAACGATAAAAAACATTCAGAGGTTAATTTCGAAAAAAACATTGACATTGAGCTTGTGCAAAAAAAACGAACAATTAGTTGACTGCGCTGTTTGGGATATCGGTAAACCGATGATTGCCGTTACTGATCTCTGGTGGTCAAGTGTAAGTATTTTTTGATTTTATTAAAAATTGTTCGCGGAAGAGATTTTGAGAATTTGGATAATTGGAAATTATTACGCGGAAACCAATATCAATTATTTCCAATCAAAAATAAGATGGACGCATCGTAGTAATTATTGAAATTCGCCATTTTTTTTTCTCCAGGATCTAAAGGAAATGGATGAAGTTGAAGCCCGAAAGAGTGAATAATATAGGGTATGGAAGAAGGAAGCAGGTCGCGGAATTTTTTTAAAGACAAGTCTTCGTTATTCTTCAGGTGGTATTATTTTAGTTAATTAAAACTTGAAAGAAATAATTTTAGTACTTAAAGTTTTAAAAACATTCCGACATTTCCGATTTTTTCCTGACGATATCTTAGTAATTACTGATGAGATGATAGAAATATTTTGTTGAGAAATTAATTTTTTCTTTTTTTGAAAAAGAATTGCTTAATTTGTATGTATGAAAATACGATTGGATTTCCTTTTTTTTCCGTCTTGAATTATGTCTCCTTAACATGAATAAAAACTACTTTTGTATACTATTTTGGGAAAGGAATGCATTTTATTTTTGATGAAAGCACTGTCCGCCGGGTGATTTTAAAATTTGTCTTTTTCGCTGCGAATAACTTTCATGGTATCGATGGGATCGCTTTTTTTTGCATGGTTTTTTACGGATTCTACGTCTACTCGCATAAATGGATTGGTTTTTTTTTCGTCCCCTGAAATTGAATAATAAGAGAATAGATCGTCAGCTTGAGTCTCGAGATAAATAATTGAGAATCTTACCGATGGTCGAGGGTACCGTCGGCTCTTGACTGCCACGTTTTTCGAGTGCCCACTTCATGCGAACGTCGATGTTTGGATTTTCGGGTTCCACTGTTTTCGCAAACTTCAAATTCTTTACGGTGTATTCGTGACCGCAATAAACTTGCTATACACATCATACGACAGTAACAAGTTCGTTAGTCGATAAAGATAATTCAAGTCTAAATTTAAACAAGAGGAAAAATCAAGCACGACTTACCGTTTCGTCAGGAAGTTTACCCAGCGTTTCGACCAATGCTTTGTACATTTGCTCTGGAGAGCCTTCGAAGAAACGTCCGCAACCGGCAACGAACAAGGTGTCACCTACAAAGAATAATAAAAAGGTCGTATAAATAAGTTGAAATAAAAACCAGCTTTTGTTTCGGTATTTGCATCACCTGTGAAAACCGAGGGCGGGTTTCCTTCAAAGAAGTAACAAATATGTCCGCTTGTGTGGCAAGGCGTCGCCAAACATTTAACCTGAAGATTACCAATTTTTTGCACGTCACCGTCGGACACTTTCTTTGTCAATCCGGCGACCCTTTCATCTCCTCCCAATACCTAATTAAAACTGAAAGTCCTTTAGAATTGGTTCTTTTTTATGCCTTAAAAGTTTGCAAAAAGAATAAGGCTCAAGAATAAATACCTCTAGCGATGGCATTTTCTTAAGCAAAGCTTCATTTCCTCCGGCATGATCCCAATGGTGATGCGTAGTAAGAACCGTCTTCAGATTCACATTTAATTCCTTGGCAGCATTTATGACGGCTTCCGGTTCTACCGGATCGACGGCCGCTGCTTCGTTGGTCGCTTCGTCAACGATCAAGTACATATAATTATCGCTTAAAGCAGAGAGTATTTTAACTTTCATGTCGGGAAGACTAATTATTTTTGCTCGGCTGTGAACCCTGGATCTTCCGTTTACTAGAAGAGCCGAAACTAAAAACCAAGGAATTTAAAAAAAAATTGATGAAAAATCATGATAGATTTATTAGAGTAAATCTTTTTGTTATGTAACAAATCGATGGCGCGCTACTAAATTTTATTTCGATATGCCGAAGAAAAATATTTACTCACGTCGAAAGTAAGATGCAGTGGCTAATTGTGCGATAGGTTGAGGAAGACTTCGTACCACAGAAGCCCACATAGTAACATTTAATTTTGGTTTACTTACAAGCTAAGACAAATGAGGAATCACGACAACATCTCGTTGCAAACTATCGGGAAAAATATGAAAGATTTTGGGATAAAACAATCGTTGAAGGTTTGTTATCGGCGGCATCCATTTTAGAATTAAGAAAGGAAAATTCAAAGAAATTGTTATGCGTCAGAGAATTCCTATTGGTCGATCCTTTCGTACGAAAACCAATCGGAACTCGGCGAAATGACGTATCGTAACTTTGGGCACGGACAACTGGTTCTTTAAATATATAAGCAGAGGATGACTCATTCCGCGTTTAATTTTCTATTGTGACGTTTTGGACTAACACACATTTATAGTTCATAAATTTATTTTGCTGAATCAAAATACCGATTCTTGGTGAGTATTTTCCTAGATTAATTAATTTTAACTCCATGGGATTGAGGTACATTTTTTTTGTTATATTTTAAATTTACGCGAAAAAAAAATTTGCTGCAAACTCGAATAATATAAATATTACATTTGAAACTTTAAGGAATTTGCAGCTTCTCTTAAAGCAGGAAATGCATCTGAAACCGATCCGTAATTTTTTTCCCAGCGCTAATCGTTATCCGAAATAGTAATGAGTTTTAAATTTCGATTTTAAAAAGACACAAGGGAACGTAAATATTTGAAGGCCTTTCCGATTGGACTTGTGCCGTTTATTGTTAACTTATATATGTGACATGCAATAATCTTTCCTTATGATTATGATTATATCTGTTTTGTTTAGTGTTCAGTTTTGCATCTGATTTAGAAAGAAGAAATTTAGTCAAATAAAGCAATGAGTGTCTTTCAGTATAATTTTTGTAATTCAATTGTGGATGAGGCAGGAGGGAAAGATATGAAATTGAATATCAATGTTGTGCAACTTTTTTTTAAAAGTAATAATAAATAATACACAATTGGAGACATTTTGGTTCTGTACTGACTCTGTCAAACTTTTTGGCTCTGTAATGCAGAGGAAAGATTAAAATTTGTCTCCATAAAATTTGCTCTTTTTTAGCAAATCAAAATGAAAATCTTGTCTGTTTGGACTTGTGGTTTTGTTTTAATTTATTCAAACTTTTTTTTTAAATTTTCAGATGTGAAAAAGAAGGAATATTACCTTGCTAAGCGAATAATTACTTGCCAAGAACCAACAAAATGCAGGAAAATCCAAAAGACACTGTCATCTCGGTTCACATGGATGTAAACAACAGGAAAAAAAATCTCACTCTAGATTTACAAGCTCATAACTTCAATGGTCGACGGTCTAAATTTGACATACACAAAAATCCAGCTTCAGTGCTTTCATCTCCGGACATGCAGAAGCTAAAAATGAAAACTCCTGAAATAGAAAATTTCATTTTGCAACAAAATCATTTGGCAGACGCCACGCCCACGCCCAACACGACCCAAATATTGTTCCCCAAAGCCGTCACCGAAGAACAAGAAAAATACGCGAGAGGGTTTGTGGAAGCGCTTCACGACCTCCAGTGCAGCGATTCCAGCCAGGGAGGAAACACCGCCCTCGACGTTTCCAACGGAAGCAGCAACAATTCGGTCGCCACTTATACGGACCTGGATCCGAGGCACGTGGGCTTTTCCTCGACCATCTCTGCTTACGGTTCTCTTTCCCCGTTGGGTGTCATAATAAAAGAGGAGCCTCAAACCGTTCCTTGCATGTCGGATTCCCCGAACGTTTCTCCCATAGACATGGAAAATCAAGAAATAATTAAACTGGAGAGGAAAAGGCAGAGGAATCGCGTGGCTGCGTCCAAGTGTCGGAAACGAAAATTGGAAAGAATCGCCAAATTAGAAGACAAGGTGAAACAGTTAAAAGGAGAAAACAACGATTTGAGTGCTTTCGTTGCCAAATTAAAAGACCAAGTATTCCTATTAAAAGAAAAAGTTTTGGAACATGTTAACAGTGGTTGTCAAATCATGTCTTGTTAGGGAAGAGCAGTACTCAAAAGTTACCAGACATAGAACGTTGGATAAACAGCTAAACAAAACAAAGTGGTTACTTTACAGTTTGTTAGATGCCAGACATTTTTGCAGGCACGTAATATAAGCTTTTGCTATTTTCAAGGATCTCTTTATTTTAAAAATCCGCGTCTGAATCTCGAACAGGAGCTTTATCAAAGAATTTTATTGTTTGGCATCAATTTAAAAGATACTGAAGCGATATTCAAACAGTACTAAACAGACTAAAATCGATGGTTTAAAAATTTACCGAATGACATCCTGTAAGATTTTTTATACTGTATAAATACTAAACACGTAGAAAATGGCTTGTCGAAAATTATGAAAGTTATGCCTTAACTAATGAGCTAATCGAATTTGTTTTGCCGTGGGCCAAACACGTGGAATCTGCTCAGAGGCCACAGAGTAAATAATTTTGGACGCCCAAAATATAAAATAATTTTAAGATCTCTTTAGTGCCTTAAATTAAAGTGAGATATAGATGCAGGGGCTAAGGGGGGATGATTGCTGTTCGTGTGGTGGAAGCTGACTGACGCCTCGCCTTTATATCCTCACGTGAGCAAACATTTTAGCACGATTCTTTTTTCTAAAATTAAAAACTTTGTTTATGTTGTAATGCAATTATTAATAAATTCATGGCAGTAGAAGTAGCACTATCGTGCCTGCTTTTTAAGCAAGCCGAGATAAAATGACAGCAAAAGTATTTTTGTAAAAATAAAGATAATGAATTATGACTTAGCGGACAAATTATTTTATAACATTAACTATTAATGTATTGTAGTATATGATGTAAATTTTATACTTTTTAAATTTGGTTTATTTTTCTTTTATCGATTTATATGTATTCCTTGGAAATCCTCACCCATTTAAATCCTCACGTTTTTTAACAGATTTTTCAACAGGATGACTCCTTATTCGACAGGTCGGTCTCATCTCATTTTTTAAACTTTAGCTTTCGTTTAACAATAATGAATCTGTGATCGGCCCATCGATTTTCTTAAAAAGAACGAACAAAATCCGAGAGACAATAATAATAATAATTTTTTATTAAAAACGAAATAATCGACCACACTTCTCACTTCATCTATTGCGGAACGATGAACGAATAATAATAAATGGAATTTTTATCGCGAATGAAGAAAATAACGACCGCTCCTATCGCGACGTTCACGGGGAAGCTTTCCCGAGATTTTTGCTGATATTTGTGCACTTTCAGGTTCCTGTTATCGATTCGTTCATCGTTCGAGCCAAACAAGATTCGTTCATTCACAAAAAAATAAAACACTTATTTTAAACCGTAATCAAGTATTCGTAATGCACATACACACATAAACATTTAGTGACCGAATCTAACTAAAGTTTCTCTTTGGGTTTTTAAAATTCTCCTGACTTTTTTCCTCGATTAAAAATACGACTTTTAGCAGATTTAACTCCGATCGAAAAATTTTAAATTACCTATATCTAAAATTAAAAGGAAAAAATGATGATGAAAAATCAAAAATTAAAAAGGAAAACTGTTTTCCAATCGATCCATCGGTTTAAAAAAATGTGCATCACAAAATCTGGGCCGATTTGAAAAGAGTGCCGTAATACCAATGGATTCTTTTTCTTTTTCTTTTTAATTTAAACGAAATCACCGGAACAGGGCTACTTTTTCGGATATTGGAATTTGAGTTTCACAAAGGGATCCAAATTAAAAAAATAAAAATTCCTTTCTCTAAAAAAACACAATAATTAAATGCAATAAATAAATAAATAAGAATGTAACTTGACGATAAATGCAAAATTTCAAATTATCAACACAAAATTAGATTAAACAACAGTTATTATTTGGTGCTCGCAACAAGTTCGGTCCCATCGTACCTCCTTAAGAATATTAAATGCATTCAATTTTTGGAAAACAGATTTCATTTTACAAAGCTTTAAGAAAAGACGGATATTTTTTCTTTTCTTTTTTTTTCTTCTTGAATTGCATCAACAAAAGAAAGTGACTTTATCTTTTTGACAAAAACTTTTAAATGGATAGACATTACTTATAGAAAAATGAAATGCACAGTTTTATAATTTCTTTTGAACGATAAAATAACAAGCGAATAAAATAAAGTGGGATCCGGCATTAGTTACTTATAATTAATCATTTATTTTATTTCTATTATACGTAGGTACATTTGAATTGGTTCCCCATATATATTATTTATAAATATTTATAATCCCAGTTACTGGGTTACATGATAGTTTTAATGCTAAGCTAAAAAATTTTTAACAGGAAAAAGATTTATGTAATCATTCGAAATTTTTTTATTTTATTTTTGGAATGAAGATTTTTTTTTCTTTATTTAACAAACGACTTTCGTCTTTTCGGCGACTCGGGACTCGCCAAAAAATTGGAATCGTCACCGTTTATTCGATATTAGGGTCGACAGCAGGAAAACGTTTTCATATTTTTCTTCCTCTGCTACGTCGAGACGTTCTTTTTTTTTCTGGGGTTACAACCCCGAGGTTTTCTCATATTTACAACCCTTTATCCTTATCTTTCAAACAGATTTTGAAAACGAGCGTGCAACATGCGCGATTACAAGTAAAATCTCGATATTTACTGCCACCTCATTTCGAGGTCGAAATCGATACGATTTTCACGGAGCATCTTTCCGATCGATTATAATGTAACGACGAAAAATTTGAATAAAAATTTCCCTCGATTGAAAAGGAAGATTCGAACCTGTTCGAGTAGAAAAATCATTTGGATGTGCGCTGCGGTAGCAAATGTATGTGCTCGAAAATATCACGAATCGAGAAAAATATTTTGTGCTTGGCGAGGTAAAAAAAAATTAAAATAAAGGATTCGAGTTCTACCTCTAAACCGAAAAGGAAAACTAAATCTGCCAAGAAAAGGAATAATTCGGATAAATCAATCGTAAAGAGCCGTTGTGATTCGCCATTAAGAAAAGAAGAATTTCGATCGGGTCTCGGAGCTTCGGTAAGAATCGTCGAGGGTAAAGAATAAACAAAATTGTTTTTCCTTTTTTAAAAATTTAAACGTAGCAATTATCGATGGGATGCATTAAAACCGAATAAAATATATATATATGTATAAAAGAAAAAAAAAGTAAAGGAAAATAAAAACTTTGCATAGAAAGTACAAATTTTGAAAAATAAATTATAGCTTAAAATGAGGGTTGACTAAATCAATATTTACATTTTCTTTGGTTTACATTTAGGAATTTTTTAAACATAGAAAAAAAATGTCGATTTTTTTAAGCTTATTGTACAACCTAACACCCCGACACAGCAAAATAACATGCCCGATAGTGAAGTTGGCATAGGCCCTAAATTTGCAAAATAATTTTACACGAATTTTCATTATTTTTCTACAACTTTTATAAAAGTAATATTTTACATTAACGAATAAAAAGGTGGAGATAGAGAGAATGGCAGAATGGTCCAACGACGAGACGAACGTTTTTTTTTTTTTTTTTGTTTTTGTTTTTTTGTTTTGTTTTGTTTTCTGTTTTTTCTTTTTTAGTAAAGACCGCAACCTCTGAGGTTATTTGCGATTATCACGTCTGTTACGGCGTCGAACACGAACTGGATGTTGTTCGTGTCTGTAGCGCACGTCATATGGCAGTAAATTTCCTTGGTTGTCGACTTGTTCTTCGCTTCGAACTGTGCTTGGATGTATGCGGCGGCTTCTCCGTACTCTTGAGCACCTGCGGTCACAAACGAAAATTCATTATTTCCTTATTCCGAAATTCCCTTTTATTTCCCCGCCCAGTTTCGCGACCCCCTATTTACCTGCATATTCTGGAAAGCATATCGTAAGAGGCGATTTTTTTATCTTTTCTTCGAACAAATCTTTTTTATTGAGAAAGAGAATAATAGACGTATCCGTAAACCATTTGTTGTTGCAGATGGAGTCGAACAATTTCAAACTTTCCTGCATTCGATTCTGAAAAAAGAAGCGAAACGGGATTTTAATACTTTTTCTCAAAAACGAGACGGTCCTTCTCGTTTCGGGTTTCGGGTCCGGGCGATTCGAGTTTGATACAATATAAGAAACGAGACGAGAAAAGCAAGATGTGGGAGCCATAGGGACGTTTCCATGGTTACCAACAGGGCTTCACTACTTGCTAGAAGCTCATCTCGAAATCGATATTCAATTCATCGCATCGCCCATACATTCGTTTCGCAACATAATTAATCGCTTTTTTTTTCTCTTCACGAAAACCGCTTTTCGACTTAAGAAAGAGAATCCGAGAGGCGTTACTATTCCTAGACGACGACGAGAGTCGCGCTCGAAAAAATCTCATCTTTACAAAAACATCATTTTTCCGAAAGAGTTATTTTCTAATTAAATCAAGCGATCAAATTCGATCCCTCAAAAGAAATCCTAACAAGATTCGATCCGATCGGTTTTCGTCTTATTAATTAGATCAACGAAATTAAATATATTAAACTTACAGTCGTTTCGTCTTCGTGCAAAACTTGATCGTATTCGGACATAGCTACGCAAAAAATTATAGCTGTAACATCTTCGAAACAATGGATCCATTTCTTTCTTTCCGATCTTTGACCGCCTACGTCGAACAATCTGGAGGAAAAAAGTGTTTTTTTTTAAAAATTTCATTTTTACATCTCCCGATCTAGTTATTTTTTTCCCCTTGAAAAAAATAGCTTACTTAAAATTTAAATTTTTGAATGAAAAATGAACTTCTACGATCCCTGTAGTTTTCACTCTCGTCCTCAAAATATCTTGCTCTGTCGGCTGATACTCTTTGGCTCCTAATCGATCTAAGTCGTCTAAGAAACTGAAAAAAAAAGAAGAATATTATTGGCGTCTTCTTCGTCGCGAACATCGGAAAAAGCATTTTTTAATAAAAAAAAGAAAGGCGAAATCTCGGTTTCGATCGTTTTAAAACTAAAAAAGAGGGGGAGGGGGGGGGGGGCGTAAGAGTTTTGAAACCTCCGTTTTCGTTTCGGAGACGACGAGGTTTATCGATCGGTAGAGAAAGGAATAAAAGTTAGCTTTAAAATCGGAAACCGGACCGAAGAATATTTTCGATCGGCGGAAGGAGCCTCGTATCGTTAATAAACGAGGGGAGAGGGAGGGGGGGGGGGGGATAAAAAAGCGAAAAGAAAACAAGGAGGACTATCGACCTACATGTCGGACGACGTCATCGCCACGCCCTGATCACGTGGTGAGACGCGGCAACGGAGTGACGTCACACGTGCATTCACGTCCCTAGGAGTAGGACCTCTCGGCGAACGTGGAACGTTCCCGATCGGGATCGCGGGACGGGATTTCGCGATACTTACTATTTTGCGGAATCGTTCAGCTGATACTCGTTCGATCTTCCGAAACATTCCTGCACTCCCACGTCTGCCCACAACCTTTTCATCGCGGCAAGAAGTTCTTCCGAAAAAGGTTCCGTATCTTCCATTCTTTGGATCACGTCGAAAACCATTTTGGCATCCGTCTGAAAAATTAAATGATAACACCCTTTTTATCCTCCATTCACAAGGGAAAAAAAAACATTTAGGTTTTGTAAATAGGAATAAACGGAGACTTACCGATATTCGTAAGATTCGGGAATAAGAAAAGATTTCCGGAAAGGATGGAAAGGAATCGGGTCTGAAAAGGATTTTCCGGTCCTCACCTCTCTTTCATTGTTCCCAAAAGTTATCCCAAGATTTGGCATGGCACGAAGTATGGCTACCAAAGATTGTATGGTATTGCTGTACACTACTGGCCTATACTGTTTAAAGTCTTCGGACGTGAAACCGCTTTCGTGAATAATTCTGAAAATTAAAAAAAAAACATAAATACAATTATTTGAGGATTTTCGCCGGTTTCTCGATCGAAAGAAGGAAACGTTCTTTTCATTTTGTCGAGTCGCCAATAAAAATAAACTTTCATTGTTTGGCGGTCTGCGTGATTCGTGTGCTGTGTACATTTGCATTTATTACCGAAAGGATCGATACTGGAAAGAGCAACGACTCGTATTTAAATGCACGAACCGAGTTTCACCCGAAAACACTCATTAAAAAAAAAAAAAAAAAAAAAGGAAAAAAAGAAAGGTTTTCCTCTTTGGATCGAGGATCGGATTTCTGATTTTTCCTTTGCGAGGATTCAATTCAAATCTTGATTCGTCGTAGTAAATTTTCAAAATTGTTCTTCTCGTTACGAGGATCGTTGGATCCGGTCGGAATTAAAAAGAGAGTCCTATCCGATCGAATCAAAATCTAACTTGGGCGCGTTTCTCTCTGAGGGCCGAAAAAAAAGAGATCGGTAAATCTTAAATCGATACAATGCAAAGGCACCTAGAAGGAATAACGGCGACTCTCCGGTTTTATTTCCTAGTGTCGACTACAAACGATCGAAAACGCATCCAAGTCGAATCCCAGTAAAATTCCGAAGAACTACGAGTGGAGGGAATGGATCGGCCCAAATTTAAAGATTTCTATTTTCGTATTATCTGGGAAGTCGGAATTTTCAAGGAATAGTCCAACGAAAAACAAAAAAAAAAAATTCCTACGAGCAACGAGCTTCTTTTTCAGGATTCCTCGTAGGAAACGACCGGATCAACGTCACCGCCGAATGGTCATCTAAAATGTTTTCCCTTTTTTCCAGAGGAAACGTGGAAAAACTTGGACTCGTTTGAAAAGAAAAAGAATTTGTAAAGAAATGAAAACCCTATAAATGCCACTTTTGGATCGGACTCGATTTCTTTTAACGCTGGATAATTTTCTTTCTTCCTTACGATGTTTAGATTAGGCAACCGGCATCACTCCCGAATCCCTCTAAATCATGTTTTTACGGGCTTTTATGGTCCCTTAATGTTAAACGGAGAAATCCGAGTTAGGATCCCTTAGACTCGGATTTAAAATTGTTGAGAATAAGCCGACTTGTACTGCCACTAACATCCAGTTTCGTCTTTGCCGTTGTCAGTTGTCGTGAATTTAGAAATGTTTGAGTGGCAAAAAAATCTTCCACAAGTTGAACAAGTTTAGTTTCCTTTCTACCAAAAGTCATATGAATTGCAGTAAACGGGTTTATAAATTTTTGGGAAAATTTCAAAAATACATTTACAACGCAATAAATAAACTGATCGTGTAGGGACTTGAAGGACCCATTTTTTTGCTTTAGCTTGGCAGTCGTGCCCAAATTCAACTTTTTTAACATGTCCCCAACGGTGAAAGCTCGGAAAGCCAAATTTGTATGAAGCTAGGCCTTGGTAAGCTCTAAAGCCCAGTGAGTTTTCAGCCGTTTCCGATGAGCAGTTCGAAAGCGGTCTTCTTAATTTCCGGCTCCGGTATTTCTAAGGTTTTTTTCTGCGGGCCAGGCCGGATTCGAGTTCTTCCCATATATGAAAACAAAGTTTGAAAAATTTGCCCCCTTCCCCCCCAAAAAATTGGGTTTTTCATGTCGCGGGCCCGGGACAATTAATAGGGACAGCCGTTCGAAACCTGTGTCAGCAAAACTATTAAAAATCACCAAATTTATGTCTTACTTTATTTTCGAATCAATACAAGATAGAGAATTGAAACTTGGAGTGTAGGCCCCCCCCCCCCCCCCCCTTTTTTTCAATAAATTTTCGAGAAAACGAAATTCAGTAAAAATTATAGGCAAACTTTCCAGGGCTGTTAACATGAAAAGGTTCGCAGTTTTTGATTTTTGGGGGATCCGGGCCCCGGAACTTTCAAATTTCAGAATATTGGGATGCGGCAACAGCGCTAAAGTCCAAACCGGTTCGAGTTTTCGAATATTATCGAAAAAGGCAGAAACGTCAAAGTTTCACATTTTCACTCGTGTTCAACTAACGCGTTTTTTCGGACTCGGGAAAATATATCTCTTAACCACCTTACGGTCGATAAACCTTCCCCCCCTTTTACCAAGCTTCCTCCGGAAAAAGATGGCATCTCTTAGGAGCGTTGCACAAATATACACCGTCTTTTTGGGCGGATGCGGGATTTTAACAGTGCAATACTCGGAATGGCGAGAAAGTTATCTCGAGAGAGGCAACTTGTATCGCGTCTTTTCGGATTCGATCCGCTTCTCCTGGCAGCTCAAAAGTAACAACGCTCGATAATTAACAAAAACAAATGAAGAACTCGCCCAATAACAAAATCTCGAAGCCGAAATCCTTTTTCCAGAGAAAAACCTTCGCAAGATTATTCTTTTCGTCCTCGTTTAGCAAAACTTTGTCAAAATCGTAACAAAGAAACTAAGCAAGTGCGTTGGCGAAGCCGGGTCCCACGTGTGAAAACGAAAAGGAAAAACTCGGAATATTGCGCGAACCTAGAATTCCGGTTTCGGGGAAAACTCGGGATCGACGCGTTTTAAGATGCAAAGTCCATTTCAAATCCTGGAGCCTTGTTATCCCAAATTAAACTTCCACAAAGATAACCGAAAAAGATTACGTCCGTCTGCACCGGACATATTTTTTTTTTTTTTAAACTTCCCAAATATATAAAATATTTGATTTTGGTCCTGGAATACTTACTTCATTTGTTTAACTATTGTACTCTTCCCCGATTCTCCGGCACCTGAAAAGATAAACAAATAAATTAATCGTTATTGTCATTAAACGAGTTATTTTTTCACCGGGAAATCGATTTTGAAATATGCGATGCGAAAATGAAAAAAAATCTGTTCTAGTTTCGAGCGACGGTCAAAATTTCGTCTTTCGATCCCGATAAATCGGGCTTTTCGTCGAGAAGCAAGATTTTAAAATAATAAATTTCAGAGGTTTTTTCCTCAAAAAATGTCAAATCTTTTATTTGACCAAAATTAAAAAATACAGGCAGAATTTCCAATTTTATAAATAATCTCTTTCTTTCGATTCGTATAAATCTTGCCTCGATTTGGAATTTGGAAAGGATCCTTTCCGTGCGTGTCTAGTATTAAATAAAAAGACGATGACCAGAGAGTTTGTGGAGAATATCGTCCTTGTCGGATCGTTTACTTTGAGACGGAAAAACGTGGGAAATCCGACAAGAGGGACAAACAGATTCGGGTTTTCTCTTAAGGTAAATTCCATCGACAGTTTCCGTTTGACATCCTTTCCGAACCGATCGAAACCATATGGAAAAGATGATATCATTTTTAATTAATTGCAAATGAGATCGACTTGGTTTTTTTTTTTTTTTCTTTCTTTCTTTTCCTTTCCAGATGGAATCTCGCATGTTCCATTAGTAAAGCGGAAGTATCCATTGACCGCCTGCTTCCTTTATTGTGATCGATCTCTCGGAAAATACGGTAGGTTATTCTCAAGATTTCTCCTTTAAAAAACTCGATTAAGCGGAAAGAAAATGGTCGTGCGGATCCTTTTAATTTTTAAAAACGCTACAAGAATTATCGTGCTTTATCCAAAAAAATCACGATCAGGTTTCAAATGTCTGAGTCTGAGAGAAAAGTAATTTTAAAGTGGAAAAAGATGTGTGGGCTAGAAAAGAATAAAATTTCGTCAGATTTTACCCTGCTGCAAAGGTATAGAAAAAAATCGGGAATCCCTGCTCGGGTGGAAATTTTTAAATTCGGATGCTTACGGGGTTTAAGCAGAGCGCCATTATAAAAAAAAAGATACCGGAAGAAATCCGACGCGTTCGATGGATTTGCATCTTACGTCTCACGCGTCCGATCCAAATAGAAGATGCTCGGTCAAATTTCGACTGTGAAAAGAGTTTCTTGGTTTGATTCGTCGTGAACTTTTATGGGTGGCCCCTAAGGCTCCGTGTCAGACATAAAACTTTTCCGGATGATTAAAAGAAAAACGCTTAGTTTCGAAAGGACCGAGTTTTAGTTCGAAAACATTGCAATTTAACGACGCCTTCCACTTGAACAAAGGAAAACATCAAACATACAATATTGTTAGGGAAGAGGAAATTAACATTTTTTGCATATCCATCCGTCAAACATCAGGATAAAAAAAATTGTAAATAAATTTAAAATTGATATTGATTTAAGACTGTGAATAAGTTTTGATCAGTTCTGGATAAAAAGATACAAATTTCTTTTAGAAATTGAAAAAGACTAAAGCTCGGCTTTGCAGCTCTAAAAATCAGTAAAAAGAAGCGATCGGTGTACAAATGTAAAAAAAAATTCTTCCAAAACGACAGGAGACTATGGCTGGTTTTTCCAAAAGCCTTTTCCTAGAGAAAAAGGCTTTTTCGAACTTGTTGCGTTTCCGTAATCCACGGTTAAGGATTCAAACGGGAAGAAGGAACATTGGATTCTCGGAAGACGAGGCAGAGAATCAAAGTCGAAGCATGAATAATGTGTTCGGTCGATTTCCCAGTCGATAAATTATTCGAGGAGGTTTATCGGCACACACTCACCTAAAAGTAAGAGTTTTATGTCTTTTGCCGCTTGTATTCCATCCTCTTTTAAATTCTTTTCGATCTGTTTACTTCGGGCCAGAGCGGCCCGTTCCTCTGCAGACATTGCACACCCCATCCCGGAGAACGAGAAAGAGAACCCGTAGCTCGGCGTTATGAATAAATTTCTATATTAAATGAGGAATGAATATTTAGGCTGAAACGCGTTCCTCAGAGTCGCGGCACCGAAAAACAACCTACGTTATGGAATTTCCACTTTTCGAAACTCACTACAATGCCGAATATCACAAAACTGCCAAATTAATCGATGCATAATCTATAAACCCACGGGCGTACCATCGAGTTTATTCATGATAAAAATGCACTTTAAGCACTGTCGCGAACGTTATTAACACCGATTAATCGGAAACACCGAGCTAAAAGATAAGAAATATGACTAGAACTTTGATTTAACGCTTAAAACTAACACATCACATTTTCACCTGGACCAGCCCTGCCCAAAACCCCCGTCACCGCTACATAACATTTGTAAATTCCGGAGAACAACGCGATCGAACGTTCACTGCTTACTGAAAAAGTCGGGAGCAGCTTTGACAGTCGAACCGAACCGGAAGCTCCGGCGGCCGTTTCCGGAAACATTTTTCTCCCGGTTACGAAAGGGAGCCAAAGGAAACTTTTTACGGTTGGCAACCCCGACAATGACGTCTCATCGTCATCTGGGTTATAGTCGAAAATGGCCGCCATCAGCAATGGCCGTAATTCGAATGACACTCGACCTGCATCGCAAAACGGGAACGTCGATCGCTTCAAAATGTTATATCCGATGGTCAACGAAGAGGAAACCCCTCTTCCGCGCTCCTGGAGCCCCAAGGACAAGTACAATTACATCGGACTTTCTCAAAATAATTTGAGAGTTCATTACAAAGGTAGGGCCTAAATTGATCAATCCGAATGTTATTCAAGGATAATTCGTACGTAATCCGTCTACGTTCCTCAATTTTTTCCTTTTACTTTTTCTCCGAATCGTTTCTGCCGTCCTTTATCGATTCCCGACCTCCCCAGTTCGATTTTCGCCTTGTCTTACCCGTGATTTCTTTTAATTTTCTAAACAAAGAAATCAGCTGATCAGAAGATAAGGCCTAAAATTTTCGCATCGTTACTGGCCTATGTTCGATAATTTCGAGATTTCTTTAAATCTTAATTAATCGTGAATGCCGTCGAAAGGATCGTTGTCGCATGAACTGATTGTCATATTGCAGCATTGATTGCTATTACTAAATACTATTTTTTTCAAAATATTTTTACATGTTAAATTCTTACTTATAAAATATTTTGAAATATTTTCAAAATGGTAATATCGTTAAGAATTCAAAATGAAAAAAAAAAGAAAATAGTTTAAGCAAAAGACTTTGACATTTTTGTTAATAGCCTTTCAAATACTTTTTCAATTTAATTCAAAGGACATGGGAAAACACACAAAGATGCTGCCAGCGTACGTGCTACACATCCGATACCTCCTGCTTGCGGTCTTTATTATTTCGAAGTTAAAATTGTGAGCAAAGGAAGAGATGGTTACATGGGAATAGGACTGTCTGCTCAAGGCGTAAACATGAACAGATTACCAGGTGCGATTGATCTTTTTTCTGTTGTCAAATTTTCATTTGGCTGTAGATTAACAACCCTTTGCGCTTTGATATATTTTCAGGCTGGGATAAACATTCATACGGATATCACGGCGACGACGGTCATTCGTTCTGTTCGTCTGGTACGGGGCAACCTTACGGTCCCACGTTCACGACCGGAGACGTGATCGGCTGCGGAGTCAACTTGATAGATAACACTTGCTTTTATACAAAAAACGGTCACAATCTAGGAGTAGCTTTCACAGATCTGCCAGTAAGTAAATAATATTTCTTTGTTGCAGAAAAAGATTAATCTTTTGTTGCTCCCCCTTTTTTTTTTGTCTCTAAAAGATTTAATAGAAAAGAAATATTTCGTCCTAAAACGATCCTCTTGATTTTACTCTTAGCCGAACCTCTACCCTACAGTCGGATTGCAAACTCCGGGAGAATTAGTCGACGCAAATTTCGGGCAAGAACCGTTTATGTTCGACATAGAAGACATGATGCGAGAACTGAGAGCGAGGACTCGACTTACGATACAAGACTTTCCCGTTCCGGAAAGCCAAGGAGAATGGCAAGCTATTTTACACAAGTCAGTCTTAAATCTAAAACCTTGACAGGAAAATCGTTTGAAATTATGTGAGATCTAATTTCATCGTTTTCTTTTAAAGAATGATATCTACGTACCTTGTGCATCACGGATATTGCGCCACAGCCGAAGCATTTGCTCACAGTACGGGGCAAGTTTTTCATGAAGAATTAGCTTCTATAAAAAGTCGACAACGTGAGTTCTTAAAATTCTTTTTTCATCGTGGATGTCCATATATACAGCATTCGTCTTGATTTACTATGATTACGTCTGATATGTTTCAGGAATTCTCAAATTAGTCTTAGCCGGTCGAATGGGCGAAGCCATCGAAACCACTTTTCGATTGTATCCCGGTCTTTTAGAACGCAATCAGAATTTATTATTTCAATTAAAATGTCGTCAGTTCGTCGAAATGATCAACGGCACCGATTCCGAAGTAAGTCCTGCCGATGGATTATGCGAGTTTTTTTTTTTTTTATTATTGGAAAAAAAAGAATGGTTTCTCGAAACGTTTAATTTCGTTTAGGTTTGCCCTCCTCGAATATCTCGCGTGCAAGGAGTTTTTTCGCCGTCGCATTCTTCGGGCACGCCTCCGAGACCTTCGAGTCCCATTCAAACTTCCGTTATTCAATCCACTAAAGCGTATAACGGAAGCAATAAATCGAGAAGTCGTCGCGCTTCTGTAGAGGAACTAAATCAACAAAATAATTTTTCGGTTAACGGCAACGCCGCCGTCGACACTGTGATTCGGACGGCCGTCTACGAAGAAAGCGACGTCGAAATGGAAACTTCCGAAAACAATACCGAGAAAGTGAGTCATTTCAATGCCAAAGCGACGTCACCCGGGACACAAAACGGGATTCAAAACGGATCGAGCCATCATCCCGAGTGGGAAGACAACGACGAATCCGAAGACATGGGTGCGTCAAGTCGGATTAGTCTTTTCGTAATTATTCGACTTTTCCATAATTCCACTTGATCTTTAATTTTTTTTTCATTTTATCGTTCAGACGTGGACTCTCCAGGTAGTAGGAGGCAGGTCTGCGGCGGAAGTAAGCCCGGCATCGAGAGAATGTTGGAATTCGGTCGGGAGCTTTATAATATGAGCATACGACTAGGACAAGAGCAAGGCAAAGACGAAAATAACAAAAAAATGTTGCAGGTCGGTAAAGCCTTTCCGCAACCAGACCGTATCCGTTAAAACTCGATTCGGCCGGTGATTTGCTTTTTGTAATTTTTCAGGATGCCTTTAGTTTGTTAGCTTACTCTAATCCTTGGAACAGCCCGGTCGGTTGGCAGTTGGAACCAGTACAAAGAGAAACCGTGTGTTCGTCTCTTAATTCTGCAATTTTAGGTCGGTAAACGAAATGAAAAATCGATTTTTGACCCTTCGAATCCCGAAAACGAAATCATTTTCAATTTACAGAGTCCAGCCACTTGCCTCGACGGCCTCCGCTGGAAGTGGCCTTAGCACACGCTCGAGAGCTCGTTCATCTCATGTCTCGTTCCGGACTAGGATCTTGTGCCTTTTCCAACGTCGATGAAATTCTTCACTGACTGAAAGACAAATGCAACAAACTTCTGATCTCACAAGGAATGTTCAGAATTGCGTCTCTTGTCTTGTAACAAAAATTTATTTAACGTTGTTTTATATTTTGAATCGATGTCTCGATGTTGACTAATCGTCATAACTCATGTATAATGAAATAATTAGCTTCTCAAATATATTATTCATTAATTAATTAATTAATTAAAAAATGTAGCGATACATAAGTTCAATCTTTATTATAAGTTACCTTTTGTTTTTAGTAAAAAAAATTTGCTCGGGCCTCCTACATCTTTCAACATCAATAATAATTAACAGCTGCAAATATTGCCCTTGCTTTCCTTAATCGCAAATTGTGAATAAATGTTTGACTGCGAGCACGAATTTATCGAACAGTTATTTTATATTTCAAAGCCGGAGCAAAAATTAAAATCACCGTAAGTAGTCTTTATTCCAAAACGTTCACTTAAGAACTTCTAATAAATCAATTTTATTTTAACTGGGCTTAATTAGCTTCGCTTGCACATCCAAAGTCTGTATAATTCTACTGTCCTATTCTAGAATAATTTCATACGAGTTGATAATATGATGAATTATAAAACGTTTTGGGATTTATGCATTAACAAAAACATATAGCGGAACCGATGGCGTTAGATTCTTGGCTTTTTCGGTAAAGAACCGAATGCAGAAATGACAGTGCCTTTGGTACCGGTGACGGTCGTGGTCAAAGAAGGTTGTAGCAACCCGGCCGGTCTTATGACCCCCACCTGCATCCCCCCGGCTCCTAGGGCCGAAGCCCCGACTTGATCCCATTTGGATTTTCTTTTTTTTAAATCGTCCTCGTTTACGCTCGCGTTTGATTTTTTAGTCCCCGACACAAATTCTACTTTAGTCCTTTCTTTTTTTTCCTTCTCTCTACGGTCCATTTCAACTTTTTGCACTCTGGCAAGCTCTTCATAGAAAGATTCCTTGCCCCATTTTGAGGGATCGTAAGTTCCTGCAGGGTAGTTGGTTCCTAATTCGTTTAAATTACAAAACTGTATCAACTTTTCGTAAATGCTAGGATTTCGAAAATCTTTCCGACTTTGTATCATGTTGTTCATGTCGAGTCCGGATTCCATTTTTTCGTGGAGCTTCAACACTTTATCGTAAAGCGTCGAATCGCATCGACCGGTGGGTTCGGGCGGGAGTTCGACATCCGGTTCCGATATCCTTTTCCCGTCTTCCGTTCTGTGACCGATGCTTTCTCCTTCCTCGTCGGAAACGGCGGTGTCGTCGTGGTAAGAAACGAGCGTGGCAACGCGACTGGAAACTTCTCGAGGTCTAACGGATGCGACTGCTGCCGCAGGGATCTCGACTCGAGAAACCGCTTCTTTTCGATCTCCGTCATCGTCCGAGGCAGATTTCCTTTCGCCGTCTCGTAAGGAGTTATCATCGTCGTCTTCCCCTTCCGGCTCGGAGTCCGTGTAAGTCGCTGTCAAAGACGCCAAAGCATGAGTCGACATAATAAATCCTGGGGAAACAAAACATGTTCTTTTAATTCCATGTCTTTCCAAAATGATAATAAAATTGATGTTATCTAGATGAAAATTCGATCGCCCATTATTATGCCGAAGGAACAAAATCAAAGATAAATAAAGAAAATGGTTCTGAAGATTAATTTTGGAAAAAAAATGTGTTCCTCACACCCCACACCATAATGGCTTCAAGCAACGACAACAACGCGAGTTTGGAGGACCATAAGTTCGCCATTTAACAATCCAAAGTATTGGTCAGATTTGAAATTCTTTAAAAGATGAAAGGGGTCATTTAAATTTATTTTCATCTTTCGTTTAAAAAAAAAAAAAATTACGCCGATTAGCCGTCTACTATGGATTGGAAAACGTTCAACAAGGCAAATCGAAAACCAACCACTAAGAATTGAAAAAATTATGTCGAAATTTATAAAATTACTTACAACACTGTAATTGATCGATTTAAGAGAAGAGTTTTTATTAAGTTTCAACACAAAATTTCGTTCATTTTTTAAGGTTATGTTATAAAAGCAAAAGCACTTTAATCGTAATTATGTTTGTTTGTTTATGTCGGGTCGGTTATGAAAGGAAAAGCACAGAGTGTCAACTCACCGCCGGACGCGCCGGACCTCTGTCGAATATAATTAGAAACTAGTTTAGCTTGTTGTCTTCTTTCCACTCTTTCGCATGCCGTTATTTCCATCTTTCTCTCTCTGTTTTTTTTGGTTGTTGCCTTCGTTGTATAGTTTTGACGTTCATAAGTTTGCAATATCGATAAGATATATTCGTCTGGTTCTGGTATCGTGTAAATATTAAGGCTGAATTATTGCTTTTGTCGCGTCATCTGGATTTGCGATTTATCTATATGTCAAAAATAGAAGCTCTTAGGAATTTTTAGTCATGACGGATTATGTCAACGAGAACGTTTCGGAAGCAGTAAATAATGGAACGAGCAAAACACCTTCGACTCCAGAAGGGATGGCAGTAGCATATGGTAGTTTAGTTGTAATGGCTTTGCTTCCAATTTTCTTCGGTTCGTTTCGATCGGTCAAACATCACAACGAGCAAAAACGCGAGGTACGTGTCAAAAGCGGATATTTGGTAAATAGTTTTTCTTAAACGCCGAGAGAATCTGAGAAAACAAAACGAGGCGATAACAGTTTGGGGTTCGCGTGGCGCATCGGATCCGATTAAATTTTTAAGGATGACCAGCAAACGATCGAGGAAACAATCTTGCAGAAAGGAAACTGAAGTTTTTCCAATTATTTTTCCATGCCAAAGAAGCAGCTTCTTGGTGAATAACAATTTATAAATTTGTACTTGAAATCCTTGTTGATAACTACACCTCTTCATTCAAAATATTTATGTTGATTAATTTTTTTACAGCTAAAAGAAGCAGGGAAAATTCCTGAACTGATGTCCCATAAAGATGCTGCCATGTTCCCGTTGGTTGCTAGTGCTGCTTTATTTGGTCTTTACATTATTTTTCAGGTAAACTATTATATTTTTTATTATTTTGTTAATGTTTTTAAATAACAAGAAAAATTTCCTGCAGTTAATATTTTTTTCTGTTAATTGTTAGTGGAAAGTATTATCTTTACTACATATCCATTGAAACAGGAGTGAAATCATTATTTCTTTTCTTGTTTCAGATATTTTCAAAAGAATATATAAATTTACTTTTGACTTTCTATTTTTTCTGCTTAGGAATTCTAGCTCTTTGTCATTTAGTAAGGTAATGTAAATTTTTTATATCAAGCTACCTAAAATAGAACCTGACGTTGATGTTTAACTGGTTTTTAAAAAAATGACAGTTTTCTTTTCAAATGCAAACCTAAATTTCTTTTGAAATTAAAACAAAACAAAGTCAAAGAAAAAGCAAATTCTAAGTAGGGCCCTATCATGTGTGAAATTGGATTTAATAGTAGCTAGACAGCCGCCCATTTATTTTCAGAGGACAGTGACCGTTCTCTCGACTGTTACATAAAATAATTTGTTCTTGCAGCCCAGTTATAAGCAAATTAGTGCCGGCTGCTATTCCAAATATACCGTATCACTTAAGGTTTACTCAAGGTGGACCAGAGGGTAATAAAGATATAATTAATTACAAATTTTCTTCTCACGATGTCGTTTGCATACTTTGTTGCTCCCTGATCGGAGCTTGGTATCTCATGAAAAAGGTAATTTTTCTGTTTCCTTTTGTTTGTCGAAAGCGGTGTGGCTGACCGAGGATTATTGATTGTTATTTTCAGCACTGGATCGCAAACAACTTATTTGGGATAGCGTTTGCTATTAACGGGGTCGAGTTACTTCATTTGAACAACGTGATCACAGGGTGCATATTACTATGCGGTCTTTTCGTTTACGATATATTTTGGGTCTTTGGCACGAACGTTATGATCACTGTGGCAAAGTCCTTCGAAGCCCCCATTAAACGTGAGCATTCCCCGACCAAATTAAACGGTTTGTTGTAAAAAATTAAATTCTCGTTTAATTTTTAGTGGTCTTCCCGCAAGATATATTGGAAAAGGGTTTAGGAGCAAATAATTTCGCCATGCTAGGCCTCGGAGACATCGTCGTACCGGGAATATTTATCGCTCTTCTCTTGAGATTCGACAATAGTCTCAACAGGAACAGCAAGACTTATTTTTATGCGACTTTCGTCGCTTACATCGTAGGTCTAATCGCTACGATTTTCGTTATGCACGTGTTCAAGCACGCTCAACCCGCATTATTATATTTGGTACCGGCTTGTTTAGGCACCCCTTTGGCTTTGGCAGTCATCAAAGGAGATCTTAAAGCAATGCTCAAGTAAGTGCCGTTCACGTTTTCAATCCCGGTGCTTTGTCCGGCAACGGATGATATTTTCGATTTGTTTCGCAGGTACGAAGACAGTCCGCAGCCGAGTAGCTCCACTCAGGCGGAAGAAAGTAAAAAGGAAGCAAAAAAGAAGAAATAACACAAAAAAAGGAAAAAAAACTGATTGAAAAGATGACGTTCCTTGCTTCGAGTGCAAGTCAAGTTCCGCAGTATTAAAATTAATAATTTCTTTGTTGCATTTAAAATATTATGTATGAGCTCGCCCGCGTTAGCCCAAAGTCGGGTCTACGCAACCGATTTGAAAACATACCATCGAAACGGTTCGACTCCGCCATTCTTCTGCCGAAAAAAAACCATGAATTTTAATCGCGACATCGCGCACCAAAAAAAATAAAACGTGACGGAACGGAAAGTTGATCTCTTCGGCCGGATATTCCCGGTCCGAACTCGTTAAAATCGAGAACAATCTCGTTACTTTGTATGGAAATATAATTTTCCTTCTTCCTTAACATTCGATTTTGTTTACTTTTTTCAGGAACATCAATTCACTTCCATATCCTTTGCTCAAATTTAAAGAAACAAATAAAAAAAAAAGGTTTAGGGGGTGGGGAGAAAAGAGCTGTTTTTTTTTTAAAAGGATGGTAGCTTACTACCGAGTTTTGTTTACAGTTTAAACAAGTCATTTTTATGTATTAAAATTTTTTTACTGAAACCGCTTGTAGTAGTTTTGAACTTTCTCCTACTATTGAGAAAAAACATTTACACACACATGCGGATGCGGCATAAGAACAATATAATATAGAGTAGAATAAAAAAGTTCAGAATAACAAAACTAAGTTTAATCATTGGCGGGAAAAAGATTTAAGTTGGCACTTCCAGAGTGGACCGCCATAGTACATGTAGTGGTTTTTTTTTTTTTAAATATTATTATTAATCTTATATTCTTATTACATAAACAAAGTTGTCGTTATTTTTTTATTATTGTTTTGATTCCAGTTTTTTGTTGATCCATCGTTGAATATTTTATCGTTTATGCTTTTTCGGATTTATCTAACTATACAAAGAAAGAGCTTGATTTATAAAGGCTGATATAACGCGGAATGTCCGAGGAAAATTTGCAAGATATTTGTCGATTGTGCCTTTCCAAGGAAGGCCTTATGTTACCAATTTTCAGAAACATAGATTCTAATGACGATATAGCGTTTCACTTCAAAATCATGAGCTGCGTCGCAGTTGAGGTAAGACAAATTAATTTCTTTCCTTTTATTTAGGTTTTCTTTATTCTTTTTCACAATATATTCCCATACCCATAATTTGGTTCTGATTTGCCCACATTTTATCCTATCACAAAGTTAATATTCTCCTTCAATTTTTTATTTAAGATTACCCTCTTAAAAAATTTTTTATAAAGTTTGAAATTAAATAGGTAACAAACATGAAGAATATTTTTCTTATTACGGCCAATTCAAAAGCCTTTTCCTTTAAAATTTTATTAATCTTTGGAGTTAAACAAGAATATCAGGAGGGAACTTGCTTGCAGTTATTATTGTTATTTACATTTCTGAAATTCTTTTTGAATCACAATTGTACAAAAAAAAAAAGTGCTTGGGAAAAGTTTAAAACTAAAGACATCTGAGATTGCCAAGACATGAAAGCTCCTCCACTGACTATTTCAATTTTTGAAAGTGATGACAATGAATAATTGACTCTTTTTTATAAGAATTCCTGGTCATAGGAAGTTTAAAAAAAACTTTGAAATAAAACTGTAAGTTTTTTGGAATAACAAATTTTCTGTTTAATATTAAAGTCTGGAATACTTAACATTTTCACAAAGAAAGTTTTTCTGAATCTGCAATTTTTTATTTAAGACTGTGCAATCGTTTTTATTTTATTTTAGATATTTGCAGATGACAAACTTCCATCAAAAGTCTGCCACATTTGTGTCCATCAAGTAGAGAGATCTTTCCAATTTAAAACGATGTGCGAAAATTCGGATTCGCTTTTAAGGTCGAGATTGAAAGCAAACGAGCGAGGAAAAGCTCTCGACCAATTCGAAACGGCCGTTCCGCACAAAGAAAATTCGGAAGTAAATTCTATACGTGTTGCAAGTTGCTCGGTTTGCTCTGCTGCGTTTTCCTCTTACGATGAGCTCTTGCTACATTCGGCAGATCGACATTCGGACTGCGAACGATTTTATTGCAGCGCTTGTAACGTTTGCTGCATTTCCCTGAATCGATTCAAGACTCACGTAAATCTCGAACATCGTTACAAATGCGATCGATGCGACGGAGTGTTCAAACATGAAAAAAACTTGGTGGTTCACTCGGATGTTCACTTAAAGGGCAACAACGAATGCAGATTTTGCAAGAAACTGTTTTACAAAACTTTAGAAATGAAAAGGCACGAACTTGGTCATCTCGAGAAAGCGTGCAGGTTTTGCGGAAAAGAAACTGAGCCCGGAGATGCTTGCACATCTCACCACGAAACCTGCGCACGGTCTTACCTTTGCTTGTTTTGTAAATCGAGTTTCCGGCTGAAAAAAGATCTCGTGACTCACGTAAACGCCGATCACGATCGGACCCCGACCTCGAGATGCTCTCGATGCGGAATCGTTCTCGACCGGAGAGAGGGATTCGGGGGTTCCGAAGAAGAGTCCTTGTGCAAAAATTGTCGGTCAGATTCCTTGGAATCCCGAACGTCCGATTGTTCCGCGGACGGAGATTTGCAAAACTGCAGATTTTGCTCGAAATCTTTCGCTTTGAAAAGTTCTTTGCGCCGACACGAAAAGTCTCATTCCGGTTTAAAGCCGTATCAGTGTAAATATTGCCCTAGGAAATTTAAAGACAATAGCACTTGTATCGTTCACACCCGAACCCACACGGGAGAGCATCCGTTCAGGTGCGAGGAATGCCAAAAAAATTTTAAACAGCTCGCCAATTTAAAAATGCACACGTATAGACATCACAGAAAAAACGAGTCCGACGCTCTCGACTCTCGGTCTTCGGAAGATTACCGATCCGCCGACGTTTCTCCTGAATTCGAAAAAACCGTTCGACTTTTCGTTTCTCGACAAGACTGATTGAAAATAATAAATTTAATAAAACAAACTATTTTAAGAAATCGGTCATATATTTGTACTAAAAATTTTAACAAATAGGTTTTTCTAAAAGTAGTATCCGTCAACCAAGCGGCTAAGCAAAGTAACATAACTAATTGTTTTTCCATTGCTTATTTTCCCGCAAGCGAGGCTATTGTGGCACAAGAAAAGTCATTTGTTACAGTATACAGCTTTTTTATTTGTACAATATACAGTATGTTTCCACTAAAAATTCCAATAAAAAAAATATAGTTTAAAAATCTTGCAATAGAATTAACAAAATCTGGAAATTACAGACAAAAGTAAAATTAAATGCGATATTTCAGACTAGAAAAGGTTTTCAGATTGCGCTTGGCTCTGCCGACAGCAAAATAGTATTTTTATAATAACTTGTCAAAAACTTAAATCAAGAATTTTTAGAAAGTGGTGAGTAAAGTCTAAACTCTGTTCGAAACGCCAAGAAAAACTGAATAAAAACGATTTTGTTCTATCTTTTGTTTTTTTCTTCTATTAAGTCATTAAACTTTCGTCGGTGATGACGGTGACGGTTTAATTATTAAAGATGTCTGCGTCTTTTTACTAAAGAAATATTTTATGCTCTGATCCTGCGATTTCCGGGTTTATAATTTTAAAGCGAACCAAAAAAAGAAAAAATATACGTAGAATTTCTCTTTCGCAAAAAAAGATTTTGTTTTGATCAACTTCAAACCTTTTTCTGAGCGGAAATCTAATATTATTCTTAACCCCCTTGTCTTACTTAATCAAGCTTCGATCACAAAATATAATTAATTAAAACAATATTAAAGTACTAAAAAATTTGCAGCATTTTATTTCGACATTTTCTAATATAAAAACGAATTGGAATTATTTTCAAAGGTGATCGAAATAAATATACAATACATAATATATTTTTCTGATCTTTTTTTAAACATAAAAAAAAAAAAATAAATCGTCTTCTAACATACTAATTACATTTTGGTCCGTCAATTAAAGCATCGGAAATGGATTTTTCCTTTCTTACAGATGAAGCTCACTGATATGATTTAAAATATTTTCTACGAAACTCTCTAGCCCTATTATCTCGTTCTAAATTAAATTAAATTGCAGAAACATTACAAAAATAAAGTTTTTCGCTTTTAAAAGAGAAAAGAGCAAACTCTCCATCCTAAGTTTGTTTCCCGCTTTTTTGTCATATAGTCGCGTGACTGAATAGTACCTATAGTAAAAAAAAAAACTTATTCTTACTGTTGGATATTCCTGGTTTGAGATGAGATGTCGATTCAAAAATGTATCGTAGTTTTGGCATTGGAAATAAAAAAGTCAATGAGAATAGAATCGCTCAAGATTCTGACTGATTTCCTCGTTAAGGAAATAAATTTTAAAATCCCATCGCTGAAGAGACTGATACCTTGTCGTGTTTCAGTCTTTCCTTTCGGGGTTTCGTTGGCTTCTGAGTAGGAAAAATTCGACATGCCTGGTCGATCAAGGGCTTAAAACATTATGCATCCAAATTGTAATAAATGCAAACTTATCTTAATATCCTAGATAAAAGCAAAGTAATACTGTTGCCATATAAATATATCACCCTATTTTCATCACTTGATATTTACATCATTAGGAAATAACTCTACAAGTCGATGATCCATCACCAGTAATAAAAATAATTTAAAATGTAAGGTTCGAAGCGCCGGATTTAACGACCGCTTTCCTTTCCTTGTTAAATTTTATTTGGCATTATCTGACGAGCAAAAACTTCGACTGCAAAGGCGTTAGGGATCAGTTTGCACGCGTAAATACTAGCTTGGCCCTAAAAGTGGGCCTTTCTAGCATAAGGCCTTAGTTTTGCTAGATAACGTCTCCTAACGATTAAAATCAGAATTTTAATTTTTCGGAAACGGATCAAAATCCACAACGCGTCGCAATCGACTTTTTTGTTCGACGATTCGTTTAGGTCATCTCGAATTATAATAAAAAAAGCAATTTTCAGAGTGGTTTTTATCATCTACGGAAGAAAACGCTTCATCAGCAGGTTAACGGAAGCTCGAATCGAGAATCTTCCACCTTTATTTGTTTTTTTTGGCAAGAAACTTCCACGGACTTTTTCTACTTGGGCAAAAGCTGGGAAATCCGTTTCGTCAAAAAATCTTTGGCCGGTTCGTAATATTCCTTTCTGAGCGCCACCATTTCCGGCATCCTCCTTAAATTGCTCAAGAGATCCGAATCGGATTCGAGGACGAGGACCGCCGCAGCGATAAGAGAAATCGCCACGAAAAGAAACGACGGCACAAACACCTGCAGCAAAATTAGAGCAAAATCGATTAAGACATTCGGCAAAAGCAAACGGATTTTCCTGTTCGTTCTTACTTGAAACAAATTAAATTTTTTGGAAGCGGCGTCGGAGTCGAGGATTTTTTCGGTGGGCTGCAGAGGCGGCGGGGGCGGCAAAGGTACGATCGATCCCGGCGAAACGCCGGCAGTTTGCAGAGAAGTTTTGCTCCCTCCGGGTTTGATTCGATGACCCGGTTGAGGTGTTTGACTTCGGCTCGATTTGTGAGAAGGCGGCAACCCGGTTTTCCCTCCTACTTCTTGCAGCTGGGACTCGGACGAAGAATGATCGAACGAATCTCGAAAATAATATTCTTCGATGCCCTCCGTTTCTTTAGAACCTGAAATCAAAGTCCAAACCGTGGGCTCCCTTTGTTTCCTTTGCTTAAACTTATAAATAAACGGATGATCCTTTATCTTAAGTTTTCAGGGATATTATTTGAAGCCGTATTTTCTAAAAAGAATTTTAAACCCTTCGCCTTCACAGGTCGGTAGATTTTTAAAACGATCAAAAATCATACCTCATTTCGGGACTCACTCTGATTGGAATCTGTAATATTTACAGATTCCCTAAAACAAAAAAAACTCCAAGTGGGAAGCTCTTTAGCTGGTATAAACGAAATTTACAGGTTTTGGTAGTATATTGTTATTAGATAAGGAAGCCACGAATTTCCGACAAGCCTAGACCGAGAAGCTCGATGTACCTACCTCTGTGCTTACCGACAAATCCGAACCCATTTCTCAGCGGTAAAACTAATTTGTCCTTTCTTCCGCCTTCGTCTTCGGCGGGAACCCCTGCGTTATCTACTGCTAAATAATCAAATGTAATTCAAAATTAAAATCGCTACGATCGCAATCCAATAAAAAGGGCAAGTTCAGGATTCCACGGGCAACGGGCAAGTGTCTTGTCATGCCATGCAAAGCTTATCGCAAGCGATCGTGCTCTTCTTTTTAGCATCCAACTTGGTGTCCGCTTCTTTTTCCGACCGAAAAATGGCTGGGGCACTGAAAAAAGGATTGTCAAACCTATTTATTCGCCAGAATCAGGGAAGAGGTAAAAGTGTAATAAGAATCGAGCCTCGTATAGATTAAAAAGTCGAGGGATTCTCGTGGTATCGTCGCCTCGCCATTTTGCAACCGAAATTTGATTTTCCTTTTTATTCTTTCCTTCTTGACTCAAATAAACTATTCATGCTTCGTAAAAATTTTTGGCAAGCAGTGATCGGAAACACTATTTTAAAATAATTGAAAAATGAAACTTTAATTTAGAACTGGTATGTTCGTCTAACGTCGAGGGGAAAAAGGTCAGAGTGGATATCCCGACGGTTGACAAAACTTTATTCCATACTACACACAAGAATGGGCGACAGTTTGAAAGCTACTTTAGGCAAACCGATCAAATTTTTAATTTTTTAGATTCCAACAAAAAAAGTTGGTTTCGTATTGTTAAAAATTGAGAGAAATCATTACATCAAGGCAAAGGCTTTAACCGATTACTGCCTACTATTAGAAAAAGAAAACCGTTACACGCATCATTCTTTTCCATTCGATAACAAGTAAGAATACACGCATTCACATAAATGTCGGAGTTTCGTATCGAATTTAGGAAATGAAATGAAAATTCCCACCTTGAATCCTGTGCTTTCCTCCGTGTTCTTGATCTTCGGAAACTGTCTCGAGAAGAGAGAGCGAATTTTCTGTGCAATCCCCTCCTAAAAGTAACCCGTGGTCCCCTTCTAATCGCGAATCCGGTACCGAATGATTCGATCTCGGCAAACTGCTGTATCCTGAAACCATTTAAAAATCCTCGTCTGAGATCCCCGCGTGTACTTATTTCTTTTTCGATCCCGATTTCCCGATTCTAATGAACTTTCCGCATGAGGTTAAAGTTTCCTTCGAGGCCATGTCGTCGTAAGAATTTTAAACGAAAAAACAAGAAAAAATTATAACGAAAGATGCTATTCTGTAAAATTTACATGCGATCTAACGAGCAAAACTCACCGCATGCTCCTAATGGATTAAAATAAAAATCGCGAATCGGCTGCCCGATTTCCTAGAAAAAAAAATCGTTTCCCTTGCCTTCGGTCAGAATCAGGCAACCTTTCATCTTCCTTTCGAACCGAAAAAAGGAAACGCGGCATTCGAAAAGGGACGGAAAACTTTCTTACTAATCTCACCGAGGTCGGAGCCGACCGGCGTCGACGGAGTGGCCGGAACGCTCGATGCCTTGCGTCGCAAACTTCCCACCCGATTTATGATCGGTTCTTCCCGGCGAACGGCGTTCGCGTCGTCGAGAATTTCCTTTTCCGTTCTGCCCGTGTATCTGAATTTTGTGCCCCAGGAAAAAAGACCGCCCCCCGACAACACGGGGGCGTCCGTCGATTTTGGAAGAGTGAAAAACAGCATTTGTTCGATGGCGCACCGCCAAACGTGTCGGCAAGCCGCAGTCGTCGGGCACTTAAATCCAACGGTATGTTTTTTCTGCAAAAAAAGAAAAAGGAAAAAAAAATTCCTTAGAAAACTTTGCGCAAGTCGCAAGTCTACGTTTTTCATGAAAAATATTTTTTATCCGGCATTTTTTAGGCAGGAATGTACTCCTCAAATTCCTTCGGCTAACTTTGAATGCTTCTTCGATTTCGCGATTCGTTACATTTAAAATTTAAAATTTCGAAATCGCCTTACCTTAGTCCTCGAATCCTAAAAAATAAAAAGAAAAAAAATGTATTAAAAAATTTGATCGAGATGTGCAAAACTATTGCGGTTAATTAATTATTACCTCGTGATATATAAGGTGAATAATAAACATTTTTCCTTCGTAATTAATTTTTTGAACTTCTGTCCAATTGAAATGACGGGTTTTTTTGCTTCCCTGGAAGGTTAATATTCCGAGATGGTTAATCCCCAAGTAGAGCGTGTTCCCTCTGTGGTCCTGAAATTACGAAAGCCTGTTTTTAATCCGCCTCTTTTTAGGAAAAAAAACATTGCTTTTCGAAAAGCATTTTACATACTTTGACCGGATGCGGATCGACACCGTACGTATCTAATTGGCAAGCTTTCTTAAGAAAATGAGTCTCGGTAGTTCCAGGAGATTGTCCTTTTAATTGAGTTTGATGTAGTTCTAAAATTTTTTCTTCTATGGGCTGCGTTTGTTTCAATAAAATTTTCAGTTCCGAAACGTAATTTCCTTCGTGAACTTCGGGGTCGTAATCCCCTAGCTCGGCTAAAAAATAAAAAAAAAATTTTTCATGATTTGTTTCGCTAACGGTTATTGCGAGCTTCCTTGGAGCGTTTGAAACGGTTAAATAAACATACATTGAACGATGTAGGCTCCTAAAAGCGCGGCTTCGCTTTGATTGCAATAAAGTCTCCCATGTAAAAGGTCGCGTTTAAGTTGGAGATAGATTTGGTACCTCGTGATCTCTTCTTTCAGAATAAAAGGATCCGGAGGATAAAATTTTACTCTGAAGCTGAACAGTATTGGATCCAAATCTGAAAATGGTAAAGAAAAAAATATTTTTAAAATTTCAAGAAACACTCCTATGCTTTTTTTAAATCCTTGAAACAAGATGCTCAAGCATCTTGTGAAAGAGTGAAAATCTTACATTGCGAGTCGGTATGCATTATGCTGTTTTGAATGAAAAAAATTCATTGACTCCTATATAAAGATGACTCTGAACAACTATGGAAATTTTAGTCAAGCTTATTGAGTTCCCTGCTATTGAAGGCAGGATTGTTGAAAAAGACAACAGCAACACAATCACAACCGAGGGTTTTCAAAAGAAAAATGCCATTAAAACTCTCACATTTCTTTTTTGATAGTCATTACTTTGTTAACTACAACTACATTACTTTAGTAATTTAAGAAAAGTATAAGGTATAAAATTTAACAATTAAAAAATGATCAAATTTTAAAAAATTACCTTTAACTTGTTTTATTATTGCTTTGCCCAAATCCAGCCAGTGCTAAAAAAAAAATTAAAAGGTTGAAAAATCCTTTGATAACGATTTCCCAAAATAACAAAATATCAAATAAATCTGCAGAGTTTAAGGTAACTTACCCTCTGTTTGCTAGCATCAACATAACGAAGGCCAAAATAGTCTATTTCTATCAGATTTAACTGTTTGCAGACGTGCTCTAATAAATAGTTTCCTTTATGGTGAGGCTAAAAAGAAAATTTAAGTTTCACTGTAAAGGTACTAATTCTTCGAAATCGGTCGGTAGCTAACCTATGAATTTTTATTTATTTATAATAAGCCAAGTTTTCTTGAGCAAGGAGGCAAAGTGAACTGAATGCAAAAGAAGAGTCCCCCCCCCTCCCCCCCTTTTCAACGAACCAAAATCCGAAAAGTTTATTTTAACCAAGTTTCGAGACGAACAACCGCGTTCCATATCAGACAAGATTTATTTTTGAAAAGTAAAAATATCATCGTTTGTTTGTTACCTGGAACTCACACTCCAGGACTTCTGTGTCATCTAGCAGCCGCACTGTACATTTGTAACTAACATTAATGTCACTTCTGCTACCAAACTTTAACATTGTAAAATATCTTGCACATTAGAAAAAATTTTATATTCCGCACGCAAATAGGCAGCACTTTTAATATATTTGAAACGGTTATAAAAAATTCAAGTTCTTTGATGAAACAGAAAACGATAACTAAATATCATTGTCAAGTCCAAGTGTCAACTTAACATTGTAGGAGGAACGGTGGAAAACGGAACGTCAAGGATCATCTTTATTTTCTACCTACAAACAAACTTTGTCGCAAATTCGTTGACCGTTTCGAACGGACCTCGACTTTCGACTCGTTAATTATTGTTCCGGCATCCGCATTATTGTTAGTTGCTCACACTACTTTGTCGAAAATGATTCTATCTTATGCATTTGCTTTTTCTCGTCGGTACATCGAAGAAATACTAAATCGAATTTCGATTGACGGACGACTAATTTAGCGTCGACGAAAGTACAAGATGAAAGCAGAAGCTCAGTGTGGACCGACAAATATAATCCCGTTTTAAGTTGAAATTTACGAATCTCCAAGTTTTCGTCCAAAAGGGCCTTATTTTATTCATTTTTCAAATTTTCGTTCTCTGGCGGAAAAATCTTTTTTTGAGACGTCTATCTCGTGCCACGTGCAGACTGCAGAAGCAAAAAAAAAAAAAACTCGAACTCGAACACGACACGAACGAGGAACGAGGAGAAACGAAACTCAGTCGAAAAGGGAACAGTTTACAAAATGGCAGCGACGAGTGTTGTCGTCCTGGATAGAGGGAACAATACAACATGTACCATCAATTTACACGGTAATTTTATTTCGCCGGCAACTTAGCTGTCAAAATAATCGGGTTACGGGACGTATCGAATATTTTTTACATAAAGAAACTATCAAAATTTGCCAGGATTTTACATTTGTAAAGAGGCGCCTTTTTGCTTAAACAAGCATTTGTGCGGTTAAATTGTTTATTTTTTAAAAATTTTACAGCGTTGTTGTAATAAATGCGGTTCCATCAATTTTTTTCTCCTTTTTTTCGGTATCTTTCACGAAGCTGTTCTCTTATTTTTCTAGGGGCCACCGTCGTGTCGTGGAGAGTAAATAATCAGGAACAACTCTTTGTCAGGTAAAGTTAACCTTTTTTTTTCACACTTTGGCTACAAACAAAATTATGTTTGCAGATATTCTTGAATTGTATGATAAAATAACAAGCTTTTTTAAAAAAAAGAATTGTGGTCTTAAAAGCAACGGCCAATGTTAGTCATAGCTCAGATTGAAATCTGCACTTTTTACTGAAGAACATCACAAATCAAAAATTTGCGAGAATTTATTTAGTGAGAGGGGGAATTTTTGTAGATAAGAAATAAAAAAAGAAAATTTTGTAATTTAAATTGAGTTTAAAAATTTTATATAAAACTCCCTAAAAAGTATCGGAACCCAAAATTTTGTATTAAAGCCACAAAAAATATTTTCTGACCAATATGTTAAATATGACGAAGCCTCCAGATGTTCCCCGAGTTATCGAAAGTCCGTTAAAAACGGACAAGAAAGTTAGAGGAGCGGTAGCGGAAATTATTCCCCTAGCTGATTTTGCTGCCGAAAATTGAAAAGGAAAAATATTTTTTCGTTGATCGGTCGCGGCGAAAGGGAAAAGGAAAAGTAATCCGTTTGAGTACTTTATGCCGATGCATTTCGTTGGCAGGTTAAATAGGATGATATCAAGGTCGTAGCCTATTAAAATTACAGGTGATTATTGCCTCTGGGGTTTGTGGTTAGAATCTCCATGCCTTATTATACACATCTATCTAATTACACAGTCCTAGTTTCGGCTTCCAACCTTTTCAAATCTTTTTTTTTTCTTTTTATATATTTCTTTTTGAGTCTAATCGTCGAGAAATCGAATCAGTGTTTCTTTTCTTCCCGATAATGAAGTTTTTTTACTTTTTTTCCATATAAGAGAGGGAAATGAATCTGTTTAGAAGTTTTTCATGGGGATTCGATAACGATATCGAGGGCAGTAACAAAAAACTCTATCGGCGAGGGTCCAGGTTTTTGTGAATCCTTCTCCCCGAGTTACAACCTTGCTTTACCATTCATTAGCATTTCATTTGCATACCATACTCGTACATTAGGTTACTGTCAATCAATAATATAATAGATAGTTGTTTATATGAGAAGATTTTTTTTTTTTTTTTTTTCTCTTCAAACCGAAGAAATATTTGACTCGAGAACCTAGTTTGAAAATTTTCGAAAAATTGCGAGAAATGATCGCGCCAAAGTCTTTTCTCTTCGTGAAAAGTTTTAATTTTAGGAATTTAACGAAAAGAAGGAGGGCGTTTCAACCTAAAATAATGTCGGTCCACAAAAAATTAAAAGTGTATGACTCGACGAAATAGGTTCGAGTTTAACGAAATCCGTTTCCGGCAGACCGAGGACGATCGATTTTTAAGAAGAAAACGGAAAAGTAATTAAGGTGGAAAGTTTTAGAATCGGGAAAAGGAGGTCTTGCGATGCTGGGAAAGTTCGCTCCGGTAGCTTCCCCGGCCGATGGCAGCCCGGCCAGCGACAAAAACTATCCGGCCTTCCGTACTGGAAACGATATAAACCTGGATCTCTAGTTTCGATTCCGTTTCGAAGAAAAACCGTATCCGAAAGTGCTGAAAAGATTCGGAAAAGATGTTTCCCTCCGTCTCTTTTCCGAAAGAGATTCGAAAGGGAGCGAGGGAGGCCGGGAAATAATGAAAAAAATGAGGTTCGGCAAGGGAAAAAGGAAGTCGAAGCGAAATCGGGAATAGAAGCCCACGTGGCTAATGAACAGTATAACAGCCTTCATCTCTTCAAAACCAACTTTTTGTCGACTGTCGTAAAATCCTATTTTTTGCTGCATGACAAATGACTGTAGACACGTAATAAAAGGATTCGGAATAAGCTAAACGTAGGAAAAAGATTTAAACGTCGGAGTAAAAGGCGCTTTACTTATTCAGATATCATTGTAAACGATCCGAGAGAGATGCTAAGCTAAACGTGGATTCTCCCGCTCGTTTCCATTCCTTTCCTCCTTTTTGATTAATAACTTTTAATTAATAGCTTCTTATGATAAGTTAAACATAATTGTTATGGTTTAATTGTAAAAGGCCGTTATCAATTATAACTTTGTATTATTTCTTTGGATTTGCGTATGCTAAGCATTAAAACAATCGACAAGTGAAATCCTTGGCCTCTACGAGTAGTGTGGAGCTTAGATGTAACAGCAAAAAACTTAAAACTTAACTTTGATCGATTTCTCTTCCAGTTTCTAGTTTTTTGCTATGATTCAGTGGCGAAAACCCTTTCCAAACGCCAGAACCGTTCTCGGATTCTCTCCTCGTCCGCTTATTTCTTCTAATAGCCGCGTTAATACAAAAACATTTTCCTTTTTTAATTCCTTTCTTCGTTTTCTGGTTTCCGCATTTTCCTTTAAACTCGACATAAGAAGCAAGAATCGAAATTTTCCCGTTACAACTCTGGGACGGGGAACCTTCTGCCTCTCGACATCAATCATTTCCTATCTCGTCTGCGTCTCAAACGTCTTTTTTTTTCTTTTCAGCAAACAGGCCGTGTTCGACGGGAAAAAAGCAATAAGAGGAGGAGTTCCTTTTGTCTTCCGTGAGTGTCTCGAAACGAATCTTTTATTAATGGACTCGATTAAAACGGGATCGTTTAATCGGACCGTGGGAATTAAATTTAATTTATAATTTAATTTTTTTTCCCAGCACAATTCGGACATTGGACGTTCGGGCCTCAACACGGATTCGCCCGGATCGCCCGATGGAATTTGGAAAAAGCTCCGGAACGACTTCAAAGCGGAGACGTCGAAGCCGTTTTTTCTCTCGTCGACAACGAATTCACTCGTTCCATGTGGAATTATCAATTCCGATTGACGTATAGATTAATTTTAAGAGAAAAAGAATTGCACTTCAACATCGGAATATATAATCCCAGTAAACAGTTAACTTTCAGTTTTAATTTGCTGTTGCACACTTACTTTAAATGTCCGGACGTTCGCCGATGTCAAATCACGGGACTTCACGGATGCCCTTTCATAGATAAAGTAAGTTTCCGATTTTCTCTCGAGTTAAATCAATGTTGTTAATCTTTTTTTTTTTTTTTCCTTTCTTTCTTTCTTTCCTCTCGTTTTAGACGAGAGAAGGTGTCGCTTACCAAGAAGGCCGCGATGTAGTTACGATAAGTGAATGGACTGACAGAATTTACCAGAACACCCCTCAAGAGCACATTATTACCAACGTGGTGTCGGGAAGAAAGATGAGGATACAAAAGTATAACTTTCCCGATACTGTGATATGGAATCCTTGGGCGGATCAAGCTAAAGAAATTCCCGATTTCGGGGACGACGAATATCCGAACATGGTTTGCGTGGAATCCGGTCACGTTTCGAGTCCGGTGGTTTTGCTTCCGGGAACGGCTTTCGAAGCGAGCCAGATACTTCAGGTGATGTGAGTCGAGGGCGGGGCCGCGGGGGGTCCCGGAACTCGTCGCGGCGGCACCGGAAGGGCTCTCGTCCCTCCGCCGGCTCCCCCGAACGCCCCTCAACCGTCCACTTCCGCGGACGATTCCCACGTCGTTTGGCCTCCGAATCCGTGGCTGGCTCTCAACAACGTTTACGTAGGAGAAATGCTTGGACATCACAGGCTTCTTTTAGATCCTGCGTCTGCCGGGAAAACTCCTCCGCCGGAACATCATCCGCCCTGCACTTCCCAGACTTCTTGCAGCATATGCTCTCTCAACCTTTAATTCTCTTTCCTCCCGAACGTTGATTCCTCGTCTCGACCAACGATTGGTCGAAACGATTGTAGGGACTAAGCGAAGCGCGGCCTATTCCTTTTTAAATACGGTCGCCTTTGTTAACGATAACGGGAGGGGTTCGTGCGAACGAATAAAGTGCCAACCTTGAAAAACTATACAAATATTTTGAAAAATTAGAAAAAGTTGTTGGACTTACTATTCCAATTGTTTGGTATATTCGTTTTTTAGTTATTTAAAACATTTTATACGATTATGAGAAAGCGGAATTGTTAGTAAAATGTTACGAAATTTAATTCAAATCGAAAACCAAAGTTTTTTCGCTGCTATAGCCCGTCGCCGGCCTCCAAATTTTCTTTGCAAATCGTCGCTCGCTCATTTTTCTGGTTCGTTCCTGCGATTCCGCATCGAGGAAATAAAAATTTTAGTTTTACCCTTCCATTTGCTAAACCGAACCTTTTACTAAGCAGCATAAAACATAACGATTTTTTCATTATTTCCTTTCTATTAGTGAAACAAAAAAAAAACTTTACGGTGTAATGAATATTTCATTTTAAAATGGGAAAAGATGTACTTGTGCCGTTATTTTATAACTGTCACAGTTCTCGTGATCCGTTGTTTTATGCTTCTTAATAAGAGGGGGTACTGATTTCGAAAGGTAAAGTAACTTCCGCTTCTTTCAGACTGAACTTTTGATTTTTTATTTCAAAGATGAGTTCCTCTCGAACGTGTTTGCTGAAAAGAATTTTCAAATTTATCAAATTTTCAGGCCTTAACGTTTAATTTAGAATAGCGACCAATTCGCTTTAGGCCATTTTTTTAAAAAAATTAATTTATAATTATTTATTTTTGCCGATGCGTTTCTATTTATTACCGAAAGCAATAACAAGTTCATTTTCGACAAAATAATGGTCGTTATTATAGATGCATTTTGTTTTCAAAACTGCATTTAATCGGATTTTTTTTTTTTAAAGAAAAAAATTAATTAAGTAAAAAGTTTTTTAACGTTTTTTATTTTTTAGTCTTCCGTATATAGCCGAGTTATTATATTATCGTTTTAAATATTTATAGTATGCCGACATTTCGAATCGGAGTCCTACGTTATCAAAAATCAAAAAATCTGAACGTAATAAAATTATTTATAGATCATTGTGATTTAATTAGGAGAAAAGCTCATAGTTATTTTAACACCGCGCCGGTAATGCTTAGATGCTGTCGATGATTTTAATTACGGCGGCTTCGCCACAAATATCGGTAAGAATTTTCTTTTGATGTCAAGTAATCGACTTGTAGTCGTAAACATTTGAGAAAAATTAGGGAAAACGAAAGTTCGGTATACTGACAAGGTGGTTATCATCTACTGCGAGACGGTCGATTTTTTCGTTTTCTTTTTAATCATCGAAAGTGATTACCTATTTAGAATAAAATTAGATTGTTCTAGATTTTTTTATTTTGTAAATATAGAATTTCAAATTTCATTCATTTCTTTTACTATAGCGAGCGGTTAAACGCAATAACCGTTCAACTTTTACTCTTGAAAGCAAATTTTGATTTGAATATATATTAAAGTTTTACCCGAGTGCGCGTTTAAAAATGTAGTTACTTCCTTACAAACGGATAAATCCGGACAGAAACGAAATTACCATTTCAAAAAAGAATTTAAATCAAGTGGTGGTTTGGCGGGATAACGATCTTTCGTCACTTCCGTCGTCGTCTCCGCGTGTCCCGCCGTCCGCGTTGACCATTGAATGGAAAAAGGCAAAGGAATAAATTAAAAGGAAGCTGTTTTGTTATGTTATTTTTTGATCCGACATATTTGTTAGAGGAAAGAGAAAGCGATCCGTTTTTCCTTGCAAGGGATTCCTTGTGTCTTCCCTCCTTCTGGTCGGAAATCGAGGACAGTACACGCTCGAACATGACCCGTAAGTTACAATCCTATTTTTAAAAATTTTAGTCGGCGAAACCCAATAAAGAAACCATTTATCAGGATATTTTGAACGTTTACTCCTCTCGACGAAGGCGAACGAGGAAGGAATCTTTGTATTAGAATCCGATTCTTACCGTTAATGTACCGATATAAGGAAAACAAACGCGCAAGCCTACTTTTTAGCTGCAGATGACTTTATTGTTCACCTTTGTCATTTTACCAATTTATCTTTCAGGAGGCAATCAACGAGAGCTGGCTCGAGCCAAAAACCAGAAGAAACAGCAAGAAATCCAGAAGAAGAAAGGAGCTAACGATAAGTCGTCGAATGCAGGCTTGACTTTAGAACAAAGGAAACATAGGTAAAACTAAGGCGGCCTTAAGTTTGTGTTTAATTTTTGAGTTGTGCATGTGATTTTGAAAGATGGTGAAAATATGTTTGGAAACGGAGTCATTCTGTTTATTCATTCCCGAAGACCGCCAAACAAATGTGTGGACAAATAAAGAGGAAGAGGTGGGAGAGAATCGGTCAATTGTGAGGCTTTGTTTTGTTAAAAAAAATTGAGGATGAACAAAAGTGTGAAAGTTTTGGGACTTAAAGAGGTAACAGATATGATTTCTGATTCCTGTTTTGCAGGGATGCCGAATTGATGAGAGAAAAGCAGAGGCGCAAAGAAGAAGCTGCAGCAAACAAAGCCAATTCACATTAATTGATACACCATTGTGCATTTTAAATTATTTGTTATCATTTTTTAATTAAGTACTTTTAAATTCTTTTTAAAAATACTTCAAAAACAAAAAATGTGCAGTCAAGTTCCTGTCAGTTTTAAGTAACCCCAGCTTAATTCTTGTGCAATTTTTTTTAATTAGCTTACTGCTGCTACCGTATGTAATTAGAACCTTCTTATTGTGTGATGTTAAGTAGTGGTAGACAACAATAATAATTTTTCATAAAATAAATTTTTGATTTCATCAAAAACCCTTGCTGAAAAAATTTATACAGAATGTTAACTTACCAAAATTGCAAATGGGTGTTTTTCTAAATGTTTTGACAAGGTGGGGGATCCGATCGCTCTCCTTTACTATGATTTGCTCCCTACTGTGCTTTTTAATTTTAAAATAATTATAGAGCTGTAGAAAGGTTCCAAAGGCAATTCAAAATAAGTATTTATGACCCTATTGTGTTTCATTCTTCTTTGAGTAAATCATAAATACTTATGAGAGCGATCGGACTTTATGCACTTAACTATTTTATCCGGGAAATAATTCCTTTATCGAATTTGATATATTATATCTGTGATTTTTTGTACTTCCTTTTAATTGGTCCCTTAACAGTCTTTCCTTAAAAGTAGTTTGACCGTTACCTTTTCGGAAAGAGTTACAGTCAAGCAGGAGAATTTTGAAGGGGATGCAATAATTTTAGATGAAATAAAAAAAGCGTAAATATTTTTAAAATTTTTTATTTCATATGCATTCTTAATTTTTTTCCATTTTCATCCAGCATACATAATTTTTTTTCATTTTGTTTCGTTCGTTCGACTTATCATTCGCTCTTTGGTTCACTCGTTCATTCGCCATTTACTCATGTTTAGAACGAACATTCGTCTTTACAATTAAAAAAAATTAAATATTTTCAATGACTAAAATTTATTTTTTAACACGATTTTAAAAGTCTCACGTTAAATTTCATTTTACATATTCACAACAAAAATGAAGCTTTAAATTTTATATTACAATTGTACCAAAAAGTTTCGTACATAATATACCTACATCGATTTTCTTTCGAACTAGAAAACAGAGATAAAAATAACGATAAGAATGGTGTTTATGGCTACGACCGTTATGTACAAAGTATTTCATTCTTGTTCTGTTCGAAAGCGATACATCGATCCCCGCAAACGTTCAAACGAAAACTATCTAAAAAAAAAAAATAAAAGGAATAAGACTACGTTTTGGCGGAAGAAGACTTAGAATACTGTCAATTACTTAATGCTGAGCAATTTGATTAATCGGTATCGTATCTCGATCGATGTGCTAATGCTCTACTACTGTAAGCACAATTTTTTTTTTTTTTTTTTTTTTTTTTTTTTTTTACGTGACAAAATTTAAACTGTGGGCACAATCTCGCGACTCGATTATTATAATTTAAATCGCTTTCAAGTAGAATAATTAAAATCTCAAACCTTTATTTATATTCGAAAGCAAAAGAAAAAATTCATATAAAAAAATTTTCGGACGGAAGTTGAGAGCTTGCTGAGCTCTTTGATCAACGACTGCGATTTTAAGAAAAATTTTGATCTTTAAAATCGATCGAAACGATTTTGCGAGTCTGTTTCATCACGTCAGTCTTATTTTTTTTTTTTTTTTAGGCCTTGTGCGGGCCGTTTTTCTTTCATCGACTAGATACCGGATTAGGTGCGATTTACTTTTAAATCACGTTATTCGATAAAATTTGGCACGTGCATTTCGAAACTTTGTGGAAGAATTTTTTTAGTCGTTTTGCGCAACGCAACCGCGTATCGCCCTCAGTCACTGTGGACGAACCTTATCACACCCGAGACGGCGGGAAAGATTCTGTTTCGGTAGATCGGACGATCCCTACGTCATATTTCTGTCCGCGGGAATGCTCGACGTTTTACGGTTTCCGCTCTTTCTGACTCGAAGAGGAAATGTTTTGCATCTCGAATTTTCGGTAGTTTTTGAATCGCGAAAACTTCAACCGATTATTTTTCCCTTTCTTTATCTGCGAATGCAAGTCACGGTAAAGTCTTTGTTAATTAACCCTTTTGAGCGGTACCCTTTTTTTACCCGTATAACCTCGTTAATTTAATTTGTTTAAGCCGGTGATACCCCAAAAATAACGAATCTAAGTAAAACTTTCGATTCGGAAGACGCGACCGCATGCCGTGAATACAATTTTTTTTGTTTGGAAACATATGCTACCGACTCTAAAAGGTTAAAAATGGCATCGATCGGTTTTATACCGTACAAGTATACAAAGTACTTAAAAATATATTACATTTAATATTTACAAAAAAAAAAAAAAAGGAATGTTTTAAAATGGCAAAATACTTCGGCATTTAATTTGATGCCGAAAAAAGCTGTGACCAACGAATTTTTATCGAATCGTCCGTTAGTTTCAACGAACCTGTTCCCAAGTTTCTTTTCAAGGACGAGTCTTCACCGAAACTTAAAGGAAGCCGTCAAAATGCATAGATCGGCCAAATCAAAATAGATCGAGTCGGTCGAGTGAATCGTACGCGGCAGACTACAGTACAATATTATTTTCAAAGGCCCACCTTTTCCCATCGAAAACGAAACCTCTTCCAAAATTTATCTATTTACAGCATCGATTTTTTTAAACCTCGAAGAAACTTTAAAGAGGGAATTTCGCTCGAAGTGAAAAAAGTCGGCGCATTTTTTTCTACTTGCTACTTTTTACAAATATAAATGTCTTTCTAGTGATTTGCTTTCTTAAGTCGAGCCGATTTTATTTTATCCCTCGGTGCGAGTCGATTAAAATTATACGTACTCGTTCGTGCCCGGCCTCGTCAAAGGTTCTTGAGCCTGAAACGAAAACGAAAACGGATTTACGATTTCGGTTCCCGTAGAGTTTCGACTGATAATAAACAAATAAACGACAATGACACGTTTTTGAAAAGATTTTCGACGAGCAATGCGAAGCATCAAGAATCAAGAATCAAATCGGAAATGCTTGACATAAAACTCTTCGCTGCCCGTTAACTATACTTATTCTGCGGCAAAATAAAAGAATTCGTTTACCTGAACACTCGACACGCAAAAAAAACCAATTATTATCCCCTTTTTGAAAACTCACCGTCGTAGAGGAGAATCCGCCGCGTCGTCGAACGTAAGAGCGTGAAAAAGTCCCAACAAATCCTTTTCAATTTTTTTTAAAAATCATTTTTTTTCATTTAGCGTAAATTAAACAGACCCGATCGATATCGTCGAAAATCCCGAACACTCTCTTTCGACTTAAATTAAAAGATTAAAAAAAAAAAGGGGGGGGGGGGGGGGGGGGGAACGCTTCGAAAATTTAAAACGTCATCTTCAGCTGGAAATAACGAACCTCAAATCTTCCCTATCGAGATTTTTCAACGGAAAACGTCTATCTCGAGGCGCAGGATGCATCCAAAGAAAAAGCTCTTACCTCTTCCGTTACCGTGCTAGGATATATCCGCTGGGGTTGGTACTGATTTTTTTCTAAGGAAAATTGATCTTCCGTCGTCTTCCTGTAGACCGGATTATCGAAATTCATGCTCGTCACGTTCCTGTGAAGGTAATGCCTGTACACGGCGAACGCGATCTGAAACGATCAAAAATCGATCCTTTAAATTCCTTTTCCTTCCACTCGTTCCCCAAGCAGCGGATTTTCTTACCGATGCTCCTAAGATAAGGACGAGGGTTACTGCGGCTATCACGATCCCGGCCACCATTCCGGTGTCCGCTTCTTCGGGCCCGAAAATCCCGTCTCGACTTTTGTTGTTAAAAAAGCCGCCGGCTGAAAAAAAAGAAAAAAACTCTCAGCATAAGGAATTTTAAAGCCGTCGGTTTTTTTCCATTTTCAAGAAGGGCGTTAAAGTAAAAGTTAGCAATTCCCGAAAGAGCAGAAGCTTTGAAAGAACAACCGAAAGCAAAACGATTCGCCTAATAAGATGTTTCGATTGTTCCCGTTCACCTCACTTATTGTTTTTAACATACAGTACACGAGATATTAATTAAGTGCATCCAAAAAAATTGTTTATTTATGAAGAAACTTTCGGATGCATTTTTCGTCAAAATTCTAGCATCGCGTCCAACCGTCGTTAAAGCTGTCGTTCTTTGATAAGAATTATTTTGTCAGCGGCAGTCTTTTCTTTACCTGTTTTCGATTCCTGACTAGAGTTTTTATCACTAACGTCAACATTTTCATGAGTACCTTGCTCATTCGAAGCTGAAAAAGAAAAATGAATCGTGCATGCGTTACTAAAATGATGGTTATCATGCGATGATATACGTTACAAGCAATAGGTTAATTTTTTCACGTACGTTTTTGTTAACGAAATCTCCGAACGAGAGATCGAGGGACCCTCTCGTCCCTCTCAAGCTTCGGAGTTTCGAAAAAGAAAAAAACGGACGCGGATCGCGAGTTCGAGCAAACAAACGAATCGCAAACCGACGAGCAAACAAGCCGTGCAACGAAAAACTTTTGGATTGCTGAAAAGTTCTTTTTCGACATTTTTATGCCTTCGAGTTTATTAACGAAAAAGAGAAGGGAGAAAAAAAAGATCAAGATATAGAAAAATGGAAATTTCTCTTGTTTTCATCGTTCCTTTTCAAAAGCGTAAAAATCAAGTCGGAACGGGAAACTTGCGTACTCACATGGCGAATGAGATTTAGGAACATAACCGTCATGTATATGAATATCACGATCGTTGTATAAGACGTCGTCCCAAGACGTCATCGGCGTCGTCGACGTGGTCGTGACTAAAAATAATAAATAAATTATTCTCTTCCGTTTTAGAGGAGAAACGTTTATGTATCGACATGCGACAAACGAAAAAACGAATAACAAACGAATCGTGCGTATACAATACTACCATCATTCATAAATAGAAATTCGACCGTTTACCGCCAAAACGATTAAAAAACAAAAAAACAAAAAAAAAAAAAATTGTAGCGAACAAACATAACGATAAACATTCAAGCCATAATTAAAATGATTCCGACATGGAAACTTGCGGCGAGGATTTTAATTTTTATTTTGCCGAAAAGAAAGGGGCTTACCGTCTTCGACGCACATGAGCTCGTCTTTCATTAAACTGAGCCCGTTCGGACAGGCACACGAGATCTTGGGAGATCGAGCGTCGAACTGCGGCGCCGGAAGGCATAAATGCGAACAGTGACCGTTGACGGCCTGACAATGATTTTCTCCGTCGGGCTGTCGATAAGGATGATACACGTGGATCACCATAGGATTTTGAAGCTGAAATCGAAACCGATGCTCGTTATAAACAGGCCGAAATTGTCCCAGGTTTCCATGGAAAAGACAAGTATTTTACCATGTGAGTGGCGGTGACCGTGGCCACGTCTTTCCCGGTAAACTTGTTCGCTTTGTAAACCGTTTGTTGATCCCAATCCGTCCAGTAAACCCAATCTTCGAAGGTCGTGATGGAAAAAGGATGATGGAGATATTCTTGGGAAAAAAGGACGACCCGGCGTCCGGTACCGTCGAAATTGCACGAAGAAATCACGTTGAGTTTCGCGTCGGCCCAATAAATCTTTTTCAAGACGAGATCGAGAGCGAGCCCGTTGGGCCACTTGATTTCGTAGGAAACGATCGTTTGCCTGTGAGAACCGTCCATTCCGGCCCTTTCGATTTTCGGTTCGCTTCCCCAGTCGGTCCAATACATCCATCTAAAAAAAAAAAAAACCGGGATTCGTTAAAAATTATTTAAAAAAAAAAAAAAAAAAAAAAACGATTAACGAGCTTACCCTTCCAAAGGATTTAAAGCGATCGCCCTGGGCTCTTCCAATTCGTCTTGGATCAAAATTTTTCTCATATTTCCTTCGAAATTGGCCAATTCGATCGTGTTCCTCCCGGTATCCGTCCAGTAAATATGATTGTAAATCCAATCGACGGCCAAACCGTCGGCCGTGGTTAAGCCGTTCTTGATGACGACCGTTCGGTCGCTTCCTTCGTCGATGGGAGCTCTGAAAAAGAATAAAAAAAATAAATGAAACGACAAAAACGGGATTTTATTAAGAATAGACGATCGAGCGGGTTACTTGTAAATTTTCTGATCGGAAACGTCGCTCCAAAATATCATTCCGGTTCTGAAAACGAAATCCAAAGCCGTGGCAGCCTTGGTGTCGTTAACGATGGCCGTCATTTCGTGATGATCGAGAGAAATTTTCCTGATGTCGTGTTTCCGAGCGAACAACAAGGAGGCGTGCCCTTCCGTTGCCTTGCACCGGGTGAAATTCCGAGGGTCCTTCAAATATCCGTCGACGCATTGACATTTAAATCCTCCCTTTTCGTTGTTGCAAATCTGAGAACAGGTTCCGGGGATTTCGCATTCGTCCACGTCTGAAACGTCGAAAAGGAAAATCCGTTCAAAGTCGGAACTGATAAAAAGATTTTTTTTTTTCGTTTACCGTCGCAGGTCCTGTTGTCGACGAGCCTGTAGCCGGGATGACAGTGGCAGTAATAAGAGCCGGGAGTGTCGGTGCAAAGCTGAGAGCACCCTCCGTTGTTTACGGCGCATTCGTCGGTGTCGCAAGTGTCCCCGGGCTCGTCTTCCCAATCGGGACAGTCCATTTTTTTATCGCAGACTCGTTCCAAAGGTATGCAAGAGCCTCCCTTGCATTCGAAATGAGTCTTGGGATCGCACTTTGATTTAGGCGTCCCTGCCGAGAGAAATCAAAATAAATATTCCGGTAACGAGAGATAAAAGGGGACGAGGGATTCGAAACTTACCGCAATTTTCTTCGTCGCTTTTGTCCGGGCATTCGGCCGTGCCCGAGCAATAAAGGTGACCGGAAATGCAGGTTTTGTCTTTGCACTGAAATTGATCCGCCCTGCAAGTCACGTTTTTGCATTTGCTCGAGTCCTCGTCCGAACCGTCCGGACAATCCTTGTCTCCGTCGCAGACCCAAGATTGATGGATGCAAGTGATCCGATCTTTGCATTCGAACTCCCGGGTCAAACAATGGCTGATCGGTTTCGTGTTTTCGGAGCAATTCTTTCCGAGAGAAGAAAAGGATTATTAAAAAAAAAAAAAAAATAATAATAATAATAAAAATAAAGTTTATCTCGGCTTACTCTTTCGTCGGATCCGTCCGGGCAATCGTAATCTCCGTCGCAACGCCATCTCGCCGTTATGCAATAATTTTCGGAACAAGCGAATTCGGTGTTGGGAGCGCAAGTCGTGGCCGGACAATCTTTTTCGTCCGAAGAATCTCCGCAATCGTCGTCTCCGTCGCACTTCCACCTTTGCTGAATGCATTTACCGTTCCCGCAGGTAAATTCGTCGGAACGGCAAGTTTCGTCTGAAAAAAGAAAAATTAATTCTTTCCTTTCAAAATAATAACGGATCCACACTTTTTTTGGCAAAAAGGCAAAAGGAAAAATTTGTCGAGAAACATGCGATACTTTACCTCCCTTCGCCATCGATCTACTCGTAAGTTGCTCGATTAATCCTTTTGTACTGTACTGGCACCAAATTTTTAGTCCGTAGGATCTAGGTACTGAGATTTCGAAAAAGGAAAAAGGAAAAAGGAAAAAGGTTTTAGAGTTAGTAATAATTAGTAAGATATCTTACTGCAAGCTTTTTCGTCTGAGCCGTCCGAACAATCCGGATTATCGTCGCACATCCACGTGAGGGGCACGCACTCCCCCGGCACGCCCCTGCATGTGAATTCCTCGGGGCTGCAAACCTTGGATTCTGAAAATGAGACCGATTCCCAAATCTATTAAACACCCAAAAGAATAAATCGACACGCGATTTTTTCTTTTTTTCCACAGTTCAAAATAATATTCTCGTTTGAGAAAAGAAAGAGTTTCAAAACCTGTAAATAGTTTCAGGAAAGTATCATCCCCCAGTCAAACTTAAAAGTTTTAATTTTTCTCAAATATTTTGAACTGTGTGTGAGAAAGAGAAAGGAATCTCGAGGAACGTAAGAAAAAAAGGTTACTTACGACAAATGTGAGGATCTTCGTCGGATCCGTCGAAACAATCTTTCTCGTTGTCGCATTGCCAATTCAAAGGGATGCACTTCCCGTTGGCGCATTTAAATTCCCTTTCCGAACAAGTTCGATTTTCTGAAATCACAATAAAAAAGAACTTTGCACCCGCGGTTTACGTAACCTTCATTTTTTTGGCGGTTGTCCGACCTCGAAAAAAAGACATTTCGTATTAAAAAATTAAAGGGAAATTCCTACCGGAAGAAGATGCGGAATCCACGGAGAATCCGAGACTCGTTCCGATCAAACCTAAAACGCCTAAATAAAAATAAAACCTCCTCGTCCCTTTCATGTTTGAAGAGTCCGAAAAGAAGAGTCCGAGAGGACGGCGTCCACCTTTTATACTGAGGTTTACTCGAAAGAAAAGAAAAATACGAGACCTTCGCCAGGGCCGTATCTAAACTTTTCTTATCGTATGTTTGTGTAACACGCTTCGTTGAAACGCTCTATACTTTTCGACGCAAAACAAAACAAAAAATAATTTGATTCAAAAAGAAAACATTTACTAAGCAACGATTCCGAATCGATCTGTCGTTTCGGAATAATTTTTTACACGGTTTCCCGAACTCGTAAAAAATTTTTCCGAAACGTCCGAGATTCCGTTAATAAAATCTCATCGTAAACTTGGCCGTTCGCTCCTAATTTTATTAAGGTAGAAGACAAATTTTAAAAAAATAAAGGGTTTGGACTTTGCAGCTATTGTTAAAAAAAAATTAAATTTATACCATGTTTTCCCTAAAAAATAACGTCGTCGGGGATCGGTTCGATAATAGTTCTCTCAAGGTTGAAAGGTCGAAGGTCGCCCGACGGACGTTATCTCCGTTTCGATCGTGTCCTTCTGTATATCGAAATCCTCCGTCTCGTCCTCAACAAAAAAACTTGCGCGCAAAAAAAAAAAAAAAAAAAAAAAAGTCGAATTTAAAAATAAAAAATATTTTTCGAGTCGAAACGGTTTCCGAGGAAATTTATACGAGTTAAAAAAGAAGGGAAAAAGGATTAAATAATAGAAGAGATTCGAGATTGTATTTGTTGCTATCTCTCCGTATAAATTACGTCCCCTTTTTCCTCTTTTCGTGGGGCGCATGCAAGAAAGAAAACAAAATCTTATATTTTCCGCGACCTAATTTAAAATATTCTCCCGAAACTTTTCGCGTAGAAATAAACTTTTTTAAAAAGGCTTTTCAAGGAATCGACATCGACAAGTATCTCCAAGTCGGAAAAAGTGGCGCACAAGAGTCGCTAATTTTTGATGACCTTTTCAACTTTTGACGAACGAGTTTCTTCACCTCGTCAGATAACGAAGGCTTATTTTTTCTTATATATAAATTCCGCCAGAAAGGAGTTTAATAATAAAAAAAAGATTGACCGGTTCTGAAATTTTTATCTTTCTGCGCGACCGCCCGCCTCTTAATTAATTTTTTCCCACCGCCCCCCCCCCCCAAAAAAAATCAAAAAAAAAAAAAAGATATCCGATAAAAGGATCGATTTCGATATTTTCGGTGACAGGTTCTTGATTAATGGCTTTAAAAAGCTCGTTTCCTTTTCGTTTTTCTCGAGAAAAAAAGTGGTTGCGAGGCCGCGCCTGCCGTTTCCGATTTAGACGAACGCCGCAGAGCAGAGTCGGACGTTTATCTAAACGGGATTTGTCGGGCGCATTTCGCCGAACTAAAGGATTTAATTTTTTTGATCGATTAAAAAATAAAGGCGAGTTAAAGTTTTTCGGGTCGGAAAACTGGATACGGCTCGAGGGAATAAATTCAAGAGTTTCCTTCACGTTTTACTTGTCCCAAGTTTGATAGTTAAGGAAAAAAGTTTTAAGTTTGTTGCGAGGTGAAAGGCGCTATTGTTGTTTCCGATGAAATAGAGTCCGAACGTGGAAACTAACGTCACGTTTAACTAACATAAATTTCGCGTTACTCCTTTCCGTTCTGCTCCTGAAAAAAAAAATTGTTTGCTTTTATCGGTTCCGGTTTTTGGCGTTAAGGTCTCCTCGGGGTCGTTGCGCGAGAAGAAGGGCATAGAGGAGACGCGGGAGGAAAAACCACGCCTGACAAAGGCTCGATAAATCAAAAGAAATCACTTTTTCGAACCGACCGCATTCCCGTCACGTTTCTTTTTTTTCCCTAAAGTCCTCGATTTTTTCCTTATCGAGCACCACCGTTTCCTTCTTTTTGTTTCTGCGCTCGAGTCGGGCACCGATCCGTTCTTAACATTTATCTCGTCCGTTTAGTCTCTCGACTGCCGAAAGTGATGGCACGGAAAGAAAGAAAGAAAGAAAAAAGATTTTGTTTGAGGATGCATCTAAGGATATCAATGTTTAAACGAAAGCAGGTGCATCCTTCTTTCAGGCAAGAAAAGGACAACGATGCAGCATAGAAGATGTCTTTATTTTCGAAATAAATATAAATAAATAAATAAATAAATAAATAAAATCAAGAGGAAATCCTTCTTCCCAACATCTGACTTTGAAGTAAATCTCGTTCGAGATCTACTTTTTGCCTTTCGGATTCGATTTTGGTTCTTTCCGAATTGACTTTCCTCATTTCAGCTTGCATCATGTCTCTGGAAGCGCTCAACATTTCCCTTTCGGCCTCAAATTTTTCTCTTTCTTCTCCCAACATGCTTGCCAGTCTCCTCAAAACGTCCAAATTCATTCGAGCGGTTTCTTTTCTCAACGCGGATTCCGACATGTCCTCGATCCCGACCTTGTGCTGTTTACAACAGGAAACGGTCGTTCCTTTGGATTCAACGGGAGAAGGAGTCGTGGATTTTCTTTTCGGCCTCGGATTCCTCTTGCTGTTTCGTTGGTCGATCGAGGAAAGGGTCGAAGAGGAAGAGGCCGCCTCCGTCGTCGGAGTCTCTTCCGCCCCGGGGGTCTCTTCTGTCGATTCGTTTCCCAGTTCCGATCGTCGCTTTCTTTGGCTTTTTCGACAGGAAAAAGACCGATCCAACCGGCACGGCGGCTTTTTCCTTCCGAAATCGATCTCGGGTGTGTCGAGTAGATTGAGAGGTAAATTTTTGACTAGGCCGACCATTCGAAGAGCGTCGGCGGATTCCACGAGACCTCCGAGCATCAATCTCTGCGGTTTATCCGACGAAAAACCTCGTCCTTCGGCCTCCTCCGGCGTCGACGCTTTTCTTCCTAAAGGACAAGGAACCGTCAGACAAGCGGGCACTTACTTTTTCTCCTCACCCCGTCACCGATACCGCCACCTTTCGCTCCGGTGCCAACCCTTATGTACACGTGTATTTTTTCTTTTATTAAAAACTAAAAACTAAAAAAAGCTAAATCTTTTTCGCGGCACACTAATTTATTTACACGTGGGGAAAAAATGGAAAAATCCGACTCGTTTTTTAACTTTTCTTTGTATAACGCGGAACGTAAACGGTCTGGCGATTTGGATCCTGCCTCCGAGTAACTCGACCGTGTGATTCGTTCCGTAAAGTCACGGACGAAAACCGAACCGTTTCAAGGTCGGTAAACTCCAACCTTTTTTCACCATTAAAATTAATTTTAGTCTTTGGCATAAAGACTCTTTTCTAAAAATATCCTTTTTATTTGTTTCTCATCGCGAAAAAAGAAAAACAAACTGCCAACGCTTTTACTCGAGAATCTACAACGCAATCATTTCAAAATCTCATCGAATCCCGAAAAAAATAAAAGAAAAGGAGAAAGAATATTAAAATGAAATCGAAAAACATCAATCAGGACATTATTTATGTTGTTCCCTTTCTTTTGAATGTTAAAGCGCGAGATATTTTCGCAAAGATTGATTTCCTCTCTTTGTAAACATCCGCTAGACGTTTCATTATCGAGTAGGTCGGAATATTTTCCTTCGTGGGATCCCATTTTTTTCTCGAGCTGTGCCAAAGGATTATTTACAGCACGCCTTTAATAAAAAAGAATATAGTTTTTACCTCTGCATTCGGGGGCGGTTTCGTCGGAATTGTCTCCGCAATCGTCTTCCCCTTCGCAGGTCCAAGTCAACGGGATGCATCGACCGTTAGAACAACGGAACTGTCTTTCCGAGCAAACGCCTGAAACGGAATAAAAATTTTACAAAATGTTAATTAAAAAAGCGTCATTGTTTCGGGGAATTTGGCCGAATCGGACGACAGATGACGAAACTTAAAACAACACGCCATGACATATTCTACACTTTTTATTTTCGACAGATGGGAATTTAGTCTAGTCGATAAAGAAAAAAAATACAAGACAAGGACCGTTATATATTATTTGTAGGTAAAAGGGTTGCAAACAAAGGGATCGATCGAAAAACGGACTTGTGATTTAATATCGATCCGTTGACTTTTGGATGGCTCGATACGGTCGAACCGTGTTTTCCTTTCCGAAAATTCTGATCTTCTTTTCGAACGAGCCGCGACATAAATATTCAATGCTACATGCAAATGAAAAAAAATATCATTTTCAACCTTCGGATGCTAATATGCGTCGTCGCATGTTGTTTCGAGTAAAAAGAAAATTTTCGTTAGGGAACCTGGGACGCGGGTTTGTTTACGGAAAATCGTCTTCGTCGTCTTCTTCTTCTTCTTGTTCATGTTAATCGATAACCGCGACTGTCCGTTTTCCGACTCTGTAAACAAACCGTGTCTCCTTTGGAATTAACGGGACGTTATCACGTCCCACGTGACGAGGAATCCACTTACTTTCGGCAGAGACCGGAATCACAGAAAATGTGGTGACATATCCGAAAAAGGCTAAAAACAGGATCCTTTTCACGCACGATTTCGAACTAAAAATTGCCCCGATCCCAAGGGCGAAATAACGAGCCATACCACGACGGGATCTAAATATCGAAATCACTTCACTTCCACTTTTTGATTTTTTCAGCTGGATCCTTTAGATTTCGCATGAAAACTAAGTGTTTAAGAAAAAATCTGTATCGAAAAAGAAAAAAAAAAAGAGCACGGTTCGGCCACACCTGTGCGATGCAATTCACAGTAGACTGGGTTTGGATGTGACCCGGCCGACGGTTCCGACGCCACTGCGACTGCGCGCGCATGCTTCCCATCGCCTGACATCGGGGAGAACTCCGTTCGATTCAACGACTCCGGCTCCATCCCTTATTGCCAATCCGAAAACTTAAACTTGTCTTTTTTTTAAAAAACTTACCGTTTTAACTTATTCGGATTCTCTGAGCCTGAGTAAGAGCTGGAACCGGAGGACGAGGAACTCGAAAGACTTTCCGATGGTTCTTACAGTCGATCGCCGCTCACATCCTTAAAAGGGTAGGATTTTTTTTTTTTTTTTTTTTTTTTTTTGGAGAGAGAGAGAAATTATTTTATTAAACTTTGATGATACGTAAAAATAAATTTTAATCGAATAATTACAATAGTTAAACGTTTTGTTATTGTCTGTACAACGTCACCCGAAAGATTCGGCTCATAAATCTATTAAATTTACGGAGTCGACCTTGTTCGGTTTCGATCTGGCGGGTTTCGTGGGTGGCGGAAGCAGAGGCAGAGGTAAAGGTTTCCTTTCTTCGGTCGTCCTAGATTCGACGGAAGAAGGTCCGACGCTCCGATTTTCCCGATCCGGTTCGGTCAAATAACTTCGAAACGAACGAGCTGATGACGACGCCGCCTTATCGTTTTTTAAGGTGCTTGCTTCGTTTCTCGACTGCGTCTCGGAACCGACGTTACGCGGATACATGAGCAACGGATCCTAGGAAAAATAAAAAGAACCCTGTCGGAAAGCGATGATATTATTATTCACGTTGTAACGCGATACTCACTTTTCCGGTTAAACTACTCAGCTTCGTTTGGAGGAAAATCAACCGACGTCTCCAAAATTCGTAGCTGGCCTGTCTTAGAGCGACGACCCATCCTTCTACGTTTTCCTCGGATCGACCGGAAAAAATATGTTTTCTATCGCTGTCGTCTCGAAAGGAGACGGAGAAGGAAAACGGAGCTTCCGATATTGTTTCGTGTTCGACCAAGCAATTTTCCAACACCATCGCGCCCGTAGGCTGTTCCATAATAATTGATAAATAATAATTAATATTAATGATGCGACCGACTTAAAACATTTTTAAATCTGATGCATCTTTAGAGAATGAGCGATCAGCCTCGATTTTTCGACAACCACAACGACGGGTTTCTTATATCTCGATAAAAAGGTTTGGGAAGCTTTCCAAAATTATTTACTTGCGTGCTTGCGATCATCGCGAGGTAATTTAGCTAAACGTTTGCCCCCGCCCATCCCTCTTTGGTCCAAGACGCAAAAGGAGCTACCGATATTTTTCACGGTTTGATTCGTCCCAGGATAAAGATCATAAACTTACGATTGACACTTTTTAAAGCTTATAGTTTTTTTTTCGACCTAGGCTTGATATTAGCCTACGGCTGAACGCGAGTCGGAATAGCGATGATCTACTTTGTGGGACGTTAAAATGTGCTTTCCTTTTTGACACTTGCTTATGCTCTAACAAAAGAATCGGGTACTGCTCAAGACTAACCCAGACTAATTCTTGTGAATCAAAAGAAGAAAAAGGACAAGAATTTTGCAGTTACAAGTTTTAAATCAGAAATCCACCTGGCATTATAAAAATAATGTCTTTCTAGTTAAATAATCTACTTTTATTTAGAAATTGGAAAGCCATGTTATGAATCATAAAATTCATTTAACAGTGTTAATTCTTTCTTTAATCAAGCTTTGTCATTGAATTCTTGACATATCATCGGCCTGATTAAACTTGATGGGAAAACCTTACATAAAAATGCTGATGATGCAAAAGAGCTTTAAAAATAGTTTAAAAAAATTTAATGTGCTTTAAACTTTCTACTTCATATTAAATTAACAGGTTTATTCATAAGTAAGTATCCATGTGAATGATATTTATTAATAAATAACTACCAGTTACCTTGGTTCCGCATATTTTCCCAGTTTCACTTAAATTAAAATAAAACAAAATATTGGCTCTCAATTTAAACCATCTTTCCTTAAACCCTAAAATGAAAACAAAGATCTGAATTACAAAGGAAATCTTTCAATTAAACAAGTTTGAAGTATTTTCTTGCAATTTATTGCCATCGTGTAATTAGTTTTCTTAAGAAAGAAACATGTTAAACAGGCAACCGATTCAAAATAGGTATGGAATTTATCTGAGTTGATCAAATCTTTATGATAAACTTGACAATTTATCTCCAAGAACAGCATAGGTGCTGAAGCATTAGTTAGTAGTAGTAACAATAATTTCCCAATTCTTCCAGAGTAAATCTACACATTTTTGGCCATCGGAGAAAAAAAGGAAAAAGCTACTGTTATTTCGGTTTTGATAAAACTCTTTTAATGAAAAGTCTGCAATAATTTCTCTTGCAACAAGTAAAATTTGGATGTGACATAAAATGAGCTTCCTTGATGGAAAAGAGCCTCTCCCTTCTAAAAAATTTTATCGAAGAGAAAGACGAAATCGGTTGTTTCGACTTACCGGATTGAGAAAAATTCCCGTTGATCTTCTTATGATGTAATCTTCCTTCTAAGATCACGTCTCGAAAATTCAAATCCGCAAGCTCTTTGTCGTTGACTTTCATTACTTTTATTAGAAAAAGAAAAGGAAAAAAAAAGGAGGCCAAAAAACAAAGCCGAGGCGGAGCGTGTTTATTTACAAATATCAAATTTACCTTTGGAGAACCTTTGAAAGAAGCAACTCTCTGACCATTGATTCCTTTGAAAACAATCCATTTCCTTTGAGCAACTAAGAGACTAAGTTAATTGTTATTTTATTTTTTAAAGGTTTTAAGTGGAGATTTACGGTAGGTCCGAGCCACGAAAAATATTACTCGAATATTTCAAGGGACGAAAGGGAAAAAAGTGGGATCGTTATTTTTCGTTTAATTTATTTTGAAAAAGTGACACATTTCCAGAGTGCCGCATTCGAGGAGCGTAGTAGGTTTCAATTGCCTGCTTGCTTGGAAAATCGCTCGAAAACCAACCGTCAAAGCGTCAGAATTAATCGTGTTCCGTTTATGTTTTGTGAAAATCGCGTCGATTTAATGTCCGCCTTTTTTAGGTTATACTTTTTTTAAAATTGCCAAGATAACGGAATAATGAAAGTGATCGAAGCGGGAGCGAACGTGGACATAAAAAGGACAGACGGTGAGTAGGTATTAACTGCCATTTTGACCTGCTCCATGAACAGACCCACACATTGCGTGGGTAAGGTTTGCAATTCCTTTAGATATACAGTTAGCAGTTTTGCCTTTCGAGGATGTTGCATGCTTGCGAGGATTCGCATCTCGCAGACCGGAGAAATTCCATACGGTGTGGCCCGATCAACGAAACACTCGGATGCATTCGGTTCACGTTCCTGTACGGACGTGTGAGATTCGACTCCTTTTCGTCCGATACCTGTTTTTCGTGGCCTGGTCTCGACCTCCGGCTTTCCTTCCTTTTCTAGATCTCAAAGTTAACCTGACAACGGTTTATGAAACTCTTGTCTTTCTATCGTTTTTTCGCCCGATGCCGATCATCAAGAGCACTTGCTTCCTTCGATTACAAATGGGTTGAAACCTTTGCTTGATTCAGAGTATTTACAGCTCAAACTTTAGTCACATTAAATCGAAGGAAAAAAGTATAGCGAATGAATGAAAAGTTTGCATAATGTTAAAAAGGAAAAAATAATTGTTTGCTTGGTGGATCCATAAATTTTTACTGCCAAAACAAAGCCTTGGAAATGCAGTTACAAAAAGATGTTATGCTTTTACTTTAGTCAAAGGTGCACATATATGCAAATAACAGGCAGCATGAACTTTCATGATTGCGTCACAATTAGGGTACGTCAAAACCAAAACAAAATATACATACATATTTGCAAAGGCAACTTTTAATGAGCCCAAGCGAAGAAAGTCGAAGCTGTGACCCCTGCATTGATTGCAGTCACTCTTGGTTACTTGAAAAAAATTAATTGCTTTTTCCTTCATAAATTTTATTTATCTCCAGTTTTTCATGAAAATCCTGAATTATGTTGTTTATCTAATTTTATTTATACTTTGCATCAGAGAAAGACCATTTTTTCAGAAATCAATAGATATTAGATAGGGAACTGCTGATCGTTCTTGTCATTTTGTTGCTTTAACAAGAGCAGAGTTTTGGAAGATTCCTTGCAAATTTAGTGGATATTAAATTCTAGTTAGATATTTATTTTAGAATTGTTGGATTAATTATTTTCCTTGCTTGCGATTCGGTAACCGTACTTTTGAAATACTTTCCCGTGCGGGTTTTTCAAACCGGGAAAACTTGGCTATGGTAAAACACTTCAGACCGGGTTCGATTTTCGACGATCATCTATGAAAAAAATACTTTTTTATTTCCGGATCGGATCACTTTTGTACTTCATCTTCCGATCTTCTCCTTTTTAGTGGAATTTTTTTTTTTTTTTAAATTTGAAAGAAAGGGATATTGAAAAATTTTTCCCAAGTCAAGGCGGTTTTAATAGGGTATTATGGGTTACTAGTTCTAGGATCGAGCGAAGGTCTCGTTGCTGGATTCTCCTTATATGGAGGTCTTTGCACTCTCTGACTCATTCTCTACAACTTGATTACTACGTTTCCTCTCGAGATCGATTAAGGTCATACCGCATTTCCAATTATTTTCCATATTTTACCTTTTTTTTTTTTTTTTTCCATACCCAAAACCTCCTTGGGATCCTTTTTTTCTTGTATAAACTGTAATGCTTCATCTGCTTTCCGCAAAGGGAAAGAAACAAGCGACTTGATCGCTTTCGAAAATAATATTTTACTTTCAATTTCGTTTAATGTTTCAACCGTTTGTTTGATTTTCATTTTTTTTTAATTAAACCGTTTCAAGTCGACATATTAAAAAAAAAAATTCGCTCTCGAATCATTTACCGAAAGTTGAGGAAAATGATAAAGCACTGATCTTTTTTTTTAAAAGGCCGAGTTCACTCTGCCGTCGTGTCCGGCGTCAACTGGAACAGCAGGAGCGTTACCGTAGAATGGTTCGAACAAGGAGAAACCAAAGGAAAAGAATTGCCGGTGGATCAAATTTTAAGTCTGAATCCCGATCTATGTCCCGAGCCCTCGTATTATCCTCACAATTCGGGGGTAGCACCGTCGGCAAACACCACTGCCGGAAATCGTTTGAGACTGGTAACGTATCCTTTTTTTAAACTTTATTCGCATCGCCTTGTCCTTGCGAGAGTCTCGAATAAAACAATCCCATTTTTTTTTTCTTTTTTCAGAATGTGACGAGATCGACCCTGCCTCAAAACCAAGGTATCTAGATCAAAGTTTTTTTTTTTTGCTTTTTAATAATAATTTCACGTGCAGGCTTTGTCGCGCCTCGTAGCCCGCTTTCTACCTTTATCTATGAAACCAATTAACGTTTTGCAATTTTAACGGTTAAAACCTTTTCTAACCCCATCGTCAAACGTAATCTTGGAGTAAAAGAAAAATGTAACCTTGTCTAACGCTAATCCATATTTAAGGAGGCGGTGGAGGTTCACTGAGACAAACGAGAAATCGACCTACGAACATCGTAACGAACGGTCACGGTGCTCCAGGCGATCACACTCCTCGGGGCATGGAAAACATGCCTCCTACCCCGGTTCAGCCTCCGACGCCGACGTCTCTGCAGAGGGCGACCAATTCGTTTGCCGTGCCTCAAGGTAATTCGACCGGAAAACATTTAATCTTGTACTAAATATAAACGTCATCTTGAAAAACCTTTAAGAGCCTTTCTGCCGTTTCGTTTACAAAATAAAAACATAGATGTGTTTTTCCGTTTTTTAAGGTGTCATTCGAACGAATACGGCTCAAGCATCCGTGGCGGCCGCGCAGCAGCAAGCGAAGGCTTACAGCGTTTCCGGGATTCAACAAACCGAAACTTCCGTTGCTTCGACTAACAACAATACCGGTGGAGGACGCCGCAGCAACGTAGTTCGAGAAGTGGAGAAATTAAAAAAAAATCGAGAAGAACGAAGGTTGCGGCAAGCGGAATTAAAAGAAGAAAAAGAAGCGCTCATGAATTTAGATCCCGGAAATCCGAACTGGGAGTTTCTTGCAATGATAAGAGAATACCGTTCTAATTTGGAATTTCGTCCTTTGAGGGAAAACGACGCCGTCGAAGATCATCAAATCACTGTTTGCGTTAGGAAAAGGCCTCTTAATAAAAAAGGTATAACATCTTTTTTTTTTTTTTTTGTGTGTGTGTGTGTGTGTGTGTGTATATGTGTGTGTGGCAAAAAAAGGGAAATTATAATTTTTATTTTATTTTGTTAAAGAAATTAGTCGGAAGGAAGTGGACGTGGTGACAGTTCCAAGTAAAGATCAGATCGTGGTTCACGAACCGAGAAACAAAGTGGATTTAACTAAATATTTGGATAACCAAAATTTTAGGTTCGATTACGCTTTCGACGACTCTTGCAGTAACGAAGTTGTATATAAGTAAGTCGGAATAAAGGAGGGGTCGGACGGTTTCGTTGTATCGAGGGTCCCGGAATGTATCCATTATTTTTCCCGTTTCAGATTTACCGCCAAACCTCTCGTTCAAACTATTTTCGACGGAGGAATGGCTACTTGTTTTGCTTACGGGCAGACGGGAAGTGGAAAAACCCACACCATGGGCGGAGATTTTAACGGTAAAACTCAAGATTGTAAAAAAGGAATTTACGCTATGGTCGCTAAGGACGTATTTAAATACCTTCATTCTCCAAAGTATAAAGCTCTGAAACTCGTCGTATCAGCGAGCTTCTTCGAAATTTATAGTGGAAAAGTAAGTGTTTGTTGTTTACGAGTTTTTGTCATCGCCTGACGCCTGTCGGTTCGTTTTTAGGTGTTCGATTTGCTTGCCGACAAAGCGAAACTTCGAGTGATGGAAGACGGAAAACAAGTAGTGCAAATCGTCGGACTCACGGAAAGGGTCGTCGAAAACGTAGACGAAGTATTAAAATTAATTCAGCACGGGAACAACGTCCGAACTTCCGGCCAAACTTCGGCCAATTCTAATTCTTCGAGGTCGCATGCAGTTTTTCAAATAACCGTCAGACCCCCCGGTACCAACAAAATTCACGGGAAATTTTCTCTGATCGATTTAGCAGGAAACGAAAGAGGCGCAGACACTTCTTCGGCAAATCGTCAAACCAGTAAGTCATCCATGTTAAAAGTCTGCCCGATTGATTTTTTTTTTTTTTTTTTTTTTTTTTTTTGTTTTGTTTTTGATTTGTCTGTAATCGGTTTCGGTTGTTTCCAGGAATGGAAGGGGCGGAAATAAACAAATCTTTGTTGGCTTTAAAAGAATGTATTAGAGCTTTAGGAAGGAAAGGGGCCCATTTGCCTTTTAGAGCTAGTAAGTTAACACAAGTGCTTAGGGATTCTTTTATCGGAGAAAAATCGAAAACTTGCATGGTAAGAAAAGTCGATGGAAATAAAATCCGTCTTCGGTGGTTTCCCTTGTCACTTTTTCGATGTTTCAGATCGCCATGATCAGTCCGGGGATGAGCTCTTGCGAACATTCCTTAAACACTTTGCGCTACGCGGATAGAGTCAAAGAATTGGCGGCTTCCGACCCAACGGAAAATAAAATTTCTCCCTTAGAAGAAGAACCGGAAGAAATCGAGGAAAGGAATAGACTAGACGACAGCGACTTGGCTCAATTGAGGTCTCTAAACGTGAGTATGCTTACTTTACTTTCTTCCCGTTTCGATGCTTGCGTTAGTTTTAATTCTTTTTTCCGGTCGTAGGAAGGAGAGCTTTCGGCCGATCTATATAACTTTCACGAAGCCGTGTCGCAGCTGCAGCAACAAGAAGACGAAGTACTAGATTTTCACAAAGATGTTATCGATTTGCAAGACAGATGGATGGCCAAAGATTTGGAATTATTTAACGGCACGAGAGAAGTCGACTACGACCAAGACGGTAAGATAAATAAACTTTACGCATCGTCTTAAAAAAAATTACTTGAAATTAAACTTTGATTCGATTTTCTCAATATTTGCCGTGCAAAGAAAGAAAAGAAGGCTTAAATTGCGCAACAAAAGGTTAACATTATAAAATCGGTATCAACTTTTAATTTTTTCCTTTATTTGCAGCTTATTCCGCTCGACTGCAGTGTTTGATCAAGGAGAAATTAGAGGTGTTAAATAGATTCGACGAAAAGGTGACCTCTTTCCGAGCACAGCTTGTGGCCGAAGAACAATTCAGTCAAAAAGTTAAACCTAGAAGCGGCAGATACAATTAAATCGAAGCGTCCCATGACAAAAACGACGGAGAGTTTTCTCGGTCCTTCGTCCCGTCTTTTACCTTTTCTTTCCGAACATTCTCAGACAATTTTTTTATAATTATGTACTGTACAAGCACCGACTATATATATATTCCAAATAACGATATTAATATTGCATTTTAAACAAAAGAACCGGTTTTTTAAGATATTTTTTTTAAAGCTGTTTAAAACCGTGGGCCCCCTGCAAGGTTTTTAAAAAAAAATTCCGACTGCACACTAAATCTTACACTCCCTTCCCTCTTGTTGAAAACTTTTTTCTAAAACACAGGGCTTTGTTAGCGAATAAGAACCGTTCATTTTTATTCCTCTTTTTTTTTTTTTTTTTTATTATGCATGATTGGGCTTACCAGGTAGCTCCAACAAGACATTTTAAAAAAATAAATTTTCTAACTGCAGTCAAACTAGGATATAACGAAACTACTAATCCCGAAAAAAATTTCGTTATATACGGAAAGAACCAATTTTTTTATAAGAAGAAAATTAAAAAAGTTCCGCATTTAAAAAGTGTTTTAAACTTAAAAACCAAGTTATCGTGTACGTACAGCAGCTCTATATCTTTTGCTTCTTGCTATTTAAAAGTTTTATCAATCGTGCTTACCGAAATCGAAAAGTTTTCCGGGTAAGAGCATTTATCACCCGTTATCGCACAAATAACACTCATCTTATTCGAATTAACAAAGGAAGTCAAGGATCGTTTAAGTAGTGATTTAAATGTATCAATGAAGCAAAATATTAAATAATAAAACCTGCTTTTTTTTTGTCTTTTTCCCAGATTAATAATACTGAAAACTTATGAAATTTAGGGTTTGTTATGAAGGGGGGTCAATTTCTTGACTTCAAAGAATTTTGTCAAGAAGTTTGTTATATCAAAGTTTCACTAAACATAAAAACTTTAACTTTATAATTTGTTAACGAAAAAAATTATTTTTCTAGAAAAATTTGTTGAATATGAAGCAAAGCCTTTTAATTTGAAGAGGAATAAATGAACGGCGACTATATCATTTGAAATTTGAAAAAGAAAGAATAGTGGGATTGATAACCCGGTGAAATTCCATAAATACGTTTTTAATCTTGCTTGTTAATCTCGCTGATCATTAAAATTATTAAAAATAAATCCGATTGTCATGCTTGCATTTGTTAATATATAATACATGTCATCGTCATCATTACTATAGTTTCCATCATTATCGACAACACCACTACTATCATCATCATCATCATCATCATCATCATCATCACTTTTATTATTATTAATTATTTAAATTTTGTTAGTTAACGTATTTATTTTATTTTTTACCATTAAATAACTAGAATCTCGATTCTTTAACGAATCATTTTTATTAACCTAAATAAGGTTTGGAAAAGTCTTGTTTTTAAAAAAGAAAAAAAAATAAGAATTAATAAATAAACTAAGCTTTTTATCACAATATATAAATTAAAAATTTTTTAATGGTGTTTTCTGACCGATCATGTTAAAAGGCACGTGTTTTCTTCGGTCCACTGGTTTTTTTTTCTTTAATAAGTTATCACAGAAATTATACGTACAGAAAGAACCCCATAATCATGATATTTTTAAAAAAAAGTGCCGATTAATTCCGGATAATTAAAAAAAAAAATTAATTAGGCAGTTAATCGCTTTCCAAATCGACTAGAGAAGTTGTAAGAGTTTTGCTTTGATGATATCTTCTTCGGTCGGAAAAGTCTCGATTGTACTCGTTGAGTTGATCGGTGGACGTGGGGACTGCCGGATGAAAAGGGGGTACCACCATTTGTTCGAGTTCCCCGTTTTTCTTTCCCGCAGCTCTCAAGCAAAGTCCTTTTATCCAATTGAGGATTCGAAAATGGTGAGCCAAACCGGGCTTGACCGCCGGATTTGTCGCCCCCACGTAAATCCAAATAACCGCAACGACCGCCACGCAAACCGTCGCGTACACCCAATCGACGAGCAGCATGATCACTATTTTAATCACAGCCTGAAACATTTACGTGAGTTAAAACGGTAACAGGAAAGTACCAGAGTCCTGCAAGAAAAAAGAGTCGAGACCGACCCCGAGAAGAGAAAGCCATCTGTTGCAGAATGATGAATACCAGCTTCTCGGTTTGGAATGGACCAAAGAATCCGCGACGGAATCCGGCCGATTTCCTTCCGTTTCCCCCGAGCTATCTTTCTCTTTGTGTTGAGTTCTTTCGGGAAACAAACGATCCAAATCGCTCTCGAATTTGTCCAAAGATTCAGAACGAGAAGTTCCGGAAGCGGACTCGCCAGGGTTTTCCGATAAGCTCGGACCGACGGAACCATAATCGTGCGAATCCGAGGCGGTGCTCGAAGGTTTCTTGTATCTGCAGCAGTAAGAAAACGGCGATCAACTACCGATTACATTTTTCTATATTTTCGGGTGAGAAAAGGTCGAAACAAACCTGAATCTACGTTCGTTTTCCAGTTGGATGTCAAACGTTTGAGCAAGAGCGAAGTATGAATAATCTATGGAAGCGTAAGTGAGGAGAAAAGGCATCGTCACGACCGGCGCCAAAGTGTTGATCTCCCCGACGAGAATGAAAGTTAAAGTGACGACAGCGACCACTACCATAGAGTACAAAGGAACTTTGTTCGGCCCTCTCTGAAAAAATAATGCTTTGGAGTTGAAGAAAACTTATCAATTTAAGTGAATTACAAAAAGAGAAGAAAGGGTTGCTCTTACCCCGCGGCCTAAGACTTTGATCACGGGAATAACGTTTTCGTTGGCTATGGATTGTAAAACCCGGGGGGTGCCGTACATGGCAGCGAGACACGAAGACATCGACGACACGTATAATCCTGCCAGCAGTAAAACCTCTGAAAAATTACAATTTTTAGTGATTTGTAATTTGAAAGGCTAGAGCAGAGAGTCAAATATTTACGAATGGCGGAAACTTTGGCCGAAATCGTGAAATCTTTGTATAACGCTTGACGTTCGCAGGTGGCGCCGAGAAACAAAATGAAAACAAAGTAAAGGAACGTTCCGGTTCCTATGGCCGCCAACGTGCCGTTGGGAATGTCTTTTGAAGGTGCTCTCAAATCCCCGCTCATGTTAATTCCCGCCATGATTCCGGTTACGGTAGGAAAAAACACCCCGAACACGTTGAACCAATTATATCCGTCTTCGTATTTCGGATACGCGTTTTCCGCCACGTTTTTAGTAGACCATCCTGTAAATCCCGAGCCTGTGAAAAAAAAGAAAAATAAGATGATTGGTTTTTGCCACCGACAGATTGACGAATTCCAGAAGTAACTTACGGGGATCCTTGTGCACGAAGCTGCCCACTGCGAAATCCAGCCCGGCCGACAAAAGTATCAAAAGCAAAACGAACTGGAGTTTGACGACCCACTTGACTCCGGCGAGATTGATGACGCTTAAAAGCAGAACGGCCAAACATGCGAACCCTCTCACAGCCCAAGGAGAAGATTCCAAAACGAACAATCCGGCCGCCGATTCCCCGAACCCGAGCACGTACAAAGCGCATCCGACCGCCTGGAAAAAGCACGGCCCCGTTACCAGATTAAAATTTTTAAAAACTTAGTTATCTTTATTAAGAAAAGATTTACTTACTTGCCCGAAACAATACATGAGACCTATCGATCCTCCGAACCTAGATCCGAGGACGTGAGCAAGCAAAAAATATACCCCTCCACTTTCCATCCGACATCTTTCGCAAATCCCGACGGCAGACAAAACCGAAATTAATGCGACTGCAACTGAAATCAACCAGAAAATTCTATACTTTAAGAAAAAATACTTTCTATAAGCTCCACGAAAATTTCGGTCTCAAGAGCGACACAAAATTGTTTTTCACGACTGAAAAGACTGAAATTACAAGATTTTTTTTTACAAGGCATAACAGACAAACATGCCAGCGAAACGGAACTTCGCATCAAACGCTACATACATTCAGTCATTCATTCTGTCCAACAATTCTTCATATAATCTAAAACCAAAACTCGATGCTTCTACCGCGCAATCCATTTCTTTCTTGTCGCGATTTTCACTTAAAAAACAGCTTCCATTGTCTTCCGCTTTTTAACTCTATATTAAACATTGGCCGGATTTAAAACAATTTTTCGTTAAAAACAATTTATTCAAACAAGATTTCTATGATTACCTGTTGCTAGCACTATTAATATTGCGCTAAGAATCCCTGCTTGGGCCACGATCCAGCCAGACCTTAAAAAGACAATCACGCCGAAAATGTTTATCAAACAAGAAGTGAAGACCCCGTCCCACTGACCAAATAATACAGGCTCAGATATGAAAAAATTTGATTTCCACCAAGGCTTTTGTTTCTGGAAAAAAAAGACCAGATTAATATTTTGTATCATCATTTTTGTTAAAGGTAGAAAACTAGAAAACAATCTCTTTCCGCTTTAAAATTCAATTCGACCAAAAATTTTTTCATTGTGTTTTCATGAGAAATTTTTTTCTTTTTTAAAATTAGCATTTCTAAAAGTAAAAAAGGAATTTCCTCACTGATAATAAAATTTAAAATAGCTACAAGAAAAAGATTTACCTTCCTTGTATAATTTTATTCATCTCAGTCCTTAATAATCAACCTTTTGTTTGGGTTATAAAACTGTTGAAAGAGTTAACTTACTAATTCTTGGGCAAATAACTCATTGCCTTCCAGAGCAACTTGACATCCAGATTCGAAATTGTAATCTGAATTTGATTCTGGTGACTGGGGAGAGTCATTGCTTGAACTTTCGTTTAATCCAAATTTGTTCCAATCAACAGGTTCCCCACCCGATTTTTCATTTTTAGCTTTTGACATTTTATCATTTAAAAATTTTATCTTTTTTCTGCAACAAAAAAAATCAAAATGAATTCTTGAATATATTTTTAAGCTACCATAACTTTCGACAAATTAAAATGGCTAGTGTTTAATTATGATACCTTTCATTCATTAGCCTACAGATACAGTTTTTAAAAATTTGAAAAAAATAGTAAAAAACAACATTATTTGTCAGGGTTTTAAAACAACCAAAAAATTCAGCAGCAGGTACAAGTGTCAAATTATAAACACTGTATACGGTGCTTTCAAGACAATAAATTTGAGTTTTTAGCCATCCAAAATGGCATCTTGATCTTTTCATTACAACAAAGTATTAGCTAATTGTTGAAATTTTATTTCTATTTTACACCTTCAAAAAAGATGCCTAATATTAAAATTAAATTCAATAACAATAAAATACTGAGAAATCACAAATAATTATTTGAGTCTTAATCTTGTTATATCTAAGCAGCAAAGAATACAGATAACAAAATATATTGGTAAGATAAAAAAACTGGAATTTTGTTTGGTCCAGTAAAAGAAACCATAATTAAATAATTATATTAAAAAGGATACTCACCATTTTATGATTATGATTTCCATTCAAAAAGGTATCCCTTTACGGTCTAATGTTTCAAATGTCAAACTCTCTTAAGAATTTTTAAAAAGCATTCCTGCTAACAAAGAGAAGCATTTCTAAAAATTTGGTCTGTTTGTTGGCTGTCCAGAATTAATATCGCCCAAATCGAGTTACTACTTACGAATATTAACCTAAGACTTGGGCCGTCACGAGATAAAATTACGATATTTTGCCGATAAATAAAGATTCATTTTACGTCATTCGCGGACCGAAACCCGCCATCTTGTAGTTGACGAATCGTCAAAATGGCCACGTTCAGCCAGCAGAAAAAAATATTCCGTTTTGATGCGTTCGGCAACCTCTGGAGTCTGGAGCTATAATAAGAATTAGAATAATTAAACAGTAAACACAGAACACAAACGACCAACTACAACTACAACCATAAAAAAGTTGACAAAGTTAGAGGAAGTTTTACGAAAAAGAATAAGACAGTGCGCCCTAACTAAAATGCAAAATGGTCGTTTGCAAATACTGTTGTAAAAACAAGGAGAAAGATTTTTTCGAATGCTATCGTTGCGGGGATTATGTTCATCCTCGATGCCTAAAAGACAGTAAAGTGCCGGGAAATTTATTGGGAGACGTGTTTTTTTCGTTCGTATGTACGGATTGTAGCAGCGATGGAAGGGAAAAGTTGGAGAGAGATAAAATGGCTTGGTGAGCTATCCGCTATTTTCTATTTTTTAAAAAATAAAGCCCATTCACGATCATAATCGATTAGCTTTTTTTGTCCTCGAAAAACTTTTCGAAACCTCATTTTTCGATTCTGTGGGCCCAAAATTTGTTATTCTGAGAACTGGGTCGGAAACACTATAACGGTTTTCTTTTTAGGGTGGACGTGGTACTGCTGGCCCTTTATAACCTCACTCACACAAGTATGAATCAAAGCTTTTATGGATTTTTTCATTGTAACAAACACATTAAAAGATTTGTGGATACCCACTGGAAAACATTATTCCCTCACCTCAAGTAAGTAACAACTTTCTTATCTTTTTTAAATTTTAATTCTGCCTGGAAATTCAAAGTCATTAAGTGACACAAAATTGGAAATAAGAAAATTCATTTCAGAACCAAGAGGAAAAGTTATAAACAAATGATAACTAGTGCATTAAAAAATTACACCCCGGAGTATTTTACCTGTGGAGATGGATCTTTTGATTTCCCTTCTGGTCTTACTGGTTGGTACAAATTAACAAGACCTGAAATTTCACCTGCAGATGCATTGCTTCAACGTAGGAATCATTTTGTTTTATAAATTGTATGTAAGTGAAATCTTGACCAAAGGGGTAATATTTCTTCTCACAAATTAGGCAAGGAAAAGAAGAAGAAAAGGCGCCTGGAACCTGAAAGTGGAAAATTTTGCTATCAAAATGAAGATTCTATGTGGTGCGATAATAATAGCCGAGAAACGGATAGTTTTTGTAATTCAAACGTTTCGTCGTTCCATATGTTTTGCAACGACAATTCAGTTTTTGAAGAGAACATGTATTCTAGGTAAATCTTATCTTGTAAGGGTGTCCTTTTCCCTGATTTAGCACAGAAAAACTTTATGTTTTTGTATTTTTATCGATCTTAGGTCATACGTCAAGCCGAGCGCATCATTGTCTGAATATTTGTTTGCCGAAGAAGACGCAGCAGAGGATGTCGACGTCGACGTCGACGTGACGGATTCCGAATCTGTCGTAGACATCAGATGTCGAGAAATTTCCTCCGACGGTCTGACTCTGCCCGAGGTCGAATCGAGCTCCGAGGTTAGCTTTCTTTTCGATTTGAAATCCTCCGTTCTTTTCCGCCGGTCCCGTTTGGCAGATAAAAATTGAGGTTGTAAAAAAATTTTTTGTTAGGTTTCGAAATCCGGGACGGAAATAAAACGAGAACTTGTCGACGAAAAAATTGGAAGAACAGAAACCGATGACGGGCTACAAGTCGAAAGAAGAATTTCGAGATCAGGAGCAAGCTTGCTTGACAGAAACGAAAACCCGAAACGCAAACCGTGGATAAACGACCGTATTCGAAGTCTCTGGTAACTTTTAACTAATGCTTGACGATTTTCATTTTTTGCAACGGGACATGCAGATACTTTTGTATTTTCCCCAAGATGTTATTTCATCGGAAGAAATTTCCTCCCAATGCAAGACCCACAGGAAAACCGAATAATCTTCAGTCTCTTGCAAATTCCTAATATAGACTCGAAGAAGTGCGGTGCACTTTTCCCAGAAAGTAAATCGTTGATATTTTTAGAAACCCTTGAAAATATAAAAGCTCATAATAGCGAGGAGCAATAAAGTCGAAGACTCAATTGTGTCTTTAAGGTTTTTGGAATCGCTGAATTTTTTTTTTTTTTTTTTTTTTTTGTAATTGTAAAGGTAACAGGAAAACTTTTATTGGTTCCAGTTATGGTCCTGTGAACGAAAACGAGGAGAATTACTTATCTTCTAGCTTGGGAAAACGAATTTTCGAACCGGAAGAAGTGAGCTTGGCAGATATTCGCTTGCACAGGAAATTGCGCGTCCGAAAAATAAAAAGGGAAAGGAATCTTTCAGTTTTTGATCTGCACTCATCCGAAGGATCGCGGTGCAGCGTTTACGGGAAAGGAAACCGAATCAGAATATTGGACAGGTACCAACATCAAACTGTTTTCGCTTCAGGCGAGAACGAACTTGTTGCTTCTTTTAGGACAAGATTGATGGGTCACACCGAGCAGTACACTTGTTTAAAAAGTCCATTCACTCGGAGGTAAATTTTTAATTCCCTCTGTTCGAAACGAACGAAAAATGTATGATAAAAACGGCTTTTTATAATACTCATCGGCTAAATTTTTCAGAATCTTAAAACCTTTCATAAGAAGAGATTACGAAAGTACCCCGTTGTGGCTAAAACTACTGGAAGAACTTCGAACGAGGGTTAATGGAAAAGAAAAAAGTCGAAGAGATTCCGCACGTATTCCGATCGATTACAGCTACGTCAGGCCTCAACATATTCCTGCAGTCAACAGCTTGGCTTGTCAGTATTTTTGGCCGGGAATTAATCGTGAGTTTCATGGTGTTTTATTCTTTTACGGGAAAAAAGATCGGCATTCTTTTCGATTCTTCCCCCCCTTCTCCCGGGAGCAAAAGCGATTACATTAAAAGAAAAATCACCATTTCAGTTTCAGAATGCCTTCAATATCCGGATTTCAGCTGCGTCGTACTTTACAAGAAATTGATCGTCGCCTTTGCCTTTCTAGTGCCCGACGTAGGCTACAACGAGGCCTATATTTCCTTTATATTTACTAGGCCGGAATGGCGGCGAGCCGGGATCGGGACTTTTATGCTTTATCATTTGATTCAGGTGAGAAGACGCATTTATAGTAATCGCTACCGTTTTCAATTGTTAATTTAGCCTGTATCTTTTCGTTGTTTGCAGACGTGTATGGGCAGAGACATCACTCTTCACGTTTCCGCAACTAATTCGGCTCTTTTTCTTTATCAAAGATTCGGATTTAAAGTAGAAGAATTCGTACAGGACTTTTACGAAAAATATCTTCCTGCTGATTCCAATGAGTGTAAACACGCTCTTTTTTTAAGGCTGGGTAGGTGAAATTCTTCTACAACTAAAACTCGTCAAATTTCACTTCTAAACGATCAGTCTTTTCCTCGGCTTTTTACACGTGTAGAGAGCATTTAAAATTCTTCCATTTTTTTCTCCCCCGAATTTTTTGTTTTATAAAAAGGCACACTTATAGTTTTGTTAATGAGAGGAATTTCTTAATCAAAAAATAAGGAAAAGAATGTGGCGTCTGAAAAATTTTTTCATGGAAAATTTACGATTAAAAATGTTTGTTTAAAAAAATCTTTTAATAAAATGGTTGTTTTTTATACATTCAGCTATACTGTACAATAAATATTTTGTTTTACACACAGTAGAGCGTTTTTTTCCCTCTCTTTTTTAAACAAGAAAAAATTATGAAAATAAATACGTCAGCAATTTTGGCTGAGTCATTTCGCAACGATATCTTGCAACAAAATCTTGAACCTTTAGTCTCCTTCGCACGTGAGGAGGATGGTAACTGGAAAAAAAATCGATTTTTTACTTGACGTTAACGGTAGTATAATTAATAAAAACAACGATTGGCTCTTTTCAAAGACTTTTAATACTTTTTCTCAACGAGGATCTGGAAAACGTATACGAAGATGTCCGCAAAGTTTTTGCACGATGCTCTGATTCACTTACTTGTCATTGTCAAGCCTTCTTCTTTTGCAAATGTTAAGGGCCGTCTGTCGCACGAGGGATCCTAAAGCTCTTTTGGAGACGACTATCCCGTCCACTAAAGGGGTCGATATAGACATTCGCCCGGTCGGTCCTCGAAGCTTGGCTCTTAATAGACCGCTGTTGAGAGCGTGAAGGAAAATGACGAAAGCGTCTTCCGGCTTAGAGCTCACAGATTCCGAGCCCGTGTTGCAGTAATCGAGCAAATCACCTGTCGAATCGAATTTTTTTTTTTAAGTATATAAAAACAGATACCGGTCAAAGCCTGTTTTCCTACCAAGCGGAAAAGTGAGATTGTCTTCAAAACTTTCGAGCCATACGAGGACGACTTTGGTCGGAGGATCAGCGAAGGGTTGACTTTTTGAATAAGCCGAACGCCTTCCAGGCCTGACCGGCTCGCCGGTCGATCGCCGCTTGTCGAGATCCAACGATAAAGCTCTCGGTTTCGAACGGGATTTGTTTCTTCCGTCGGATTCATCTGACGAAGCTCTAGATTCGAATCGATCGACGTCCGAAAAATCACAACCTCTTACGGGATCGGCTTGAGATCGAGGAACGGCCGACTTGAACGTGGGCACTACAAAGGCGATTTCTGAAGACACGTCCGCCCAGTAAAGAACAAATCTTTCCCCGTTGTATAGGCTCGGGCTGGATTCGTTAATATCGTCTGAGGCTGCAATAAAACGTCCGTTGTAATCCCGAACTTGTAACTAAAAAAAAATTTAAAGGGAAATAAAAACGGATTCTTATTTACCTCGTTCCGGCGAAATCCTGGTTTTACGACCGGTCAATACGGATCCGTTCCAACCTGGATGCCGGCGAACGTCGACGGGCCAACCGAGAGAGGTCAACATTTCGGAAAATCGAGGATCAACGCCGTTTTCTGTGGCCTGAAAATTCAACGGCTACGGTGAAATACTGGCTTTTGACAGCGACAGAGGTGTCTGTGTCGGTTAGAAAATCGCCACGTTGAATCAAAAGAAAAGAATTAAAGCTTTACACTAATACATGTAATTTAAAAAAAAAATATTCACTTACTACGTTTTGCAATATTTCTCGAGTTCCTTTTTGACCGGCTTTAACGTAAAATACGTGCACCGTGTCGCAGGTTCTTGAACCTATGGAATCCAAAGCGTCCAAGTCGGCCGCAAATCCTGGAATGGTTGAGTCCAAGACCACGAGAGGCGATTCAAGGTAAGTCTGTCAAAACATGCAACACTTTGAAATATTAAGAAAACAAAAATCATGCACCGAATTATATGGGAGCTTACTTGATTGAAATCTAAGGAAAGAAGGCCGAAATGAGAAAGAAACAATCTGGCAGTTTGAAATTCGTGCTTTACGGGAGGGGGGTAGCATTCTCTCTCTGGATCCGGAAACGGTAAGGAATTTTCTGTCTGTTGTCCTACTCTCCTCATGGCTTCTTCGAGTTCCAGCTGATGATCCATCAGTTCCAGCATTTTCGATTGGTCTCCGGCAGCCCTTTCGTCGGTTAACAAAGACTCCATGTTCGGGACGGATTTATCGCTACGAAAAATGATGAAATCCTATAATAAATCACGGGCCGAACGTTTTTCCAAAACGAAAGAGAGAAAAGGCTTACATTTTGCAAGGCGGGATTTTATCGACGGCGTCTGGGAAAAATCGGCGCCGAGGCTCCCGATCCGGTCCCGCCTCGTTCAACGGAACGGGTCGACCGGTGTTAGAACTGTGTTGATGTTTTGTTCCGGACTGATGCCTAGGCAAATGTCTCAGTTGCATGGTCCAAGCGTGCCTGCCGAAAGGTCCCCTCACGATCGCCGTTACGGTCGGCTGAGGATCTACCACGGTTAATATCGAACTTGTTTACTCGATCGATCCATCGATTTCTTTCATTTTAAATGAAAACGTACCTTGATCGTTTCCCAAAGGCTCTTCCAACAAAGCCAAAAGAATACTGTTGTCCACGACAAAGTACTTGAACCTTTGACAGGCGGTATTCTTATCGATGTCTCCTCCCGGCCACGAGTTGCAGTGCTTTAACAAAGAAACTTCTTCCAACAGAGAGGACAACGATTCGGCACCGCACGGGGACGGGAAATATCCCACCTGAAAAAATTAAACGCATCTTTTTAGAACTGTCTTTGTGAGCGATTTGTTCTTACGCCGAAGAAAAATGAAAATACCTGTTCCAAAATAATGTTCAAAAGACTCTCGGCAGCGTCTCGAACTCTCATCGAAGCTGGCTTCGATTCCTTTTCGTCCTTCATCTTGACCGGTTCGCCGGCCTTTCCCTAGAGTAAAAAACCGGAAATAAAATTGTTCGTCTTACACGTTAGAAAAATGGAATCGGAAGCAGAAAGATGTTTACCTGAGATACGGAGCCCGAAATCCCTAATTCCACGACTTCCAGCACCGTGACTAAGCAATCCTTATCGTTTAATAACGAGGGATGTTCGACCAGCCAGACTGAGAGGCAAGAAAACGCAGCGACGATGGTGCTGTGCAAATCTTTAGAATGAGCCGGAGGAGGCCGTTTGCACTGCGTCACCACATATTCGCAAAGCCATTTAACTGCTCTTTTAGATTCCAAAGCCTCTGAAAAGGAAAAAATAAAACAAAAGGATTCGACTAAATTCGATCGAACAAGGGCTGATGCGACAATAAAATAATTTTTATATTACCTGACTCTTTAATGTGAATGCGGGCCAAGCCCGACAAAAGTTCTAACGCTGCCAACGACACGTTGAGATCGCTTTTCCAGGACGAGATAAGTCGATGGCAAACGCGGTGAGTCGTGCTCACGTACAAACCATGAGCACAATCTGAAAAGAATTGGTCATTTGGTCAAAGTTTGCTCGGTGAATTATTCGTACCTCGATCGACGTCTCGAGTAGTTTGTCGGTCGAGATAATGCCTCTGGAAAGGGCTCTAGCGGTTTTCGATATATGTATAAGATGGTAGTACGAGACACACAGTCAAACAAAATTTATCAATTGGATAAAAACTTAAAGAGTTACGGCATTTATTTGACAAGGTTAGGCCTACCGTTCCCGGACTCGTTTGTAAATTCGGAAGAATCTCCGCCTAAACTGCGTCGTTCCGATAACGATAAACTCCTCCCAGACGTAGTGTCAGAACCTATTCCAATTAAATAAAACGAAAAAATGTAAATGATAAAAGAAAAAGAAAATTAACGAATATAAATAAATACCAAACAAAATGAATAAAACCAGATAAGGTAAAAAAAATCGACAATTCGGAAATGTTTGACTAAATTAATTTACCCTACCCGAAGAAAATAAAGTAGAAGTTGCGTCGGGTTGAGTTATTGATTCTCCTTCGGACGAAGCAGAATCTTGGACGCTAAGTAGAAGGCCTCCTAGCAACATCTGGGTGTTCACGGGATCCGTCTCCGTCTCCAGAGCATTTAATAGCAAGTTCATCAACCTGGGTCTAAGGTCACCGACCATAACGCAGGCTTTATCTTCGTAGTGAGACGGGAACAATTCCTTGATCTGCAGATTCTAAAGAAAAGGGTTAAGGAGGATCATTAAAACTTTAGGCCGAACGCAAAAAGACAAAGAAAAAAAAAATAAGAAAAACCTGAAAATGAAGAGGCAGAGCGATTATCGAGAGCAACAAATGGATCGAGGCTTGGCGAATGTCTGTTTTCAAGGGTTTTGAGGTCCTCGAAAAAACCAATTCCAGGGCGTCGACAAAAGCCGGCATCAAGATGATTATTCCGTCTAAATCCAATCGAAATAAGTCGTAGGAATTAATTAAAATGCTAGCGATCACGTCGTTGCACTCTCTGTTCTGTAAAAAAAAAAATATAATTTTGGATAGGGTTTCAAGTACGCGCACAATTTGGCGGATGAATTACACGTGAACCTGCTTTTATTAATTGTCAACTGCCGGGGACGTTATCTCGAGCATATATGCTCGACTGCCTACTCACTTCCGGTATTCGAAGGCCTTGATGTAAAGAAACGTAAAATCGGGCTAAATAAACAGGTAAAATTTCTTCTCCCGTTTTCTTGGCGGTAAATATGCGACACAAAGCTCCGAAAGCCTCGGCTCTTCCGGCAGAATATTTGTCGACCGATATAGCGTCCGGAATTTCTGCTTCTTCGGTCAAAGAACTCGGTTGAGACGTTGAAGAAAAACCGGATTTTCTTGATTCCTCCGCCTTGTTCCCGTTTCCTTTGCTACCTATAAACAAAATACGATCCCAAGAAATGCGTCGCTAAAAAATTAAATTATCCAACAATAATTACCTGATCCGAGTGGTCGAACGTGCTCGTCGCAGCCGATGTTTGCAGCTTCGAAAAGCCAGTCGCCGAATAGATGTAAAATGCTATTACATTTCGGACGACTAGGGAACAACGGGTTTCGAATATCTGTCCCGAGAGAGGTCACAGCTGGAAAAAGAGTGGCACTTATCATGTTGAAAACTCAAAAACCTTTTTTTTTTTTTTTTTTTTTGGGCAAAACTTGAGTCATGCACAGTACCGGCTGCTCTAAAAAATTCTTACAAGTTTGAGTGGAAGAAGATGACGGTCCCGAGCTCTGCGTAGGAAGAGATTGTTGAGTCACACTTACTCGACTGCTGGTGAGCCCGATCAAAGCACCTTTGGGAATCCCTGTGAAACAAGAATCGTTTCAAGTCTTCTACGTTAATATACTAATTCTACAATGAACGAAATGTAAAATCGACCGAGATCGCAGCGATAATCAACTGGAAAAAAATCTTTGATTTATTATTTCTATTATTTTAAATAATTTTTTTAGAAAATAATCTGTAATAAAAAAATGACGCAAAGAAAGAATTTTAAAAATTAGCAGGATGTTGATTTTTAAAATTTTTAACTCTGAACTGAGTAAGGACAAATGTGATTCGGGGGAAAACATTTCTAGTGTGATCGTGTTTGCAATTTTTTCCCCCGAAAGGTTCTAACGGTGCCGTGTTAAATTTGTATTGTGCCCATGTTTTAGGAGAAAAAAATAGGATTATAGACGCGATCGTTTAAATAAGCTAAGATTGAAGTGAAATGAAAAAGATGAAAGTCGCGAGCTAATTTATAAAGCAATAGTGCAAATAAAAGAAATACCCTTGGAAACAGCAGAGGGAGCAACGCTAAAACTCTTTGCAAGGCGCCTTTGGGGAGGAGGTGTAGGAGTCGAAGGAGGCGCATCCTTTTCCTTCTTATCGGTCCCGACGTCTTCCGTGTTAACGTGCCCGGAAGATATTCCTGCGAACATACAATCGTTTCCACACCGGTATCTCACAAATATTCCAACTAATTATTCAGAAATCGTGCAAACATCAGCAAAAGTGCAACGTGAAGCCTTCTAGGAGAAAGACAGAATCATCACAGATTCCTTGCATCAAACCAAATTATTGGGACAACAGCTTCTTTACAAAGAAAAAAAAGTTATGTGCTATTATTTACTGTTGGTTTCAAAATTTTTCTTTTGTTTTAAAGAGCGGAAGTTATGGTTAAACAAAAGGAGGAGAGGCGGGGGTGCACGTGTTTTCTTTTGGCTATTAAGTGAAATACTGTATATATATTACCTAAAAATGCATCCACTTGTCCGGCGATACCTTTTATGGCTTTGAAGAAAATTTGAGGAAGAGCGGTCAAACAAGGATGCTGGCACGGATCCACAACGTTTTCGCTCGCGATGGCAAACTGTAAAAATTTCGGGGTCTGGCTGATGACGGTCGGCCGGGAAAGATTAACCGGGTTACCCAAGCAATGTAGAAATCTAAACCAACACTGCGCAATGCAATCGTGACTCGCGTCTTGAGGAATCAAATTAACGTCTTCTTCGCCTGAAACGAAAAAAAAATTCTCTAGACCCGTAGCCTTTTTTATCTTTCGACAAGTATAATCATGTTTCTTTTTACATATTTTTAGACGAGGAAATTCCGGGCCGTAAGTATGTTCCAAAAGTTTGGAGGTAAGAGCCAAATGGACGCGATTCCATTGCTCGACCAACGGTATTCGATGCCTCCAATTCATGCACATTTCCCTTAAGGTTTTCCATAACGGAGGAGAAGGAAAGGATCGAACGCAAGCGATCAACCACAATTCCAATAATACGCTCAAAACTCTTTCGCAAAGTTGATCGCCGACATCGTCTGAAAACAGAAGGTATATAATGCCTCTTTTGCTTTTTCCTCCGTAAAGACTCGAATCGGTTTCGGTGCTAAAAACCAAAACAAAACGAACAAACCTTTAACGGTCGGCGGAGAGAGGATAGTGTCATTGATTGCCAAAAGAAATACGAGCAAAGCTTCCCACGTGTCTCGATTCATTATTAACGATACTTGAGCTAAATGTTGGAGAGTACGCAAAACTCTGTGACACAATACCGCCTGTCTGCTGATCGCGTCAGGTGCTGTACGAAAAAAAAAGGCCAAAAAATTGACCGAATTAACAGAGTCAATTAAACTATAGCAACACTTTTCGTTTAAAACTTAAAAGATTTTTCCGTCGGAGACTACACGAACTAAGATTTACCTTCGTTTTTTCGAGGAACAAATAAATTGTGGAAATGACTGATTATTTTCCTAGCATAAAGATTAGGGTCATCGCAAACGGGACGAGGCACGCTGATTTTCGGTACCGGATGCAAAGCAGACAACCATTCGCAGTATACGTTAACGCAGTCTCTGATGGTGTCATGTTCCGAAATAGGAAGACTCAGTCCGTAACAAATAACCTGAATGGAAAAAAAGTTGTTTTTAACTAATATGCAACAAACCAATGTTTCGGGTTTACTAAATGAAAAGTATTTAATTTGATAAATACTATGATTATCCATTTTTCTTGTTTTCTCTAATCATACTATAGTTCTCAACATAGTTTTTGTGGACCTCATAAAGAATTGGTCATGCTGCAAACAAGGGTTTTACCTCCATGTTCCATCGGACTTCGCGATCCGTAGACAACACACTCGGCTCCGATGCTTGAGTGATCCCGAGATTAGCAGCCAAAGGTTTAACTACTGCGACGACCACGTCTTTTCCGGTGCTCGCCGGAAATTTATCCAGCACGCTACATCTTTCTTCGTTTCCATTTTGAAAAAAAGCGGTTAAAGACGTCCATTCTGAATACATACCACCGTAATTGGGATCCTGGCGGGGGAAAAAGATACTTTATGAAACTAGTAAAATTTTGTCAGAACCCTTGTTGAAACTGTCCATGTTTACTCAAGTCAAATATCTATACATAATGTATTTTCTTTTTATGATAGACATAGTTTTCCATGAGAACTTGACAATCATGTTTGTTAGTTTAGCTGGCTTAGCCAAGTCATTTTATCAACACTATTAGGTGATTAAAAACGGTCGACTTTAAGACTTTATCAAAAATGACAGAGGTAGTATACAGGTGTTTAATATCTGAAAGTATGCTCGCGTTGCGAATTTCGAGGCATCTGATTTTGATCGTGCGATTAGAAATGCAAGCGAACAAGAATGTACATACTTACTTTAAGGTTTACTCTATTGAACACGCCTAAATTCATCAAGTCAAATTTGAAAAACAAACTGTAACAAGTGTCATTTCGTCAAGGCTTAGCAGCATAAACTCATAAAGAAGTAAACAAAAAGACGTTGCCAACGTAGGCAAAGGAAAATGTCGACTCCATTGAATTCCTTTGCCGTAAAACAGCTGTTGTCGTGTTTCGCTCGGTTATTGTGTCGTGTCCTACCATACGATGTCAAAATTATCAAGCTTTCGGGCTTTTTATTCAAAACGCGATGCCGTGAAAATCTTGGACGATAGCCCGTTAAAACATGACGTGGGAATCGGAAACGTTGTATAGATTTTCCCATAATGACGAAATGAATCGAATATATTTCACTGCGATTTTCTTTTGCGGGGCCGGTTTTGCTTTCGTTATCATTTTCGTGTCTGAATATTTTAAGTTTCAATCGGTAGTGCTGAATCATTCAAGAAAACATAAACCCTTTTCTCCTTTGCCAGAAAAAAACGAGATCCGCCTCGTGGACGAAGGAACCATTACGGTCGTTTTGTCTAATCTCGATTCGGACGATAAAAAGAACGTTAAGGGTAAGTTATTTTTTCTTGAAATATGAAGAACCGAAATTTTTATTCCACTTTACCGCTGACTTACAGAGATACCACTTGTTTATGATACTGTAGAGTGCGCAGACAGTTCAAGTTATTAATGAGTGTAAAACAATATGCAGTTTAAAATTAATTTATATGCAGTAAAAATAAGACATTATTTTTTCTGATGATAAAAATCCCTGTCCAATTATTTTGAAAAAGTATATACCCACCACCTCAGTTTGTTAATACCAAGCATTTGCAAAAGGAGTCTAGGATCAAAAAATGATGTTTTAAAATCGTAATGAAATTTTTTATTCTTTGGGAGCCTAAAAATGATGACATTTTTAAAATAGGCCAATAGTAAAGGGCAAGCACATTGCCCTGTGAATTATTTTTCTGCAAAACTCCTAAAAATTTCAAGTGTTTTGCAAAACGTATATTTTATATTTCCTTCTATTTAAAATGCTTAAAAACAATTTCAGCCATTTTGCATTTTACTCTATCGATGAAATTAAGTAAACTTGTTTTCTTTCGCAGCATCGGAAAAAGAAGCTTTAAGTTCGTTACACGCGGCGTTAGAAATGAAAAAAGAAGGGAAAAACGATAAAGCGTCTAAGTTGTTTGGACACGCTGCAGCGCTCTCCCCGAAGCATCCAGACATTTTAAATCATTACGGTGAATTTTTAGAAGAAACTCAAAATAACATAATGATGGCAGACCAATTATATTTCCAAGCCTTAACTTATTGCCCGAATCACGCCAAAGCTTTCGTCAATCGCCAAAGAACTGCCGGGACCGTAGAAGAAATGGATAGAACAATGTTGAAAAGGATAGACGGGAAAAGAGATTTGATATCTGCCATCCCGGATTCCAACAAAGCCTTAAGGCGTGCCAAAAAAGAAGCCTATTTTCAGGTACAGCCTTTCCTAATTCGTAAATTAAAAAAAGCCAAGCAATTATTCCTTTTTTTTAAGTTTCTGTGGAAAAGCATTCAACTGCTTGGCAACTAATTTCATTTTTGGTGAAAAATTAAATTGTAATGTCTTTAAAAAAACCAGGTCACATTTCTTCCCTGCTATGTTTCTCACAAAAAAAAAGTACTGATTGATGTTTTACGCTTCTGGAGAATCAACGCTTAAAATTCTTTTCAGCACATTTACCATACTGTAGGCATCGAAGGGAACACCATGTCCCTTTCCCAGACGAGATCAATTGTCGAAACGCAAATGGCAGTGGGAGAAAAATCGATAATGGAACATAACGAAATTTTAGGACTAGACGCTGCCATGAAGTATATAAATGCAACTCTGGTTAACAGGTAAATTTTATTAACTTCCTTAAAACCGAGCTTTTTGAAAAGGGCTGACTGGAGCATTACATTTTCCAGATTTGGGCCGATCACGTTGAAAGATATTTTAGAGATTCACAGACGAGTTTTGGGGTACGTTGACCCCTTCGGAAGTGGCGAGTTTCGAAGGACTCAGGTTTACGTGGGAGGCCACGTTCCACCGTCCCCGAACGACATTCCTCCGTTGATGAAAGAGTTTGAAACTTGGTTAAATTCGGAGAGCGCCGTCAGGATGCATCCTATTCGTTACGCGGCATTGGCACATTATAAATTGGTTCGAATACACCCCTTCGACGACGGAAACGGAAGGACTTCGAGGCTGTTAATGAATGCCATTTTGATGCAGGCGGGATTTCCCCCCGTAATCATTCTTAAGCAAGATCGACACCGGTAAGCTCGTTTATATTAGGAATCAACTTTCAAGTATCGTAATTGAAGAGTCCGAAGCTTGAGACCTCCTATATCTCACATACGGTTTTTAATTGGTAAATTATTTTACAATCTAAGTGTACTGCAAGTACTATTTTTATGAGTTAAATGCTCAATCATCGCCCCTCTTTGCAGACTTCTGGCTCGTTTTTCAATTTCTTCCTTACAATTTTTTATATGTCATATTCCATTTCGTTAGCTAATATGTGACAGAATATAGTACAGAAATATTGTTCGCAAATAGCCATTCAAACTATACTACAAAGTATCTGGGAATTTCCCAAGAACTGTTCGAACAGTTGTGGTCTGTTATAACCAGTTAATAACCCTAAAGCTCCAAAAGTAAGTTCCTTAACTACTTGAGCTAGGAAAAACATGAAAAAATTAACTTTTAATCTCGAAATCAGAGCTGAAAAGTCATATTTATGTCGCATGTGTAATAAAAAAAATTTTGTCTTTACTCAAAAAAAAAAAAAAAAAACTTTTTAAATGCGGAATTAAATTTTTTCTTTTCAGATACTACGAATATTTAGATCTTGCTAACGAAGGAGATATACGACCCTTCGTCAGGTTCATCGCCGACTGCACGGAAAAAACGCTTGATCTTTTCCTGTGGGCGACTGGAGAATACGCTTCGCGTATTCCGGCTTTAAACGACCATTCCAAAACCATCGTGCTAGACGATCCCGATTTTACAAAAGAAATCGTAAGAGTTAAAAAAAGGACATTTCAATCCGCGACTGAAAACGACCCCTACGGGTTCGCCTAAGCCTTTGCTTTTCTTTGACTTGAATCAAGCATACTGCATACATCAAATTTTTTTTAATGTGAGAAAATGAAAAAACTTGGAAATATCAAGATTGTTACGTTACATCTTTGTAAATACTGTATAAAAATAATTACATTATTTGTTTACTTCAATTGTTTTCTTTCCCCACCGAGAAAAAAGAAAGAGATTTTGTCAAAAGGAATTTTTTACTTACGCTTATTACGTTTTTACTACTACCACTACTTGGGAAAAAATTATCGTGAGATACTGTAGCGTAATACCAAACAATATCACTGTTTTCAATTGAGAGTGAGAGTGTAATTTCAAAAACTACTGTAAGTTTACCATTAGCCTCTTTTTTTTTTTTTTTTTTTTTAAAGGCACGTTTTTTTGGTAAATTTTTTTGGCACAATACTTCTTTTTAAAGGTATCCAGTAAAAAAATTCTTTGTTAACACAGAGGATACACTATATTTAAAAAATATTTCAGTCGAAATTTCGTTTACAATCTCGTTACTATTTTAGAGAAATGTACAACGGCTTTGAAATATAAGACTTTTCCGAAACCGGTTGAACTTTTGAGCTGTTCGTTCGCTGATAATGTATAACATTTTTTCTAGAAAAAAAAGAAAAAAAAAAAGAGACGCGACTGAACTGATATTTTTTCGTCCCGCAATGACAAGAGTTCCTTCAAGAAAACAAGTTTTCACTTTCGGTTCGATTAAAAAAATTTATGTAAGATATATAAAAAAATTTTACTTTAGGCTCGACATCGTACTCTAGCCTTTTCAATAAGACACCGATTTTTACTGTAAATTCGTTGCCACGGCCTCTTTGTAAATACCAACAATAAATTATTATTAATAATTTCAGAGATCATAAAAACTTAAAAATATAACGCCCATAAATATCACCAACCGAATTCCGTGGTGGAATGACTCCTGTTAACGTTTTTACCCACTATTCTCGAATTGGATCTCGTTCGGACGCCTTCTGTAGCCACGTTTCTACCTGTAAAGAGGACGGTTAAACAGATTAAAAAAATAAAAAATTATCACGGGTAAAGCTTCCAAGATTTCGCGACTCACCTAGCATTTTAGTTTTAAATAAAGTCGAAAAAGCCTTTAACTTTTTTTCGAGAATTTGCGTTTTTGTTTTTTCCGCTTGCAATTCTCTTTCTAGCTGTTCTTTGGTTTTATTGGAAGAAGAACAAACCGCGCTGTGTTTAAGTATTTGAAAGGCGGTGGGTCTCCTTTCTGGATCGGGATGAGTCATTTGCTGGAAAGAAATAGGAAAATGTAACCTCTTCAAGAAGTAATCAAAATTTTGAAAAATAAATTAAAAAAATTCTTACTTTGATAAGATCGTTCAATTCTTTGCTGCAATGTTTTAGCTCTGGAATTTTTCCTTCTCGAATTTCGTGCCATTCGGTACCGTTCTTTTTTAAAGGACCCCCGCCAGCGGCTTCGTATACAGTTAAACCGAGGGCGAAAATATCCGCTTTCGTCAAATCCCTGTAATCGTCGTGAAAAACCTCTTTTGCTAAATACCTTGTGTCTCCTTCTTCCACTCCGTCCGGAATATTTGCTATGGACGTTACGTGGCCTAAATCGCCTGCAAATCAAATTCAAACATTGTAAAACGTTCACCTTACAGCTGGCAGTAAAATTCTTTGTCGTGAAATCAATTTTTTTTTCATTAGATCGACCGGTTTAAAAACATATTTAAATTTGAGCTGAAGCAAAAATGACTTAATTGTTTTCGATTTAATAGCACCGTAACATTAAATTTGTTTCTCATAAAAAAATTAAAATTAATTTATGTTTTGATAACTAATATGGCGGGGAGTTCTGAGCCACTGACATTTCAATACCATTTTTTACTGATAAGGAAGATAATTACCGATTTTATAGGTGGTATGTGAATCTTCTTCGAAGCTGTCATCTGCCTCGTAATGCATGGGCCTGACTCTAGGCTCTCGAGAAATAAAAATATTTCCAGGTTTAATGTCCATGTGAACTAGATTATGCGAATGAATGTACCTGCAACAGAAATGAATCTTTCATGACGAGATTTTCCCAAGATTTTACAAAAAAAAGTCAGCATATTATAAATTAGTAACGCATACCTGAGACCCTCTGCCACGTGCAGTAAAATCAATCGCACTTCTGACTCAGAAAAGCACGTTCCATTGGCCCTGTGCTTTTCTATTGCGTCCTGCAATGAGCCTCCGTTGCAAAATTCGTTTTGAATTAACATGTGTTTATCTTCTACCCATGCAGTGAAATATCTGACCACGTTTTCGTGTTTCCCTAAAACGGCGTGCGCAAAGACTTCGTTCAACGCTTTCCTTCTGAAATCGAAACAAAAATTGAGATAATAAAAAATATCGGGGAAGAAGCGAAGAAACAAAGATGGAATGGTAGCTTTTAGCGAAATATTTCATGTAGATCATGGGATCACTAGGCACCCCTTATTAAAACAAATATTTTACGGACAAGAGAGACCGGTGAATATAATCCGAGGGAAAAAAGAAAGCTAATTTGTAGGCATCATAGCACTTGGATGGTCGTTTTCGAATGGGCCATCAGTGGCAAGCAGCTGTATTTTTATGGATAAAAAATCTTTTGGAAGGGCATATTGCGGGATAAGGAAATATGTGCTGACGAGTTTCGAATAAAACCTGATTATTCGAGGGGCTGAAAAATGGTAGCAATTGCGCAAGAAGATTATGAAGGAAAAAAAGGAAATGTCAAGAACCGTGTAACAAAATGAATCTGGCAAGGAAATGCAAGCCACCAACAAGTTTGAAAGGAGATGTTAATACAGAAATTACAAATTATCAAATCAAATTAAAAACTACAGGAAAAAAAAATCGAAATTACACTGCCTGAATGTTGTAAAATATGTGTAGCATTTACTCAATTCTTTTCTGCAATTAATGCATTGCACCACCAACCTTAAAAACTAATGCCATTTTTAGTCACAGTTTCTCATCTTTGTTGTTAACATTAAATGGAAAAGTGGGTCGATATAGTCTTGTATCTAAAAGTTTAATTAAAACAGTCTGAAAAATCTTTTTGAAAACTGGCATTCTCAAAATGATTTATTTGCATATTTCATGTCTTTAAAAATACTCAAAAATAAAATTTATCTTTAAACAGGTTGTATTACAAACTTTTACAAGATACTGCACCGTTACTCACTTATATCTTCATGCTAAATCATGAAAAAGTTAAACACTTACTCATTGGCACTACCAGCAATAGTTTTAGAACTTTTCTTGATTGCATAATCACAGCCATCCATACGATTGGTGCATTTGTAGACGCATCCGAATTCCCCTGTTCCTAAAAGACTCCTCTGTTCAAATTCTGTTAAATACCTAGATAATCCGGAATTAGATTCAATAATGGCAAATCTCTTGGCAGGTTGTTCATCCAGATCACTATCTATTTCTCCTGAATATTCATTCTCTTTGCTAATATTGTTGTTTAGCATGTTTGAATCTTTTGGTAAGCTTTTGCTAAAACACAAAATAAAAGTGCTTTCAATGTTTTGACTAAAAAAAATCACAACATCTCTCTCTGAAGAGGTTGCACAACATTTGTCGGAGAAAAAAAAATCACATTACCTGTCTCGGGAAAGGCACCTTGAACGTTTTTTAGATAACCTCAGCATACTTTCAGGAGTAAAAGGATTCATGTTCGGTGCCGACAAACGACTGTGGATTTTATTCGTTTGAATAACCCTGCGCCCCGAATTTAGATAAATGGTGCTCGGTGTGGACGGATTTTCCGTTAGACGAAGTGTCAGTAAATTTCTACAAGGAGGACTGATTTTAATCGGAGAAGAAGTATTGTTCACAATAGAAAAAGAGGGCAAGTTTTTGTCTTCGGGTTGAGGAGAAAAATTTAATTTCCTCGGTACTGGAAGCCACATGGACGTGTCACTCTCCGGACCCTGCTTCGATTCGTTAGGGACGTTCTCGTCCATTTCTTCGTCGGATTCCATGTCACTGCCGCTGTTTCCGTATCTCTAATTATCGATTCACTTCGCGTTGCACTTTACCGACACAAAATTCATAATTTCACGGCTCGAAACGACAGACGCTATGCCCTATATTTTGATTTTTTTATGACGCTGGACGCTATAAACATGTATCATACGGCGGGAATATGGCTGTCTATTGTCGAGTCTAGTCCCTCGGCCAATCGAAGCTTGTCAAACCATTGTGTTTATATAACGAGAGCTCTTATTGGTTCAAACGTTTCCTTTGAAACTAATGTCATCTGGTTGGTTTTAACGCCAACGGTGTTCGTGATTTTCCTTTGAGTAATATTTTTTGTTTTCTAATCTTCCACTTCCAAATAGGTGTCAACGGGAAGATAGAAGAAAATAGCATGTGCAATTTACTTTTATTTTATTTTTAAGTCCTTCCGTTCTTAATTTCAGTCGCGAATCATAAACATCGGTCGTTTCAGAATGAGCGATTCGTGTTTCGTCAGAGAAAGTAGTTTATCGAACCATGTACCACAGTTATTTGGATTCGCAGTAACATCGTGTTGATTCCTGGTTTTCGTCGAATTAAGTACATGATGTTATGACAAATCATGGGGGAAGATGAAACCTGTGTTCGGGTGGCCGTTAGGTGAGTAATGCATTGCTTTATTTTTGTCCGATCGTGTAACATTTCGATAGGGATAGAGCATTTTAATAGTTCGATAACAATCTTGTAGACTTACGATATCCGTGAAAAAATTGAACCCGAGGAACACTTAATATTAGTACCAAGGCTTGATCTTATTTTTTTGTTTCATTTAAAAAATTTCAGTTGCAAAACATAGGTTAGTGACTTGCAACTTGAATACCAATGTAGGTTAAACTTTCATAGAAAAAAATCATATTCGAAATTGGAAATAAAATTTTTCTCGTGTTATCTAGTGCAAAAAATGAAAAAAAGCTCCACCAGCAATCCGTCTACCAGCAATGCTAGCATGTCATGTTTGTATTAGTAAAGCAAATATAATTTATCTTGTATTGATCACTCAAAATGTCTAATTCCCTTGACTTTTGAAATATGCTTATGTTGCTGCAGGCTGCTGAAAAAGGCTCAGCTTAACTGGTTATGAAGTATTATTTCATTAATATAGGATCATGGTTTAGCCATAAATTAAGTATATATCTAGCAGCTAAAAGAGTTGCATTTTAATTGCATCCAATTTTAGGGTTACAGCTACAGTAAATAGCTACAAATTAGTTTTGAAACATCATACATACCCTGACAAGACACATCTTGCAAAGAATAATCTAGTCTTCCTCTTTCCAGTTACCTGTGATGGTTAAATTGAAATAACCAAGAAAGTTGTAATGGCAACTTTAGTTTGAATCAGCTTTGGACAAATTTAACTTTTTCTCAATAAAGTAGTAAAATTTAAAATGTTTTAAAAGTTTTTTTACCAGCTCAAATTATTTTCTTTCATTCAGAATTGAACATTTTTGGTTGTTTTTCTCAGGTTAGGGAAGTAGATAAAAATAATCTAACCTTTTTGTATTTAAATAACATCTAGCGTTGTTTGAAATTAAAAATCAAAAGCATCGGATATGATGAAAATATAATATTTTGCTTTTTTTGGGCTTAAGTAATTTATCTTGTGTGAATATCTGTCATTTTTTTTTAAAAATCGTGATAATCATCTATGCTTTGAATTAAAAAAATTTTGTTTTCAAAATTAAAGTAAGAATTGTGAGATGTGAGATGTGAGATGAAAGGGTCCATAATTTTACTACGGTGCGACTTTTGAGGTGGAATCGATCGCTAGGATGGTTTAAGTGATAGATTAAGGACGTTCTTAAGACCTCGACTATTTGCTGTAAACATTAACGATTCGTGCCTAGTACCTGTTTACTCGATTTTAATAAGGAAACTTGTCCGCCCATGCAAATATTTCCCGTGTTACGAAGGTTTGACTTTTTTTTCGAAATCTTTTTGGCTAATATAAAAATTTAGGGAAGGACTTTTCTTTTTAATTTTTTCCCCCTTCTTCTAAGAAAACATACAGAACTTGAGGCGACAATGATTGCCATCCATCCGTGATAAAGAAATTTGTTTTTGTTATTGAAACGATACAGTGTTTACCCGAAAATTTAAGTTTTAGAAAAATTAATCAAGGGGCCGTTTAAAATATTACGTTACGCTAAAATAGGCCACTTTTTGAAACAAACAATCACAAAATACATTCATTATTACTACAACAAATGAAAAATAACTATATTAAACAGCCACCGGTCGTGAAAGGATTTCATTATCAGCAGGAAAAAATGTAAATCAAAAGTAAAAAAAAAAAAAAAAAAAATGACGGATTGAAGGTGGTTTTTTAATTAAGTCATTTTCTCATCCAGTAAAAGTATCGGTAATAGTACCTTGCATGCGAAAATATTTCATGATTGAGAAAAATGACTCGAAGCTAATAATGGTACTCGAACAAAATGTTTTTAATTTTTTATTTAATTTTCAGAATAAGACCTCAGACGCCGAGAGAAGTGATAGAGATGTGCAGGATTTGCACTTCAGTTACTCCCGGGGAGCCTCAAATCACGCTCAGCTCCGACCGTTCTTTCACTTACGATTACGTTTTCGACATGGGCTGCGAGCAAGAAGAAGTTTATAATACTTGCGTTAAAAAATTGGTCGAAGGTGCTCTCGAGGGTTACAACGCCACCGTGTTGGCATACGGGCAGGTGTGTTATTTCAAGATTCTTCTTTTTTTTTCAAGCTACATCCGTCTACTCTTAAAACAAAGGTCTCCCTCAACCTTAGCTTCAAGTTCCCTGTTTTGGGCACTTTGAGAACACTTGTTCCTTTTCGACGCTCGAGATCTCCGTCTCATCATTGCGTTACTTTAATTCTTTTTTAGCTTTAATTACTTCCGAAGCTCGAATTATTTACCTCGAGTCTAATTTTTAATAATCTGGCGATTTTAACTTACTGCGACCTAAAAGAAATGGATCCTTCCATCTTATAACTCAAGTCGTAAAGTTTAAATTTTATTCGGGAACTAATTGCAAGAAAAAATTGATTTTTGTCGATTCGTGTGCGAAAAAAGATATTGGATTACCTTTTCCGTTACTAGTCGCGTTAACGTAAGATTTTTTTCCTCGTTACAGACGGGGAGCGGTAAAACGTACACGATGGGCACCGGTTTCGAAGTGGAAGTCCAGGAACATCAAACAGGAATATTACCTCGCGCTATAAAACATCTTTTTACGGGCATGAAAGAAAGGATTCAGAACGCTCGTCAGAACGGTGAACCTTCCCCGGATTTTAAAATCGACGCGCAATTCATGGAGCTTTACAACGACGATATCATAGATTTGTTGGATCCGACTCAAGGATATCTTACCAGAGTCTGTTTTGTTCTTCTCTGAATCTCTTAACTTTGATCATCGCCTGTTGACCTTTTCTTTGACTTTTTTTTTTAACAGTTGAAAGGGATCAAAATTCACGAAGATCACAGCGGCGGGATTTACGTGAAAGGGATAACTCAACAAAACGTATCCAGCGTGGGGGAAGCTTTAAATCTGTTGCGGCAAGGCGCGTTGTCGAGAACCACCGGAGCAACGCAAATGAATTCTCAATCCTCGAGAAGTCACGCCATTTTTACTTTGTTAATAAAGCAACAAAAGCTAGTCAAAATCGAAGTAAGTACCTTTCCAAAAGAATTAAATTAAATCTGTCGGCAAGTTTTTCATTTGCCTTTTTCTGGATTTGTTGAGGACGATGACCCCGAGAACGAAGGGAAAAACGAGTTCGCAACTTTGTCGGCCAAATTTCATTTTGTCGATCTAGCAGGTTCCGAAAGATTGAAACGAACTCAGGCCACAGGGGACAGAGCGAGAGAAGGGATCTTTATTAACGGGGGCTTGGTAAGTTTTTTAAATTATCTTTTCACTTTTTTCATTTCCTTTTTAGCGATGTCGCTTCCCTTTTTTCGATCGGAAATATAAACTTATGCAGAGGAAGCGCGATCGCTTCGGGATTTGTTTTTGTTTTCTTACATAGAGACTTTTTCTTTTCTTCCTTGAAAAAAATGAGCCTTTTTGTTTGGCCGATAACATGTCTCGGTCTGATTATTGTGCACCGGTCCTTTTTTCCCTCAAAGGATTTGGTCGATTAGGCTGGTAAAAGCATGGCTTCGTTTTTTCCAGCTCGCATTGGGAAACGTTATATCGGCTTTAGGCGACAAAACGAAAAAGGCTCTCCACGTACCGTACAGAGACTCGAAATTAACTCGACTGCTCCAGGACTCTCTCGGAGGTAAGCGATCGACTCGAAATTATTTATTACCCGTTGTTATAAGCGGAAGCGAGATTAATTCTTTAATATTTTAAGCCTATTGAATGCTAGTCAACTAGTTAACAAAGTAAACTTTTATTTGGTTTAAGGAAACAGTCAAACGGTAATGATCGCTTGCGTATCGCCAAGCGACAGCGATTTCATGGAAACTTTAAACACTTTAAACTATGCCAACCGAGCGCGAAATATTAAGAACAAAGTAATAATCAACCAAGATAAGTCTTCGAGAACCATCGCTTTGTTGAAGGAACGGATTCAAGAACTTCAGCTGGAATTGTTGGAATACAAGCAAGGTCAGAGGAAAACCTTTTTCTCTCCGTTCCCTGTTAGATCGGAGCTATCTCGGTAAATCAGAAAAATATCTTTTTTCGTTCATTTTTTTTTAATAGGGAAAAGATTAGTGAGAGAGGACGGGGTCGAAGTGGTCAACGACATGTGCCACGAAAACATGTTGTTACAAACGGAAGCGAACAATTTGAGAGCGAGGTTGAAAGCGATGCAAGAGACCATCGATGCTTTAACGAAGAAAAATAGTCAGTTGCTGGCAGAGAAAGCAAGCAGCGTTTGGGCGAACGCCGGCGAAGGGAGTTCGGACGTCGGGGAAATGGTCGCTCAGTATCTTAAAGAAATCCAAGAACTACAGGCAAAATTGTTGGAGTCCGAAGCCCTTTGTCAACAATTGCGGAAAAGTTCGTCTCGCCAACAAGCGATCGTTCTTTCTCCTACGAGTAAGTTTGATTTTGATTTTGATTTTGATTCGAGTCGAGTCGCACGATTCCTTTGTTTTGTATCTTCTTGATCTCTCCTTTTCTTTCAAACTAATAATTTAATTCGGAGCAAACCAGACTATGCTAACAGGAAATGATCACCTCGTTTAACACAAGTAATTAACGATCGCTAATGCTTTTTTACCGAAGGACTTTTGAAAACGAGCCGCGAACGTTTTTTAACGAAGAACCCTTTGACCGAATCTTTTCTCATGCGCCGTGCGAAATCTTTCAACGAGTTACCCTCAGAACCCAAGAACTTCCTTTTCCAATACGATTACTCCTCTGCGGGCTCTTCTTCCTCCGACCTCGGTAAGTGGTGCTTATTCTTTTTGGTCCGCCTCTAACAAAACTCTTGATTTTATGATGTTGATAATAATAATAGTGGGACTCTTTAGGGAACGAAGAAACTTTTCGCTTAAATTTACTAAAAATTGTCTATTCGATTCTTTTTTTTAGATCACAATTTCTCATTCACCAGTAATTTAATAGCGGAGGCCAAAATGGATTTATCGAAAGACATAGAATTATTAAACAGACGCGAGAAAAAAGAGAAAAACGGAAACGAAGAAAGTATTAAGAACGGGGCAGGCAGCGATTTATCGGATACGGAAGACAAAAGTAAGTCTAACTTGCTTTCTTTTCTACTAATTTATCGATTTAAAAAATGAGAGGAAAACATCTTGATTGCAGGTAATAACAGCGAAGATTCCTCTTCCGACTCGTCCGACGAAGAAGATCGGGAGTCTCAATACGGCCTGGAACTCGTAGAGCTAACAACAGAGATATCCATGAAACAAAAATTAATCGAAGAATTAGAAAGATCTCAACAGAAATTACATTCCATGAAGCAGCACTACGAAGAGAAACTGTTGCAGCTTCAAGAGAAAATCAGAGCGACTCAAGACGAAAGAGACAAGGTTCTGGCTTCGGTCGTGGGCCAACAAAATCAACCGGACAAGGTAATTTCCATTTTAAAAAAAATCAATTTGTTAAGTCTGTAGAGTCCCCTCTCGCGGCGAGGAAAGTTAAAACAACGCTGCAATATTAATATAAGTTTATATTATTGACCCTTTCGCAGAAAACTTGAATTTTCATTGAAAAATTTAATCGAGCACGATAAGCTGATCGGATTAATTTGGAATGTAAAGCAACTCAAAAACTGATTTCGTTTTGGGAGGGTCTTACATACACATCATAATGTTAAATAAATTGTTTTTAGGTTAGAAAAATTCGAGATGATTATGAGAGAAAAGTAAACGAGATGCAAAAAGAAATGAGAAGATTGGAAACGGCGCAAAAGCAACACACGAAATTGTTGCGAGAACAAAATCAACAAAGCAGCCAACTCCGATCGCTTAAGGCGGAAGTGGAAGAGATGAAACGAACCAAAGTAACTCTAATGAAAAAGATGAAAGAAGAGGCTCAAAAGCACAAGGTATGCTCAACCTTTTCGAATCCTTATCTCTTTAAATGACGCGAATAATATTTCAATTTTTTTTCTTTCCTTGTGGTTTTTTTAGCAAATAGAAATGCAAAGAACTCGGGAAATCGCCATGTTAAGGAAAGAATCGCGACGTCACGAAAACCAGATCAGGTCGTTGCAAGCTGAAAACCGAGTAAAAGAAGCAGTTCTACGCAGGCGGAACGAGGAAGTTACGGCTCTGCGAACTCGCACCAAAGGAATAATGTCGAAGAAAGCTGCCGGAAGAGTGGTCAAGCCTAATCATAAAGAGTTTTCTCCAAAAGCAGCCAAAAACAAATGGACGGCAATTGAAAAAACCATCAACAAGCTCAAGATAAACAAGAAAGCGATGGCCCTCACAGAAAAGGATATGGAAAGGTATTATCGATTCGGTTTCGATCAATTTTGGCAAGTTTTTCCCTTATTTCTAAAATCCTCCGTTTATTTTGTTTTCAGGCTGATGAACGAAAGAGAAGTTCTAGGTAAAGAATTAGAAGAACTAATCGCAAAAAGGGACTTTTTAATATCGACTGGAAACTGCGATTCCAACGACGTAAGGGATTTGGAAGAACAAATCGAAGCCGGCCAAGCGAACATGAACTACATTCAAGTGAGATTTTATATTTCGTACCATTTCTTATTTATTTTTTTCCCCCCGGGAAATAACCGATTTATTCTTTAAAAAAATATAGGAGACCATATCGGAATGTCAACATAACATCATTGAAATGGAAGATTGTAAAACAGAAGTAGATTTAATGAACCTTCAGTCGATTAACACGATCGAAGAAGGAAGGTACCTAATTGAGAAGTTATATAGTTTAATTATCGCTCAAGCCGTGTCAACCGTGCGCTCGGAAATCAATCTCGAAAATTTAAATGCCAGAGTTCAACAGGTACGTCACCTTTTTGTTTGTTTTTCCTGTGAAACAAATGAAATGTTATCATTTTCGAATAATTGTTTCCAGCTAAGCACAGATAACGACACTCAGAATCAGCTGTTGCAGCATCTTATTTCCAGTCATCAACTCGGAATCGATTTGGAAACTCTTAGGCCGCCCCCGAGTACCAGTCGGAGTTGTTCGGAAAATAGTTCGACCGCTTCGTCTCGATCCAGTTCACCGTCCACTTCCCCTCTTCCTCGGATCGACAGGTAAAAACCTGACGCCTTTTTCACCCTGCTCGTGCTTCTCGATCTATTTTTTTTTTTCAAATCTAGTATGAGCGCGAATATTCGGAACTTGATTTCCGGCGAATTTTACTTATCAAAACGAGCGGAGCCGTTCGTCGGCCTTTTTTTTTATTCAAGCGACTACAAACGGTCGATTATTCAAGACCAGTGAAGATAATTCATTTATCGTATTTTAAATTTAAATACAAAACCACCCAAGTTATTTCAACCTTTTTATGAACTAGCTATCGGAAAAATATTAAAACCAATTTTTTTTCCCCACTCATTTTAAGGGGATTAAGAAGGAAGAAAAGCAACTTATCTTCGGACTCATTAAAACACAGGAGAAGAACCGCATTACCGAAAGATTTGCTTTACGTGCTGGAAAACAAAGATTCCAACGAAGAAGAAAGCAACAGAGCGACGAAACCTCCTTCACTTCAGACCGGCACCGTCTCGGGATCTTCGAGGTATTTTCATTTTTTTTCCCGCGGGGTTTTCGGCAAACATTTAACAGTACTATGTTCATATTTTTTTGATATAGGATCTTTACGATGAATCCAAGGATGGCGCCTTTTTTTATTTTCGCTTTAAGATTTTTCACAGCTGCGTGCTTAAAATGTTGGTTTGCAAATAATATTAGTGAAATAAAATTTTTGTTGCAGAGCGGCAGCCGTTAAACCGAGCGAGTCTCCCAACAGAAAAATTCATTCGGAAATCTCGTCTCCGAGGCCCCTAAGGAGAATAGTTAACCTTTCTAACACTAAGATCGATAAGTAAGTCGAAAAAAAACGTTATAATTTTTTTTAAAAAGCGGCCGGCTCGTCTTTATTTTGTATCGAAATTCGACGGACAATATATTTGGAAGGTCTTTTTTGGTTTTTGCCGTCGGGAGTGTTTCCCCCGTTTGGTCGTGGCTTTTCCTCGTAAAGCATTTGTTAAACCGCGAAATAACGAATCCCATATCTCGGTACATAACAGGTTAAATTAAAAATTTATATTTATTTTGCCAACGGGATCCTCTCAAAATTTCCCGGATCAAGCAAAGCTTTTTGTCGAAAGACTAATTCCAAAATTATTTCTTGCGCATTAAGAATATTTTTCATCGATTCTAACTACAGATAGAAAATAACCCAGCTCGAAAAATGGCCGGGAACATTTCTTTCGATTCAATACTTTGAATAATGAAAATTAACCCGATTTAATAATATTAACGTTGTACGTAATAAAAATTTTTATTCCTGTTTTAAAATACATATTCTGATTTTTTCGTATGTGTATCTTGATTCAACATTCCTTGTGACTCGGCATAAGTTATAAGGTGCCACAATAACGACGTGAGTAGAGAAATGTCGCCCCCGGGACGTTGAAGGCCTCGTCAAAACGATTTTCTCAAGTCTTTCCGGTCGTGCGGATTTCTTTTCGACATTATAAATTTTAATGCGAAAGGGCGATCCGAGGGAACAAATAGTGTCGGCGTGCCACTAATCCAGGAATAAAATTAGCCCTAACAAGATCAGACTCAAGTTAAAAGACAAAACTTGCATCAAAACACAATAGCAGAGCATTTTTATTTTTATTTTTTAGAAAAACACGCTTTTTACGGATTTGTTTTTCCGTTTCTAGTTTTCCCTTTGAATTATCATCAGCCAAAAAATTTAAATTTATTTATTCGGAAGAAATAAACCTCGTTAAACAAATTCGATTTTAAGTGGAAGGTTTTTCGTTTTTTTTCATCGACAGCAACCAGGGAAATCGGCGATAGATATTTTTTTGGCAAACCGAATTCTTTGGTGTATTTTCTTCGGTCGGGGTTTCCAATTCTTTTTTGTGAATTTTGGAAATAAAGGAAAAATCACTTTGGATTCGAGTTTCCTTTGGGCTATATCGAATAGTTTTTCAGCAAGCGCATTTAAAAAAGCTCATCTCGGATGGATTTTATCTGAGGAAAACTGTATTCGTCCGGATTTACGTGGAAAAAATTAATTTTTTTCAAAAACATTTGAGCTGTTATCCTTGAAAGAGCTTATAATCAAAGGATCATTAAAGGTGTAAACGTTTTTTTACAAAGGATGTTTTGTGAAATCTGATAAAGATGTCCTTTTATCCTGATCGATCCGCCGTCTTTTCCCTATACTTTTGTTTCCGTAGCGAAGTCTAGTAATTAGAAAACCGTGAAGAGTAACAATTTTATGAGTGAAATTTTTAACGACCACGGTCGGGAATTTACTCCGATAAAATTCTGGCGCATTCCACAAAATAAATAAGAAAAACCTAAATTCTTGTTTGCCAAAGATTTTTTCACCGACAAAAAAATATAGGGATAAGCCAGGTCTTGGTGCTTCAACAAATACGAATAATTTGTGACTGCCGGAGAAAAAAATGATCGTTTTCTCAGGTGATTTATGGCCGGAGCAGACGACCAGGCAAGCCGAACGGCATTTGCCGGAAATAGTAAGGCTTTTTGGTTTGGTTATGGGATTTTTTTTATTTTCAAAAATACTAATTTCCCGATTGGTAGATAATATTTTATTTTGTTGATTTGTGCATGTTGATTTCATGGAAAGTGTCGCTATCCTACTAAAAATTTATTATCAAACAGCCCTTTTAATCTTATAACGACGACAAGAACATTTTTATTTCCCCTAATTTGAAAGCCCAAAGGAATTTCCGACTCATTCAAAACCGAAATTTATCGAATTAGGAACTCGTGCTCGATTAACTTTTGGGAACAAAAATAATGCATCAGATGCACATGATATTTAAACGTAATTAATTTATTCGAGAGGCTTTTTTCACATAAATAACGCTCGACGAGTGCATGAACTCGTGTTTTAATAATAATAACCTTTTACTAACATTGATTGGCGGACAGGGAATCGTCCGGAAGCCCTCCCGGATCGCCCACCACTTATCGCCGTACGAACAGCCGAGAAGAAAACGTCTTTTCTCGATTGACCGGAGGAACGGCAGGGCCGGAGCTACAAGCCGGAAGAGGGATCATATCACAATTCGAGGGGAAGGTAAGACGTTGGCTTAGATTCTAGCAGAGTCGTCGAAAAAATAACCGGCCGGTCAGAAATTGTTAAATCATTCCTTTTTTTTCCTTTTTTTGTTGATATAGGTGAACTTGAAAGCTCCGTTGGGATGCGCTTACGTTGCCTCGGGTCACACTCGGGCCGTATTGTCGGTCGACGCCACCGACGATCTTCTCTTCACGGCTTCTAAAGGTAGGCCCGCACCAGGGGGTTTCTTTTTCATTTCAAAGACTCGATGTCGGTATTTCTTTTAACGGTCATGATATCAAATTATTTTTTCGTTCCAGACAGGTCGGTAAAAGTATGGGATTTAAATAGCGGGGTGGAACTCCAATCTTTAGCAGGCCACCCGAACAACGTGGAAGTGGTCAAATATTGCGAATCTTATAAAACCCTTTACTCCGTTTCTTCATCCTACGTCAAAGTTTGGGATATGAGGATGTCTCCGTCTCGCTGCGTTAAAACTTTGTGGTAATTATTCCTGTTACTTATTCCCCTATTTCGTCTTTACTCTTTACTCGAATCGCGAAGTCGAGTTAACGATACCGATCCTTTCAGCTCTTCCGGACTTACCGTTAACGGTCCTTTGGCGCTGACGACCCAGTCGAGAACTTTGACGGTTCCTCAAGGAGAAACCCAAATCACAGACGTCGCGCTTAGCAGGTGCGGGACGGTCTTGTACATGGCGGCCGGGGACAGAGTTCGAGTTTGGGATCTGAGAAAGTAAGTCGTCCCTTTCTTAAAAAATCCCCCCCCGCCCTCTTTCCAAAAGAAAAGTCGAGCATCTAGAAATTTGCGTGATATTTGTCGCCAGGTTCGCTTCGATGGGAAAACTTGCGGGAGGACATCAAGCGGCCGTCATGTGTTTGGCCGTCGCTAAATTATCCGAAAAGGAAGACGTGGTCGTCACGGGGTCCAAGGATCATTACATCAAAGTTTTCGAGGTTAATAAAGAAAGCGGAGGAGTGTTTTCGCCCAAGCTCAATTTGAATCCTCCTCATTACGACGGAATCCAATCTCTCGCTCTTCACGGCGACGTCTTGTTTTCCGGTTCCCGGGACATGTGCATCAAAAAATGGGATTTAGCTCGTCAAGAGTTAATCCAGGTAATTTCCATTTTTACTTTCGAGCGAGCCTAGGAGTGAAAAAAAGTATCTACCACCTCGAAAGCCAAACAGCCAAGTTCGGTCTAATTTGAAGCATTTAAAAAAAAAAAAAAAAAAAAAAAAAATGACTATTTCCTTTTTCTTAGCCATTTTCAGGGCAAAATGATAACCGAAGAACGAACAGCGTGTACCCACTCTTAATATTCGGTTAAGGTTTTTTATAGAGAAGCGAAACAAAGCGCAAAATACTATTTCTCGGAAAAAGTCACTTTTGAGAAAGTATGAACAGAGTGCGTGCGCCCTTTATTGTCCTCCACTGTTACTATACAACATTTCTAGTTATTTTTGTTTCGCTTCCTTTTTTTCCCCTCGTTTTTCTTTAATAAGTGAATTTTTGTTTAAAATTTTTCAGTCGATCAACAACGCTCATTCTAATTGGATTTGCGGATTGGTCCTTATGCCCGGAGGACAACAGCTCGTGTCCGGTTGTCGAAGCGGAGTTCTAAAAGTCTGGTCGGTCGAATCCTGTTCCTTGATCGGAGAAGTTCGAGCTCACAACTCTCCCGTTAACGCCGTCGCCGTTAATTCCGCTCATCTTTTCACGGCTTCCAAGTGAGTGACCCTCGACTCCTTTTGCTCTTTTTGAAATTTTTTCGAACCTTCCGTTAATTTACCGGGCTCCCTTCGATATTAAGAAAAAGTTGGAACGAATTTTATAATTTATTTTTCAGTACCGGCGAAGTGAAAATTTGGCGACCTAATCAATCTATTTCTCGAATGTCGATGTCGACTGGAAAAATTTATCAACTGACGCTGTAGGGTCTTCCTGTTACGCTTAAAACCGTAAGTTTTAAAAAATTCCTCATCGAAAATTGGGCGCAAATATTTATTTTTGAGAGCTCGTGCGCGCAAACTATAATCCCTCCCTTTAGGTTTAGGCATTTGAATTTTAAATACACGGTCGATTCAAATAAAAGAAATCGAGAGCAATAAACCAAATCTGACTTTACCCTTTCCTTTTTAGAACATTTGAAATATCGGTTTTATTTAAGTTACTTTTACTTCTTCTAATAAGAACACTTTTGTCGGGAGCAATAACTCATAAGATCTCTCTCTCAAAAAAAGTCCATTTTAAAAGTTTTGTTGTAAATTTTACTATCATAACGAGAATCCATCGAAATTTGATCGAGCCACTTTTTCGGACTTGAACTTTACTTTGTCTCGATTTTACAAGTCCGGAGTTAAACATGTTAAGTACAGGGACACCCTAAAAATAAAATTACTCTTGAGCGCATTACAAAACGACTATTTAACCCCTCTTTTTACATTCTGAGCTTCCTGACTTCTGGAATTGAGACAAGAGTATAAACTGTAAATAAGAATAAAGTAAAACCATTGAATATAAAATGCACAAAAAGTGAGTTTTAAAAAATAAAAATAAAATAGAAATAGGGGAAAAAGAGGCTAGACCTGACCTAGGCAAGCCCTAGGCTAGCCCTATTTTTAATCCCCGAAGGGTTTTCGGACCCAAATTTTCCCTATTCCTTTCATGCGGTAACCGAGACGTGGGACGAATAGCTCGAGAGTTTGCTTCCGATCCGTGGATCCGTGTGTGAGGCCATTATTTCGATTTTTGATGTCTTCTCTCTCTCCCGTTGATTCAGATTTTGGAATTTTTCCATTCTTCTTTTTCCTGATCGTCAAAATTTATTCTGGGGGTTTTTTTTTTTTAAATATAGGAAGGAATGCTTTCCCACTTAGCAAAATTTAAAAATTGAAGTCTTATCAAATCGGGCATCCCATATCTTTGATGTTTCTCTTAAACAGCTGAATTAATTTTATAAGAAAAGCCCTTGCCGCGTGTGTTGGATGCGTCGTAGCAGGATCTTTCCATTTTAAATAATTTTTCCTTTGACATTGAAAGCCTCAAAATGAAACATTTTATTTCAGCAAAAATAATGCCTCTGAGGGGATTTTCGTCGACTACGTGCTTTAGATCACGCCGACCCTACTTTTCTTTGGACGTTATGATAGTTAGGTATACATTTTTTTCTCTTCGAATTCTGATCTAGTTAATTATTTATTGATTACAGATTGTATTATATTTTCACAGTAGGCCTTTTGTAAATAAATTATAATGTTAAATTTTATAAATTGGAATCCAGGTCTTGGTTAAGCGGATCCTTATTGTTCCCTTTATTTATACAGTATATGCATGATAGCGCCGCGTGCGGGAACCCCTAGACTGCTAACTTTTCCGCTAATGTAACTGCCGTAGGGAACGGTTCGAGAATCGGTGTACGGATTAAACATGTCTTGTTCGGTATGCCTTCATATCATGACGACATTATCCGCGGAATTAATGTTCGTTAATTCTCTTTCGACTCGCCCGGTTTTTATCCTTTTGCTCTTTCTTTTAATAATACAGTAATACCCCTCAATAACGGACACTTCGGGACCAGGCTTTTTGTCCGCTATTGAGAGGTGTCCGCTATTGCGAACCACGATTTTTTTTAAAAAAATTAAGGAAAAAAAGCACTTATGTGTATCACATTTAATTACTTAAAGAAAAAACTTTCGATTTTTGTCTGCTTTAAATTCCGATTAGAGATTACATGATCTTGCTACCGGCAGGAAAAAACCTGCTGAAAACGCGGAATTCAAAACAAAACATACAATTTTGCTTGCTTGTTCAACTTTCTTGTCCTTTATTAAGGAGTATTTTTACATGGACAACATAGGAAAGAAATTTTATTTTTTTGTCCGCGTTCGGTATTGAGGGAGTCCGCTATTGCGGGGAAAAAATACATGGGGTTATATGGAGAAAAATCCGTACCGGGACGTTTTTGTCCTTTACGGAGAGAGTCCGCTAAAGAGGGGTGTCCGCATAGAGGGGTATTACTGTACTCCGAAAGAGAAATTGCCGGGGAAAAACCGGTTGCTTTAGTTTTTGACTTTGAAGAGAATATCAGCTTCGAAATAGAACAAAATCAACTGGTTTATATTCTTAAAATAAAAAAAAAGTTTTCTTTCAAAAATGATTAAAAAAGTTTTTCGTTTTTTTTTTTTTTTTTTTGGTGAGAAAATTAATTTTGACCTGATAAAAGGTTAAAATGAATTTTCCCAGAAAAACCCTTGGCTCGGCAAAGAGTTTGCACTGCATACGGATTCGGTAAAGTGCCTATGCGTTCCTAATTGGAACGAAATTCGCCGTGCCGCTTTCTGGAACGTCCAGACGGGGCAGCTTGGGGGAACCGCAATTTTTCCGCGATTTTTACGGTAGCATTTTCGAACTCAAAAGTTTTATTTATTTAACTGATCTTTCTTTCATCATCTACAATCATTTTTGACAATTTCAAAATAGAAACAAAGAAAAACAGTTCAATCCTATTACCAATTTTAAAAAAAATAAAAATAAAATAGAAATAGGGAAAAAAGAGGCTAGACCTGACCTAGGCCAAGGTTTTCAATACTTTAGATCTAGGTCAGCAAAGATCCAAAGCCGGCTCTCTTAACAACAAAGCATTCCACGCACGTAAAATAAAGCGGTGAATACGAAAGGGTTTGAGCTTTTGGCAAATGAAATGAGCCTGAGCTTGGATTATTACGCGTCATGAAAGATGGAACCCTGATGGTGATGCTGTTGACTAAGGAGGAATCATCAATATTGCCGTTGACCGGAACGCATGCAAAAAGGAAATCAAAGCTTGATGTCTCCGATCAACCAGACGCTCCATCCCAAACTCAAGCAATAACTTAATTGTACTCGCATTCAATCACATTCATGAGCGGTGACACTGCGAATTACTTGTAGTAGAGATAACAAAGAAATTGATGCTGAAAAGTTTCAAGCAGCTGGATATGGGTAGATTGATAAGGCGTCCAAATTGGCGAGACATACTCCAGCTTAAGCCGGACAGTGAGATTATACAGCGTTATCGTCGTTAGGTACGAGAAAAAAGCTTCAAAAAGCCAGCAGAACGATAGGCACTGTTGACTAGAGAGACTACGTGATCTTTAAAATCAGCAGACTGGTTAAAGATAACACCAAGATCGAATAAGACTTGGCTGCCATCCTTCAAGGCAACACCGCCCATGGAATACTGGAAAAGCAAGGGTCGCCTTACCCGATGAAACCGCATGCTTTTACGTTTACCATAGTTTAAAGGTTACTTGTTGGCAAAGGACCAACCTGCCAAAGCTGCACAAATCCGACTGTAGCTCTAAACTGTCCTGCCTGCCGGAGACTACTCGGTAGACCTTCAAGTCATCCGCAAAAAGGTGAAGGGAAAGCGGCAAGTCATCCTTATTCTTCCTCGAGGCCCTCTTTAAAGTGAAGGAAGGATTTTTCGGATATTTTTAATGTGACGAAAAAATGAAGAGTTTTTTGAGCAAAGATGTTTTTAATAATAAAAGCGAGCACCTCCCACGCCGCGAGGAGAATTCTAGTACTACTACATCATCGTACATCGCCCCGAGCGAGTCGTGATCCGAGGTTGCTGCCCTAACTTAACACTGAATTCCTCCGCCTACGTTGGATGACGCTCGGATGGTTGAGCGCGTGTATCGTGACCATTACAAGCGCTTCGGCGTTGACCTTTTTTTTCGGTTCATCGATCTTGTCAATCATAGAAATGACGTCACCTCCCAAAATTATCTAGCACATCTTTTATTTTCTTTTAATTCTGAAGTAATTGTAGCCCGTTTTGGACTTGATTCGTTTCCTTTCCTTTTTTTCCCTTTTTTCCCTGCTCCGTTCGTTCTTTCCGAAGGTTTAAAACAAAACTAGGAATTAAATAGGATTCTCGAACCGAATAAACTTTTGGACGCTTGTTTTCCGACATGTTCGACAATCATAACTGTAAACTCGTGCCCGAGATTCTTGGGAGCTCTTCGGTTAGTCCGGTTCGAGTTCATCGATTCGCTTGCTTCGAGAAACCGACTCGACAAGAAAACCTTGTTGGTCGTGTTCCTCGCATTCGAAATATCTGCACTCCATCCTCCATCATAACTGAAACCTAAATTTCCAGTTTCAAGGTTCAGAGAACGCGACGCTTTTCACACGAACAGACCATGGTCCTTCTTTTGTTTCCCGAAGGATCCCCTTGATGTTTCGAGTGCTTTTACTCCGTTTTACATCGACTCCTTCTTAGTAATGCTGGTCGAAACGCTCCTCAGTCGATAAAGACGAAAAAATGTATTTATCGAACGTTATTACGCGGGACTCGTCGTTGGTAGATGCTGGATTTTCCACGGACAGCTAGTCGACCGTCTCGCGTCTTCGTCTTGTATGTTTCGCTTTACGTCAGGAAAATTCGTAAAAGAGTTAAAATTTAGAAATGTTATGGCGGGTAAAAGATCGTGCGACGTTTCGAACATCGCTAAAGGGGTTTCAAAAATTGTATTTCGTCGAAGCCGGGTTTCTCTTGCTGTTCCAGCGTAAACCGGAGAAAACATAGCAACGGTCTTCGGACGAAATAGATGCTTAAAGGTAAAATAATGGGTTTTCCCACATGAAAAGACAAATTTTTTACTTCTGAATCCGGTTTGCATTTTTTTTTCAAGTTCAGCTCAAGGTGCTTTCGTCGGGTTATTTTAACTTTTTTTTTTCGTTCGTTCAAACTAAAACAAAAGGAGATGTGGGCATTCCGACTAAAATCTTAGTACCGAGACATTTGAATTTAAGCTCCGGATTTTTCCGGTTTCAACGTGCTCGCTTCGGGCGTTGTGCTTTAAGAGTTAAAGGAAAAGGTGAAATTTGAACATATTCACGAGAAGGAAAATGGTTACGTGGAAACGGAGGGCCGAGTTTAATTATTGAAAGCTAACTCGGGGATAAGCAAAGAGACGGGTGGAAAAAGGAAACGGCGACGAGACCGCATTCAAAAAAACAAGTATTTCTCACGTGATCGGGTTTAATATTTGCAACGCTTTTTGATCCACGTCGCGAAAGAACATAGGTAGGGGTAACGATCGAGGAGCCTCCATCAACTTTTAAATTAACTCTTGCAAACGCGATCAAAGACATTTTTTACATTTTTTATTGTAATTTTAAATTATGATCGAGCAAAAATGATACTTTTCTGGAATGATAATTAGTTTTTATGTTCGTGACAAAATGTTTAGTTCATGTAGGATTCGAACTAGTGATATGTGTAAGTGGTATGTGATTTGCATAGTGGTATTTAATTTATTTAATAGTATTCGAGGAGGATTAACGCCGCCGCCCACCAGAGTCCAATGGAAGCAAATGTCCGCACACCAAACGAATAACCACGTCAAACTTTCACCGGAGCTTTACGGTAAGTCCGTGTTAGTCTTGTCAAGATTCCCTTTCCACGATCTCGAACAGATAATCATCCTTTCGAAACGAGAGATTATAACGGCGAAACAAGAAATTCCGCTTTACGATGCCGGTACTTGATTAACGTGCGGTGTTATAATCGGTGCGTGAAAAGGATTCCCTTGATCCCTTTTACTTACCAGAAAAGTGAAAAGCGAACGAGCATCCGTTTCTCTTCTTTCCTCTTCACGAAAAGAAAGGGAAAAGGAATAGTAGTACTTTCTTGTCATCAAATATTGTTTTAACTATAGCTTCCGATTTATCGGTTATCGGAACCGTGACCTTTTTCTTTTGACAAGCTAAAACATGAATTTAATTCATGGCCAATCTTTATTTTGTTACCGCTAACTCTCTAAAACATCCCGTTAATTCCATAATTACAACCGCTATCGTTCAATTTTTTAAAATGGAGCAAAATATACTGCCAAACTCTTCAATTTTGCCACTATTAATCACAATAATGTCTGCCTCATAAGACATGAAGGTATCATTATACAGTATATTTCTGCATGAACTAGTCAAAGTATAAGGATCCATTTAGAATGATACAGAATAACAAGTCACATCTTGTCCTGATTGACAAGAACACGCCACAATGAAATGATTGTAACAAAAAGCTCTCTTGACCCATCAGGGCTGAATCGTAGAGGCGGCCAAATTGATCTCCTGTTTTTTCAAATTGTTGATAAATGAAAAATGTCTGTTACAATTAAAATATACCATTCAGCTGATTAACTAAACATTACGGAGATCTTGTTTACTGGCCTTCTATTTTTGTTTCTCTCGTCAAGGAGTCTAAAAGGCCCAAAATGTTTTTAAAAATCATCCCGGGAAAGTCCCCCCCCCCCCCCCCCAAAAAAAAAATAAAGTAATTTTGGAGCTTACTGACGATATACCCAACGATGCTGAACTCTTGCTGACTGTTTCAAATTCGTGTTCCTTTTGTCGAGAACAGTCTAGGAATACTTTTATGTATTAATTCCGTAGACCTTTTTTCTTTAAAAAAGTTCCGGAACTGTTTCTGGGATTAAAAAAAATGATTAAATCGAGTAAGGTTTATTCATATGCCTAATCCTGGAAATTAAGAAAATAAATAAATATTAATACTCGTATTTCAAACTGCGTCCATGACCTATAAACATTAGCTACTGCCTCTTTTGCGTGTAGGTGTATTATTTATTGCTTGGTAATTCGAAAGAATTATTTTGGAACCCGACTTTGTCTACTCAAACTGAACCTAGGCTGTAGGAGTAGTGATTATCGAGCCTAGACCCTTTAGACCGGCCCTGAATAAAAAAGATGATCCCTAAACTCGAATCCGTGGTGACCTGTATTCGGGGGTTGGCACGGAACACTTTAAAATTATGAAGGGGGATCATCTTTTCTTTCTTCTCTATCTCGAGTTCTTAAGAACTTACAAAATCAAATCCGTCGAAATGATTTTTTCTGCTTTCGCTGAAATAGATTTCGAATAGGCGACTGATTCCGTTAAAGATTCGTTATGGTTAGATCTTGATACACGGAATTTTGCTTTCGGAGTTGAGTCATGTTGGAGAAAAACTGATACTCGTACATGCAGTATGTGTCACAGGCGGAGGTCAAACAGACCGGTTAAGAACTCCGCGTCCGACACGGAAATAAAGTTGGAAAAAGCTCAAACTTTGCAAAAGCAAAAAAATAAAATGAAGAATAAAGGAAAAAATAATTGGATATACCTGTACAAAATTTTTAATTTTGTTTGCCCTGTATTTACTTCATGATTCTTTTGACATTGCCATCTAAAACAAATATAACTACACTAAATAAACATGAACATTATTATTGTTGTTATAAAAAAGAAAAAAAAAGTAAACGGCCGGTATCGTTTAGCAAATCAAATTTAATTCATGTTCGTCTTCCAGTTCACACGTTAAAGCATTCAGAAAAGGGGACCGGTCAAAATGTGACGTCCATCACGAGAAGACAGGGACGACAAAGCGGAGCTTGGCAGTTATTATTGTCGAGTCCATGCTTAACCAGTCAGGGCAAGTTGGGAAAATGTACCAGCTTTAGAGCTTGTTACCCCTACTTTAAACTGCCCGAATTGAATAATTGGGAGTCTTGGGTGTTAGGAGTTTACGACACTTGCAGTTATTTCACTGATAACGGGGAACAGGTAAAAAATTTATTTTTAAAATAATTATTTTCGTGTAAAGAGAAGAATGCATGGTGCTTTGTAATCGGTGCATGGGTCCCTCCGATCGAATTTTGTAGATGTTGTTGCAAAGAACGCGTAGAGTATGTATAAGGCATCGGTTCCGAGAATAAAGATTTGCTTAGAATTTCTGCGACAGAAGGCCATCGTCATCATCCGGTTACCGCAGAGCATCTTAATTCGACAAATAATGAACGGTTAATCGATTACTCGCGTGATTCGGTTTCAGGCTTTCGGCGTGTGTTGCACCAACAGTGGATCCACGAGACCCGTCGGACCTATACAGACCACCACTAAATCGCCCTTCGAGCAATCGACAACGAATCCGATACCGCCGAGTTGGCCTCCTCCCATTCCCACGCATCCCCCAGATCACACGATCCCTCCTTTACCGACCCACCCTCCGTCTCCGGGATATCCCACCACTACTCACTTACCTGTGATGCCTACTTTACCTCCTAAACCTCCGAAACCCCCGAGTCCTCCGAGTCCTCCGGTAATTACGATGCCACCGGTTACTTCAAAACCGACTCCCGTCAGACCTCCTGCCATCACGGACAACGAAATCGTCGACAACTCTTGCGGAGCCAAAAACGGTTACCAAGATCAAGAGAGGATCGTCGGGGGGCAAAGTGCCGAAGTCGGAGAGTGGCCGTGGATAGTAAGTGTGTATAGTAGTTTTAAAGAATTTTTCCGACGACTATTTCAAATTCAAAAACATTCTTCGTCATTTTCAAATCCTCAGATCTCGTTCCTTTACAAACTCACGTTAGAAGACGACGACGCTACATGCACATTAAATCTTTGATTGATCCCGATAATAAAAGCATTTACCATAAAAAAAAAAAAGAGACGGTGTAAACGTCTATATTGTATTATATTAGCTCTCTTTCGGATTAATGTCTAATACTCGATCGATCAACCGATTTATTTTCTGTCACATATCTTCATATTAGAATCAGACTCCTATAACTCGAATCTTGTCACATTTTAATAACTGTTGTGAAGAGATGGATGCGTTTGCTGTTTCGCTTTATCGTTTCAAGAGCAATGCATCTCTGGTGATAAGAGATCTTTCAATTGTAATATTTTTATAAACTCTTCTCATTTTCTTCTTCTTCTTTTTTGTTTGTTTTTTACATGTTAACCTAATAATAATGGTAAAACCTGTTCCTTGGGCCCCCGTACCTGTAGATGGATTATAACTTTAAATAAATAAATAAATAAATAAATAAATAAATTTAAATAAAAAGTATCAGAAAATATTAATATTCTTGTCAACTTTAAGGCAGCCCTATTCAACAGTGGACGGCAATTTTGCGGAGGATCTTTAATAGACGAAGAACATATATTAACAGCTGCTCATTGCGTTGCACAGTAAGTAAATTCAAAAACATGTATATAATAAGAATTTAAAAAAGATGAACTTCCAAATTTAAAAAATATGCTTAACTCATCCATAGGCCTAACAGTTATAGTATTTCGGGATAAATCATCCAATTAGAAACCTTAAATTAAAACCCCTTTAATTCGGTCTCCATTTTTTTCGATAGCTTTATTCTTCTTGCTTGTTTATTAAATTATTTTTAGTGAGTAGAGCTATTTTATGGTCAGATGGGAATCTGGAGGACGAGGGTTGCTCGCGATCCACCTTTCGATGGTACGACATTGGTCTGACATCATTTGTGAGTCCGAGATAAACAATTATTGCTCAAACAAATTTGAACCAACACCATTATGGGGAACAAATGAGCATTATTGCAAGATAACAAGGATCCGGAGACTGCGATAACATACATCTGTGTTCCGAAAGGAGGATGTGAGCAATCTTTGTCGCATCCCAGCTCTAAGGCTCTGTAAATATGACACTCAAACCCGCAAAAGCAAATGATCGAAACAAGCCAATATCAGAAGACAGAAACGGTAACGGTAACGATTTGGTAAAATAAATTAAGGAACCAAATGAATTTGCTAATAATTTTTATAGTTAACAGCTTAACTCAACGATCACATAGTAATAAAGTATGACAGGGAGATACACCAACATATCTACAAAAATCTTGAAAAAGCGAAAAAGGAAGCTTGTCAACTTGAGCTATTATTTTCCATTCAAGGCAGTTTATGTCGGCTTCAAGTGGTCATAAGTTTACCCTACCAATTTTTGAATTGCTTTCAGTATGAGCTCTTGGGATGTAGCGCGCATGACTGTAAGGTTGGGAGATCACAACATTCGGACGAATGCCGAGACAAAGCACGTAGAGAAGAAAGTTAAGAGGGTTGTACGACATAGAGGTTTCGACCCTAGAACTCTGGTGAGTAACACTGACACCTAGAAGAAAGCGTACCTATAAAAGCGTCCCATTAATGACTCGAAAACGTCATTTCTTTTTCCATATCGGATTTCCCATAAAATCTCCCCGTGCACAATCAGAAAATATAAGTGGAAGACGAGTAATCGCTTCTTAATTAACGGTCTCCAACTTCCGCAACGATGTTCAGTTTGTGCTCAGCAACGGCAAGTAAAACCATGTACTTGCTTCGAGACTAAACATGATTAGGTCTTAAGACCGTCATTGTCAAGTTTTGGTTGGTTTACTTTATTATTATTTATTATTTCTTTATTTCATCCAAAAAAAATTTACAAATTTGGGGGAGGGAAAGGAGACAAGTGGGCTCAAAACAATTGAGCTAACACTTGCCTCCCGGACCAGGTGTTCGGGTACTGGGATCCTTCGGGGAGGTTGGAGCCAGCATTTAAATTTTAAATCTACATTTTTGGCCCACCCGGGCCATTGTGAGAAGAGGGATATTATTGCTGTTAGCAGTTACCCTGGTCTTCTCTCAGCCCTTCCTCCCCGGACTGATTTGCAGAGGAGAGAGGGAATAAGGGTAGATCAAGGTTAGGAATAAGAGAAAGGAAATTTGGGATGTGGAAGAAGTCAGGAAAGGTTATTATTACTACAGTAGACTCCCGTTAGAACGTAATCGGTTACAACGTAATTTCGGTTATTACGTAAAATATTTTTCGGTCCGGCCAAAGCCTTTCTCATTTAATTATTATCGGATATTACGTAATTCCGGTTAATACGTACAAATTTTCCCGGTCCCGACGATTATGATAATTATTATTATTATATATTTTTTTTTGCTATAAGAGCGATTTTTTTTAACATCCTCCGAAGCATAACTTGTTAAGCACTTGTTTAAATCCTCCTCCCCCGAAGAAAATTGAACAGACTACTGTCGTTTCGTCAATAAACGAAGGTAAACGTTTAATTTTTTCAGTATAATGATGTCGCTGTATTAACTTTGGATAGTCCAGTCTCGTTTACCAAAAATATTAGACCGATTTGTTTGCCATCTGGGAGTCAGAATTATGCGGGTCAGGCTGCGACGGTCATCGGCTGGGGAAGTCTCAGAGAAAGTAAGCTAACGTGTTACAATGAAGAATTTTTAAAAGCCGGTAATCTATAATAGGAGATTACGAGGCTCTCTCACACCGTTTAAAAAATGAAATGTAGACTTAAAAATGGAAAGCGGACGTTTTCGGTAAAGAAAAAATTTTTCTTGGTGTGCAGGTGGTTCGCAACCGGCAGTGCTGCAAGAAGTAAGCATTCCCATATGGACTAATCAAGATTGTCGCGTGAAATACGGTCACGCAGCACCGGGAGGAATCGTAGAACATTTCCTTTGTGCCGGTCAACCGAGTCGGGATTCCTGTAGCGTAAGTACTTCCGTAAACCGACAGTAGGAATCATGAGTGTTTTTAAAAGATTTATAAACCGAGACGAAAAGCGGCACTCGAGTGGGAGTCAATAAACCCGTTTATAATGCATCGGTTCCCGATCAGCCACCGATTTCGGTTGAATATGGTAATGTCCAAAGAATATTTCGAGCCTGATTATTCGATGAAGACCGGAAAAAAGCATTACAGAGCATTGCTTTCGAAGAAGTAAAGAGGGGAAATCGTTATGTTAAGAAGAGCTTCCCGATAAAGCTAGTTATCATCGGTTATTGCGACGGGTTACGATCGATTCTTTACATTTTTTAAACTGAAACTTTTAATAAGTGTGGAAGTATTTGAGTGATCACGGTGATTGCTATTCTTATGAGAGCCAATTAGGGTATTTCTGCTTCAAAACACGATAAATGAACGTTCATTTTCTGTCGCAATTTATAATTCTATCGAAAGTTCTTTTAGCCTTTTTCGATATCTTTTTTTAAAAGTTAATCCATCAAAAAATAAAACCGATCAAGGTGGATTGTGGATTTCTGATGGAAATATTTTAAACAGTGATCATGGCCAGGAGTATCGCTATTTAGCACATTTGATTTGGCTTCCATCAGGAAGTCACCTCAAATGATTGTTTTATGGCTTATCTTTAGAAAAAGAATCGCACAAGACTACACTGTATACTTGCGACAAAATTATTAATTACGGTAGAGAATAAAACGCATTTATCGCGCCTTCAAAAAATTATTTTGTAAGAACCTTCGACAAATTGCTCATGTAATTTTATAACTAGGAGAACTGGCAATAAAAAATGAAATAAAAGTTCTGCTTTGTCAAGCATTTCAACACTTGCCACTTGCTTGCCAAAGAGAAAATTTTCAAGGACCCCCCCCCCCCCCCCCCCCTCTTACGTTACAAGCACCCCCAGTCATTATTTTATCACGATTTAGGGGCCGTACACATATATTACGTAAGGCTTTTTTTTGACCATTTTCGACCCCCTCCCCCCCCCGGGTGTAAGCATTAATAAGAATCTTATGATCCCCCTCCCCTAATATTATGTAATACTTCAAATGATTTCCCTCCAAAAAAAATTTTTTTTGGACTTTTTAAGTGCTTTTTTTCTTTATTTGTTTATAATTCCTTTCAGTCTGTATTTTTTAAATGCTTACGTTAGAATTTCCAAACCCCCCCTCCCCCCCAAACATGCTTACGTAATATGTGTACGGCCCCTTATTCTTTTTATTTATAAATTCTGTGTCAAATTCATAAATCGTTCTTTTTTAAGCATTCTATGAAGTCAATCCAGTAATGCTATATTTGTAATTATTGTGTTTGTGGTAAACAGTAATAATACCTGCTATTATTAACCCAAATGTTTATTAAATTAGGGTGATAGTGGAGGACCTCTTATGGTAAACCAAGGAAAGTGGACCCAAGTCGGGATCGTGAGTTGGGGCATAGGTTGCGGTAAAGGGCAGTACCCAGGAGTGTACACGAGAGTAACTCATTTCATGCCTTGGATCAACAAAAACCTCAAGTAATCTTACAAGAAAAGTAAAATTCAGAAATGAAACCTTTGTGAATATATCGAAAATTTTAAATATAGATGAAATAATTTTTTGTATTTTATTTCGTTTTGATTTTTCTGTCGCATTTATTTCTGGGATGGATTCAAAACATTTTGCGCCTGCTGTAGGACAGCGTCGAGCTTGTATTAATCTCACTCTCTATCACTTTAAATTTAATTCTTGAAATAGTCGCGTGAGGTCTGAATTAAAGTGAGGGTGTACTATCTCTTACTTCCTCGCAATTTTGAGATTTTTACTGGAAAATTATTTAATATTTATTTCGAATATTTGATGTTCCTTCTACTTTTTTTCCTTAATTTTTTATTAAAATTTACTTTTCAAATCCCAAACAACTTAAAAATCTTAAATTTACAGGCTGTGCTTCGCTATATTTTTAAGAAAAAAAGATAACGGTAAGAAAAGCTTTAAAAAAATGATTTTTTATTGAGATCTACCTTGTATAAATAATGTCTAACTTCTGATGGAAATCTTAAAACGTATCGGAAAAAACTAAAGGGTTTGTTTTGAGCTTTTCTTGAAAAAAGATGACTGAAGATTAAAAAAAAAAAAATGATCAGCTGAAACAAATGGTGAAGGTTAATCTCCTACATACGTAATTTTAACATACTGAGAAATTTTTAAATTTCAAGGCATATATATTTTTTTAATTTTTAGACTTTTCCACATCGATATTGTTATCTATGTATTATCATTATTATTATTATTATTATTTTCGAGCTCCATTTTATGAATTAGATGTAGACTATAAGACCTATATTGTAATGATGACCTAGTTCGCAGCCAAAATTTAAGAAATAAAATAATAATTTTTTTTTAAAAAATAGCATGTATATTAAATTGAAAAAGAATATAAAAAATAAATGTAATTCAATCTGCAAAGCCAATAATAACAATAATGATAATACAAATCATTCCGGGGAGACAGGGCCGAGAGAAGACCAGGATAACTGCTATCAGCAATAATATCCCTTTTCTCTCAATGGCTCGGGTGAGCCAATAAAGAAAAAAAATTAAAATTTAAACGCTCGCCCAAACCTCCCCGAAGGATCCAGGACCGGACACCTGGTCCGGGAGGCAAGTGTTAGCTCAATTGTTTTGAGCCCACTTGTCTCCTTTCCCTCCCCAAAACTTGTAAAAAATTTTGGGTGCAATATGGGGATTGATAATGATAATAATAATAAAGAAAAGAAAAATATTCATGGTTGTAACAGCTTGGTAACTAAAATTATTTGCTCATTATTAATTTCTGGATTTTCATCAGCAACAAAACAAAACGAAAAGCTTAGTTGAACCTGTAATTTTCTCTTTGACAAACTTGACTTAATAATTCAGATTCAGGAACCATTCCGAAAATTAAACGGATAGTTTGAGCAAAGAGATTAAATTTCTAATAACGCCTATGTAAAATATTCTCATCCAGGCGAAAAAAGGTTGCGGACAACTATATTGTGTCGCATCACGATGCCGGAACAGTTTCCGATGCCACGTACCAAATGCAATTAAAGAATTATTGTTTATTTAAAAAAATCCTTTTATAGGATAAGAATTTTCTTAAAAACTTTTTTGGTTAAACTATTCCATAAAATCTGACTTGATGAAAATGTTTGCAAAACGATGCCATTACGGTTTTTAGTTATATAAATATCTTTTACTACATACAGTTTTCCCTTTTTTGTGCTTAAAACGAAGCCAGTACTGGCTTTAGACTTCACAGTTTGACACGTTCAGATGTTGCAATATATTTCGAGCTGAAAAAGGAGGTAATCAATCATTAAGAATTGAAATATGCGTATACGACTTTAAATAAAGCTCCAATACCTTGAAAATAAGCAGTGTCAGTGTCATTGTCTGGCTGCGGTATGAAAGGCGCTTCGGTATCCAATAATTTATCCCAATTAATTTGACTAAATAATTCCATTTTAACTACTGATGACCCAGTGGGCCTTAATGAAGGATCAAGAGTCAAAAGTGAATCGATCGCTTCGAAGGCAGCTTCCGACAGTTGTTCATCTCCTTCTGGCCAAGGAATGTCCCGATTTAATATATTATGAAAAACGGCTTGAGGAGTCTCATCGTTGAAAGGCGGAATTCCAGTCATGAATTCGAACAAGCACACGCCTAATGCCCACCAATCGACTGCCGAACCTATCGATATAAGGAAAGTTAAAATCATCAAAAACTTGAACGATACACAGATTCATGCAGGCGGCCACTGTAAAACATTTTGACATACTTATTGTCCCGCAAGCGCAAGCCTTCTGAAAAATAGCCTAATTATTTTTTCAATGTACGACATTTCACTGTTTCTTGGAACACGAATAAGCTAACAAAGTAGCCTGCCGTCTTAACGTTCCACCGAAAAAATTTATCAAACCGTAATTAAACTAGAAAACCCTAACAGTTAATATTTTATGTTTTTTAATATTTTTTTTTTGCTATTCCTGTGCTTTGAAATCCACGCAAAACTCTAGATCCTTCTCACGCTCGGCTTTAGTGTACTAGCTGTCCAAATACAGTTATAATTATGACACTAATCGGCGTTGACGACGTAAGACTATCAACTATTAATCCTATCCGACAGAATGAATAAAACTATTATTTTCTTCAAATTTGAATTTACTGGGTTTTTGCATGTATACTGTATGTTTTCGTGTTAGTGGTTTTCCAGATTGTTCAAAATCCAGAAATTCGATTTCTTGCGGTCGAAAAGCAACATTTTTTGACAATTGGATATCACCGGCCACAGAAATAGTGGAAAAATATCGTTACAGGAGGGAGCTACATGATTTATGTAAACCGACTTTTGAGGCCAACCCCTTATGGTAATGGTTACTTCTTACTTGCCGTTAAGGTTAAGGTTTAAAAAACTGAATAATTAATTCCGAATATTCAATAGAACGTAAGTACAGTATATCAAAAAACTTATCGGTACTATTTACTTGTTAGATTTGAAAACAAAAAAATAATGAAACATTTAACGATGAACCATAATGCGATGGCTAGAGTATGGTTCAAGAGCAAATCATCCTTTCTTTTGGTACAGGGGGTGTTCAAATATTATTGAGAGAATAATAATTTTTAATTATCTCTTGAGCGTTTGCCCTTAAGCCGCCTTAACCATCCCCCTCCATTCGAATCCGGCAGGTACAAATCTTTGAGATAATTATCCGTAACAGAAGGTAATTTCAATTCGGTTGGAATCGAATACTTGTTCCAAACAATAAATGCCTACCGTGATCTTTTCTTTGAAGTAGCTCCGGTGCCAAATAATCTGGAGTGCCCAGAATTCTTTGATCGCTTGCTGCTTTCCCTCTTCTGACAGACTTAGGCGTTCTGTAGGGTGTGTGACTAGCAGTTTTTGGGGTAGATATCGGACTGACAAAAATATTATCCTAGTAAAAATAAAAATATCTAAGCGAAACGAGCCAATTTTTTTTCGATAAAATATTTTTCATTTGAGCTTTTGGCGTCTCCCAACAAATCATTTGAAAATTTAGTTTAAACTTATTTAAAAATAACAGACTTCTCGGGATTGAAGAAGCACAAGCAAACGTTTAAAGCAACAATAACTTCCCCTAATAACCCGATAACGCCTTGACGACATCCGCTAAGACACCGCAGTGTGGTAAATAGTAATACATATCGAAGACTAAAAAGAAAATGAAATATTTTTGACTTACGGTTTCAGGATCAGTATCGGCTGGGTTAAGTTTCTCGATCGGTTCCGGTAAATGAAATCTAGTTAATTTAATTTTTTGAGTTTCGTCCTTTTTAGATCTACCTGTTGAGACGGGTGTGGAAAACAGCACTCCTTGGTTTATGTTTTCCACCGAATAGGACCTACAACATCAATACTTTTTTCAAAAATCGCAAATTTATTTTTAGCCTCTGACGATAAATGATATCGAAACTGGTCAGGCGTCTGGTCACAGCGTTAAATTTTTTAGTTGCCAAATCAGTAATTGCAAAGGATTAAACAAAATAATGTGCATCCATTTTTAGCTTATTGAAAGAAGACAAATCGGAACTGCATAGTGCATACCGTTGACGTTGACACAGCGTCACACTGTACCGCAACCGAGACTAGTTTTCAGCGTCGTTTAGAATCGATACTTTTCCTGTTCTATTAAATTAATCTCAGTTTGATAACAGATTTTAGAAATAAAAAAAATCCTGCCTCTACAAAAATTAAGAGGAAATTCGTTACGGATTGCCACGGACGGAAATACTATAATTGGATTAGAATAAACTTACCTTGTCCTAAGTACGGCTTTCAAAGGACTCAAGTCTTTTTGTTCGTCAGGGCTGATACTAAAGGAGGAAGTTATATTTAAGATATTCATTTCTTGTGTCAGACCAGTATGAAACGGTGGACAACTAATATCTTTGTCGTATCTCATGTGCTTCGTAAAATCTTTTTCTTCCGGAGAATTATTGCTAATTATGTCGGCTAAGCTTCTTTTCCTCTTTGAAGATCGAGTTGAAAGTGTCCTTTTAGGTAACTTGGATCCAGAACTACAAAGTATAAAAAATATATACAGTATAAAATGATGAATGTTGTCACGTTATTCGGATAAGGACATTAAAGAAACTAAAGCTTAAAAAAAAAAAAAAAATAACAAAAATTAATGTGAAAACATTTTTAGGTGAGTCGAAACTTTTCTCAAAGAAAACAGGAAACGTGCAGTTCCTTTTATCTCTAGGTTCGATTTTCAAGCTGCAATCATGTTTAGCTTATGCCAGCCTCTCTAGGCGATCTTTACCTGCTTAAAGGCGAAATCATATGATTGTTTATTTCTTTGTAACGATTTTTAGATGGCGTTACATTCAAATACTCTGCAGAATCTTCGCAATGGCTTTGACAAGTATGGTAAGATCCGCTCGTTTCTTCAGAATCTTCATTACATCTAAAAAAAAGTGACCAAATATTATTGAATAAATAAGTAACCAGAATTATATATTCAATAAAACGAAATCGTTAAATTTGAGTAGTATCTGGTAAGTGCAATAATAATTTTCGATTTATTACAATTTTCCATCTTAATTTCCTCTTCATCATTCGTCCATTTGAATTAATTCATTACGAAACGTGCTGCTGTTTTAATGAATTATTAATATACGATATTAAGTTTTCAGGCACTGAACGCATCTTTTTTCCCCCCTAATTTTTAAAACCCCTTTCCTCCCCTTGAAAACAAGCATATCCCCATTTTTCCCGAAACCATACAGTAATAAAAAAATGATGTCCTCGCTTAATTTCTGAATCGATCTTCGCCAAGAGTCTCCGCCTCCTTTTCCGTCCCGCTAATTTGAAATTATACTTAAAGCACTGAACTTACGGTTTCCATTTTTTTGATTAGGGTTAAAGCTAAAAATATCAGGAGTTGAGCTTTTCGGGTCGAGATCGCGATCTAAAGCCGAGACATAAAGACGTATACTCTTATTATTGTTTGCGTCGAGTAACAATGCCAAGTAAGTTTGTACTGTACATTTTAAAATTTAACCCAAGAGCTGATTTGTAATGTGACTATACCTCGAATCGTTTTCGTAATGAAAACTGTTTTCCGCGGTGTGAAACGGAATGATGCCAGACATATGGCTACTATTCAAATCGTTGTTGCACTTGAACATTTTAAGTCTTGAATGAAGAATTTTTTGACCGGAATCTCCACATTTTTCTTTTTTTAACGAAGGAAACCCTAATTTTAATCTGGTCGATGTTGTATCTGCCGCAGTTGCTACAAAAAGAAGAAAAAAAATTAAATCTCTGCAGCAGAAGGTCGTTTCACTGTCAAAAAATTATATGCTTTCATAAAAGTTATTCGATTTTATAGATAACGTTTGAAACTTACATATTTTATTTTTGAGAATAAAGGACAAGTCTCTCGCAGTAACATGAATAGGCGTACTACTGGTCGACGATGCCGACAGACTGCTAGGGCTTGAAATGGCACAAGTAGAACCCTGCAATGAACATACCGATTACTACCGATCGGCGTTTAGTTTATTACGATTTGTAAAATTTAAATTATGATCAAATTTAATAGTAATCTTTGCAAGATCCGATTAATTGACGATTCCTTGGTAATCGTATTGGTTTAATCGTATTCGACAATCGCTGCCGCTAATCGGATAAGCCTCATACATGTGGTTTCTGAGAAGGAGAAAGAATAATTTGTAAAAAATTTTCTTAACAAATTAAAAAGAAAATTTGATAAGACGTTTTTAGTACCGACTAACTCTTGAGTATAAAAAAAAAAAAAAAACGTCAGAAATAATTCTGGGCCCAAAATAAATTCTAAAAAAACTTTAGAGCGAAAGAAAATAAATCTTAAAAAAGCTCGTTGCTATGAGTTTACTACTCATTAAAGCTTTTATATTTGTTTCCTCTCGAACTCAAAAAATTTTAAGTGGGGCAGTCCCGAAAAAATTCAAAAGATTTCGAATCGATCTAATAAAAAAGGGTAAAGTAAAGCGGATATTTTACTGACTGGCCCCGGAACCTTTTTTTTCTTGTCAATATTTTTGGTCCCCCTATTTTGCGTTCGACGGTATACGGTATTTTGCGGTCGACCCCTATCCAGTAACAAATCGTTGTGGCGAGAGTGCCTATAGACAGTACTAGACAAGTACTTTCCATCCCCCATTTCAGCCTCCTCCTACCTCTACCTCCCCCCCCCCCATCTCTTTAGTCCCCCTCAAAAATGGTTAACCCATTTACGAAAATAAACCTTTGCGGGTAAGGGTGAATTTACCTAGTATTCCTCGACTACTATCGAAACCACATATCAGTTCCCCCTAACTACCCCTCCCCCCAGCACCCCTAAAAATTTTTTTTAAAATTAAGCTAATCTGCAAAATAGGGTGTCAGTTTATGGGTCTCAAAAAATTCCAACCATGTCATTTCTCATCATGCAAGCAGCATGATGAGAAATGCACAAACAAAAGTAGTCATTACAAAAAATGCAATACTTACAAAGGATAAATGACTTGTTAGTGACAAAAGCTGACCAGGAGTTCTGGCACAGTTCTGCCCTACGCATGGAGTGCTATTGATCAAGTCTGAAATTTCTAAATCCCTTTGAAGTCCTATTCTACTTAATCCAAAATCGGTTAATTTTACATGTCCTTTTCCTGATAAAAGCAAATTGTCAGGCTTTAGATCTCTGTGAATTATACCGTGATTGTGTAAATACTGCAGAGCCAAAATTATTTCGGCTGTATAGAAAACTGCCATAGATTCATCGAAATAACCATAAACGCTAAGTAAGGATTTTAGATCTCCTCCGACCATGTATTCCATTACTAAATAAACTGAATGTGTTGACTGTAGTGAATAGAAGAGCTGCACACAAAACGGACTTTTAGACAAAGCTAATGCGTTCCTTTCGTTCATAACTTGGCTGACCATGTTCTTGTTAATCATTTCAGATTTTCGCATTACTTTAATAGCATAAATCTGTTCTGGATTTGTCTTTTTAAACCCGAGGAAAACTTTACCAAATGCACCTCGGCTTATGGGCTTTAAAATGTGAAAGTCATCTATAGCAGGAGCCTGTAAATAATTAAAAAATTACAAAAACATTGAATGGGTGGATTGTTCTTAACATACTGCACCAGCTTAAAAACTAGTATTCTTTTATCCATTAAATAATAAAGCACCCAGAGAAAATTGCCTTTTAAAACATCCCTCTGCACTCAACAAAGTTTAAGTATTTTATACGAAATTTTAAGATACTATTACTGAAAGTGATAAATGGGAAAAAAGGGACAAACGCACTGACAGAGTGCAAGGTTAAACGGAACAATTTTCAATAATTTCAAACTCAAAAAATTCTTATTGCCAACTTCGTCCTGAACGAATAAAAAATTACCCTTGGCATCGAAAGGTAATAGTAAAAAATAACCGTAAGTAAAATTGAAAGGTTTAGCTATTTTTCTTGATATTAGCAATGATTCATATTAAATTACAAGCAAGATTGGATTTAAAAAATCTTGAGAAATTAAATATAATTCTATGAAACGTAATGTGTAATTCTGACTTACAGTTGTGCCTGTTTTCTGAGGTTCCAGTTCCAATTCCATTAAAGTAAAGCTAACAGCAAAAAGAAGGTAAATGAATAATAACGAAAACCCCTGAAAAAAACAACAAAACATTTATTTCATTTTATGTATACAGTATAATAGTTTTCCGTTAACCGAAACCGGGGGTCCCGTTCCGATCCGAAGCATCTTGTCTTCAGAGACTCGACTCGCCGGAGTCGAGTCATGAGGTGACTTAGGGTAGGGTGCATTCGTTTTGCGGTCCGGCCGCGGCCGGGCCGATGTGGAGCCTCTGCTTAGCTTATGTGTTCTGATATCAGATCCGCGGCCGGGCCGTCAAAACGAATGCACTCTTAGCCCTCTTCCTTCATGCGACCAAAAGTAACTCAAAATGGCCGTTAAAACATAATGGCTGCCTTGACAAAATGTAAACAAATATTTTTTGCTTGTGTTATTTTTTTCTAAATCTTAGCTTGTATTAACTTCAGTTGATGTAGGATGTAGTTTGGTTTTTTTGAAATATTAAAGAGATTTTTAGGTCACAATATGAAGAAAAACAATACAAAACTTACGATTCGTTTGTATTTTCTCGTTCGTAAGATTGTGAGAATTTATGAGAAAAAATTTATGAGAAAACAAATTCAGCCCAAAATTTTGCTTAATATAGTCAAAAATAGCTGGTAATGTTCCCTCACCTTATTACTGAGTCCTTAGAAAGAGTAATATTTAATTTTTAAATGACCTCTCATTATTTTGGTCACTGTTTTTGTTTACAAATATTAAAAAAATCACTGTCGTATTCGAAAATTTTAAAAAAACCTGAGCGAGAACGCCATTTTGTGTTTTGACCAATAGAAAGCGACTAGCTGTATGTCTACTCTCTGTTATTTATATAGTCTCGGAGTCTCGGAACCGTGTGGTCTCTCTATATAGCCGGATGGAGTAATTCATAATTCATTCCTCACGAAACGAACTCTAACGAACGCAACTAATGTCAAAAGCCAGTAGAAAAAAACTTTGGAATAAAAATTTATTTACTTTCTAAAATAATGTCACTTTATGATGACTTAGAGCTAGTGAAACAGAAACCTGAACAAGTGGCCGGTTGGTCGTCAAGCATTAAACTTTTCCAGTCGCAACTGCAATTGAAAAAGGCAGCTCAAACTCAACCGAAGAGAGAGCAAATTAGGAAGTCATCGGTAGTTTTAGCTCCGGTCATTGATTTGAAATCTAAAAAAGAGGAAGATGAATCGAATGCAAATACACCAAATAATATAAACTATTCAAACAGGGTAACGGTAAGTTGTCTTTCAGATTGTTTCACTAAAATCAAAATTTTTAAAATTTGTGAAGGACTCAAGTATTGCTTTCGTCATGTTTCACTTTGTTGTTAGGAATTTAAAGAATACTGAAAAACTACTCTTGTTTCTCATTGTGAAATATTTTCCAGGAATCAAAGTCATACCTTCTGCACCAGCCAGTGCAACCTGGAAATAGCAACAAAGATTTTGACTGGAACATCATAAATGAATATGATCCCATGTGGCCTAATGATTATGAGAAAGTTGTCAAAGATTTAAGGGAAATCAGAGATAAAGAAAGAGAGAAAGAAGAAGTTGAAGAGCTAGAAAGAAGAAAAAAAGCTAGAGAAGAAAGAAGCGGAAAGAAAGATAGGTATGATTTGGTTTTTTAAAAGCCAAAATAAAAAAAAATATTAATGTAGGTGCTAACAGTAAATCATTTCGAATCAATTTTTGTGTAAAATGGATGAAAAATGAGTGGAGTAATCCAAAAAATATTAAAAGAATTTATTGCAATTAAAAGTGAGGGTTAACACAGGAAATATTATTATAAATAATAATAATAATAATAATAATATTTATAATAAAATTTCATGTATACTGTTTTAGGGACTTTAAAAGCGGATTGCCTGGCAGGAAAACTAGTGACGAAGATGAGGACGATGAGAATTCTAATAATGGAGTAAGGCTTGGTGGTGTAGCTATCGCTCCTCCTCCCTCTTTACAAGAATCAAGATCCGAGTCGGGGAATATTTTGTCAGCTAAAACATCAAATCCAAATATATCCTTTGCTGGCAGTGCTGTAGCTGCTAAAATAATGGCCAAGTATGGTTTCAAAGAAGGACAAGGTTTAGGGAAAAAAGAGCAAGGAATGGCATTGGCTTTACAAGTAAGTAATTATTTAAATTGCAAAATTTAGTTAGACAAAAAGTAAAGTTGACTAAAACGTAAAACCAAAGCAACATGATTATTTCCAGTTGGAATTGCTATATTAAAAACATCAGTTAAATTACTGTTCTGTTTACCTGTACACAATTCAATTTTTTTTTTATAATCTAAACAAAAATAATTGCACTTGACTCACCTTCTATGAATGATTAACAAATTTCATAGTGCATTACACTTAGTATATTTTCCTCTTAACATGTACATGATTTTTCTCGATTTCCACAAAGTAAGATTCCCCTTGTGCACAGGAATATAATTCACATCCTGTGAAAACTGTGCTTCTATTCAAGCAGCTGCTCTTAATTTCAGAAATGATTGTAATGTAGGAAAAATACAAAACTTTATTTTGTTCAAAGATTTTTCAGACTTGAAGTTTGAGGTGATAATTATAATGAGAAGCGATTCGGCGTGTGTCCGAGCGTTATTTGAAAGTAGTGAAACAATAATGATGATTTATCCGCTACGAGGATTTTCCCCTCAGACCGGCAACACTAACTTTGCTTTAAATCGGTCGCTCACGGTAGCATATCTATGATTTATACGAATTTTCTTCTTTTCGTTTTTTTTCATGGTCAATGATTTAGGTCGAAAAAACGTCGAAGCGAGGAGGTAGAATTATTCATGAAAAAGATATATTAATGCCTCCACCTCCGTCAGGTACTCCACCGCACAGAGGCGATTCTCCCGGTCCAAATTCGACACCTACAGCTCTTAAACTGGAGCCCAGTATAACCGAAATCATGAAATCTCCTTCAAAAGTGGTGCTCTTGAGGGTAAAAATCATAATACAATAAATTCATCGATAATTTTGCTTTATTTTTTAGATATCCGCGTTTATTTTTTAAACTATAACGATTTCTCTATTTCCTCTTTTTGAAAATGTTCATTAAATCAGAGATCTTAACAGAGATTGGCCATAGTGGTTCCCTGTTCCAACTTTGTCCGGTTTTCTACTAATGTAATGTTTACCTTACGAGAAAACGCGGAATAGAAAGAGATGATAGAGAAAACGACAGATCGGATTTACAGCCGAATCGAATCTCTGTTAGAATCTCAGATTTAAGATTAAGATATCAGCTGATTTAAATTTTTTTAATTCTAGAATATGGTCGGACCTGGAGAAGTAGATGATGATTTAGAACCGGAAGTAAAAGACGAATGTAACACGAAGTACGGAGAAGTCGTAAAGGTTTTGATATTTGAAATGCCTGGAGCTGCCCACGACGAAGCAATTAGAATATTCGTCGAATTTAAACGCATAGAATCTGCAATTAAAGGTTAGCTTTTCCCTTTGAGCTTTTATTAAATCTTTAGTTTGAACTACCGAGAACTCGATCATTGTTTAACTTACAAGGTATAGGCTGTAGTTCAGTACTTTGAAATACAGTGAAGCCTGTCTGGGTTGGACACTTTTGGGAGCAAAGAATTTGTCCCGACTTATGGAGGGTGTACGAGTTACCAAAACATCGATTTTTTTTTCAAGTTTTGGGGCATCTAAATCATAGGTTCACACGTAGTATATTACTTAGGGATTAATATCAAAAATTTAAAAACCTTTTATACTGACCTTTTTTGGGCATGTTTTGGTAAAAATCCCCACTTTAAAAGGGTGTGGAACGGCCTCTTAAAACCAGATTGAAGAGAAAATCGGATAAAATGGAAATAGGAATGACTTATATCCGCCTTACAAAGGTCTAAAATGCACTTTGGGATCATCATTTCTGTGTCCAAGTTCTAGTTAGACAAGTGTCCGATATATGAAGGACGATTTACAAATTCCTGTGGATTTTTTTAATGAAATATTTTCCCCGCAATCTTGCACTATATTATGTCAAGTGTTCTTTGAGCTTGTTAATTTAAAGAGCCTGAGATGTTTTAGTTTTTAAAAAAAATTTTAAAGGGTTAGGCAAGGCTTTTTCCTAATAATAATCCATACGATAACGATAGTGCCATGTTCGACTATAATAACGTAAGATGATTTTTGTTTTCCATTTCAGCCGTAGTAGATTTAAATGGCAGATTTTTTGGCGGAAGACAAGTTAAAGCAGGCTTTTACGTGTGGGAAAAATTCAACAACTTGGAATTACTAGAATGAAACATGTTTTAATTTTTATTTGTGCGTCCGCGGGAACGATATTTACAACCGGTCAAGCCGAATAAGACAAGGGTAAATCGCTTCATTTTTAGTAAGTTGCAGCTGCCGTTAAAACATATCAGTTTAGCGGGTATTTTAAAAAATTTGAAAATCAGATTCAGCCGATTTCCGTTTCGGAAAAGGTTTCGATAGTGCTGTTTCATTAGTGCATTGCTTTATTCCTTATTAATACTCTTATATCTCAAAAGATAAGAATAATGTTTTGTTTTCAAGTGTCTAGATATTTAAATATTAAAAATCATCAAAATTAGTTTCTTAAATTTTATTAATTTTTACAATAAATATTTATTTCCATTCCCTAGCAGTGCGAAAAATCGGTTTGCTACGACAAATTTGTTTAAAAATATTATGTTAAGTGTTGATTCGTCAAAGGTAAACATTCTACAGGTAATGTTTTGAATCTGTCGCAAACTTCTTTAAACAGATCTTTTAAAATTGCTGCTTGGTTTCCACTTAACTGTAAAAAACAAAATCGGATTAATTTCATTTCAAATCAAATTACAATTCTGTTTATTTAAAATTTTTCAGCTGTTTTTATCAAAGCGTTCTTGCGATTTAATGGTACCCAACTACCAAAACCGCTTGAATAAATTTTGAAAATGCGAGACTCAACGCAAGTTTTAACTAGTTGCTTCTTTTGGCAAAAGCAATAGTTGGAAGAAAATGTTCAACATTTATTGTTAATCGTGAGTAAAATAATGAAGCTTCAAACTTTTATAACTTAACTTTAAATGTTTTCTTATATTCTGTCTCCCTCCTCCCCCCCCCCCCCCCCCCCCCCCAAAAAAAAAAATTGTATTAGTTTTTAGTTTATTATTAAATAAAACTTTCAGCAGCCAATGGCCACTTGTCATAAAATCAAATTAAGGTCATTTTTTTTCATTACTCATAGTTAGAAAGCGCCATTTTCTCGACATATAAACACCACGGAAAACTGGTTTTTCCGTGTCTCGTTAGTATTTCCGGTATTGCGGCAAATTTTCCACCCGTTCGAATACTTTCCTACCGTTTAAATACTTTCCTCCCGTTCGAATAAAGTAAGGTTGCCAACAAAAATTAAGAAATTCAAAGTTTGCCGCAGAAAACCGGAAAGAGTTGTGATACCGAACAAGTAAACAACTTTTGTTTACAATTTAAAAATTAATCATTTTTCTAAAAAATAGTTTTAAATCGCATTTTGATTCGTAATAAAAAGTACCTTGCAATACTAGGGAGTCTCGTGAATTTTTCCGTCTCGGTTTTGAATCAACCCTCGCTTCGCTCGGGCCGATTCAAAACCTCAACGGAAAAATTCACTTTCCTCCCTAGTATTACAATATACTATAAACATTGATTACGATTCCCTGTGTGCGTGCCGGACGAAAGTAGCGTCAATAAAAGTTATAAAAAACGGAAGGTAATAGGAAAATTATAAACCATCTGTTTTTCTTGAAATGGATCATTAGGGGAAATGCTTCCCGATTTTTAACTTATTATATGCTCGATAGATAGAAAACATGTGCCATAGTAAAAGAAGTCATAGTATGGCAAGGCGCAGCGGGTACCACGTGACTGTGTTAAGTTTCTCAACGACTAGTGTTTCTTCTGTCAATTACATACAGCTGACGTCATGCGCGAAAAACCTGTTTTGGACGACCGGCAGCACCCCCTGACATGTGCCGAGTTTTCTCTGCAGCTAGATTGTTTTATTCAATATTAATGTATGAAAAAAAGCTTGGAATATGTAGAAAGAGTACAAGCAAATGAAACACTCAAAAGTGCCATTTAACTACTTAATATTATTTTACAGCAGTTGATTAATGTTTGATAATCAAAAAAAAGTTTAAACCTTTTCTCCAGTAAAAAACACTTAAGGTACAATTACTTTATTCTCCTTCCATAGGCATTTAAATTTTAAAATACTGTATATCAAAATAAATTAGTGATTACCTCGTCTATGTGAACGGTTGGAATAAATGTTATCTTGGGTCTGACTGCTAATGTTCTTTCACCATGCTTTTTAAGTAACAAGTCTCCTTTTTTAGATTGACTGCAATCTAATATCGAATCCCAATTTATTGAAAGTTCCCTTGCACATTTTTCTCCTATTTGATGAGGATAAATATTGTTTGAAATCATACATGATATATATTTTACTTGAAGTTTCGTACTAGGCAAGCTCATTATCGCGCATGCATGAATTTTATTGGCCTGACATTCTGTTGGACCGTGCTGGCAAGTAAATGATATGTTTCCAAAATGGTCTTCATTTGTCTGAAAAATTAAAAAAATTTTTAAATTTGAAACTGGACTGATATCACTCATTAAACTACTTGAGAAAGCTCATTATTGCAGCTGGGCCATTTTATCTATTTATAATCGTAAGAAATGCGGGTACTTGGCAACATTTTCTCTTTCCTAGGTATATTACTAAAATTGGTGTTTCCTGATTATTATTATTATTTCTTTATTGACTTAAAAAAAAATTTACATCTTTCGTGGGTGGTCCATGTCGATGTAAAAAAAAATTTATTTACGTGACTTTGTATTCTTAAGAATAAATTTCGATGTAAATCCAAAAAATTGCGCAAATAAGTACTGGATTCGTAGAGAATCCTTGTCGATGTATTTCCAATATTATTACAATGAATTGGATTCTCTACGAATCCTTGTCGTAACAATTCCAGGGGGTTGCGTAGGCTCTTTATCTAATGTTTATTATTATTATCATCATCAATTTGTTCATTTTTTCTCCCACTGGGGAAAATAGGGGTCGCCAGATGGTCGGCGAAAGGGTATTAGTTAGCCTGGTGGCAAAACCATTACCTTTTACAAAGTTTTTACTAAGCCTTTGCCCTTGAAATGAACTTTACTTTTTTTGTTAAAAAAAGTGTTTTGATTCATTTCCAGCTTTGGGAAGGGGGAAGGTGCGTCCTCGCTAACCCAGCCACACCCTAGCTGTGTTATTATTAATAGCGTAAAAGGGCTTTGCAGATAAAATAATCTAAAAAGAAGTTATAATAACTATTTAATATGTGCACCCATTTTTACCTGATTGGTAAAAGAGGAAAAAAAAAATTATTATTATAGTATATCATCATTATCATCGCCGCCAGAATAAACGACTGATTTTTTTTCCCCAAAATTTAACGACAAATGAACATTCGATTTGGCCGGCCGATGAGTGCTTTAATTAAAAGCGTAAAGGGCATTAATAAAGGCGGCGAATGGCTCAATCGTTCGTTTAAATCATTTCATGTGATGCCTGCTTCCAAGTAAAAATTCTTAATCCAATCTCGTTTTATTTAAATTTTTAAAAAAATCAACCGAACAAGGTGAAAAAAACTGAATTTGTTGTTGTATTTTCGATAATTTTTAATTTACGATATTAATAATAACTATCAGGATATACGCAACATATAGCTAACTCCGTTATTCTCTTGATTGGTTCCGTGTGAAAGTTGCTCCAAAACTCTCATTAATTAAATGCAAAGAATTTAAATAACATCAGATTTAGCTTTCTGAAAGCAATAATAAAATAATGAGAATTTTTTGTAAATCTTAGGTATCATTAAATTTGAAAAATCGACCACTTTCACACTCAACGCCTTTTTCTTGCCAACGTTTTTAAGCAAAAAATAACATTTATCATATATTTTATTTTTCTAATTAATATAATGATAACTATTACCGTTATCTTCAATGTGACAAGTATATTGCATCTTTTTTGTGAAAAATAAAACTTTAATGATAGCTTTTTGGCTTCTGTTATAATAAGAAATAGAAAGAATATCTGACCTTTGCTTTTCCATAAGGTACTAATGAAACACTGACTAATCTTGCAGCTTTATCCACAGTTGGTAATAAATGATTTAAAAAGAAGCTTTTGGAATCAGGACACAATGCTTCATAATAGACAGTGATTAAAACAGGGTTGATTGCTCCAGTTGAAGATGGACCGTGATCAATGTTTGACGTCTGGACAAAAATAAGTTTTATCTATTAGTTTTCTATTACAAAGGAAAATATATTAAAAGATAATTTTTCATGATTTTCATTAATACAGTCGAGCCGTGCCAAGTGGAAGCGGAAGGGAACGAAATTTTCGTTTCATTTATTAAAGTTTTTACTTATTGCTGCAAATTTATTGTGGAAAGAGAGGGCAAACATTAAGAAATGGCTTCCACTTAACAAGTGAATCCACTGAAAGAGGCAAGAAAGAGGTGTGTCACTTATTGCGGTTTGACTGCATTATTTCTAATCATGAAGTACAGAATCAAGTAAAAATAACATTGTATGTGATTTCCTCTCAGGCCTTGGAACTAGCCAGTTCCCAGAAATTCAAACTTTTGCTAGAGTTTGAATTAACATCTTGCAAATTTTAAGATAGGAGTGGCTGAAATTTATCCTGCACAACCATAATTTGCTTTTATAGAATAAAAAAAATGTCTAGATTTAAAAAAAAAAAAACAAAAAAAAAAAAAAAAGGTTTTGAAAGTTTTGAGGAATTGAAATAAAATAAATTAAATGTTAGTTTTGAGACAAGTTTGTTAAATATCAATTTTAAACAATTATAAAGATGAGTTGAAATTGAAATTATTAGAATAGTAAATGCAATATCAAAATCCTGAGATATTTTCTAAATTGAAATTGAACTGCTTTATTGTTTGTTTTAATCCAATATAAATCTTGTCTTGATAAAATTCAAAATAATCTTTTTCTGAAAAGTCCAGTGTGAATAATTGGCGAATAATTTATGGTTGGTTTTCCTGTAGCTAAAATTAAGGGATAAAATTGTTTTTCTACATTGAGACATATTTTTTAATAAATTATTTCAAAGGTGTAAGTCTAAAAGCCATTAGATACTGCCAATTTTTAGTCATAGTCATAGTAACTGAACTGTTCATTAAAATTATATAAGATATTGCTCTACTGTAAATAATTAAGAGGAATTTTCAGTCAAAACAGGGACTAGTTTTTTTACTCACTTTTGGAAAGCAAAAAAAAAAAGATAATAATTTTAATACCAAACCAAATTAAAAAGTTGTAATTTAAGAGATAACTTTTGTCAATATGTAATATCCTCTTGTCTTTTATCTGATAGTTTAAGCAAATGTGGTGAGTGTAGTCATGATATTCATTTTAAAAATGATTGTTCTTCCGTAACATTTCAGTATTAAGCTTTGACCCAAATACCAATTTGCTGTTTGGACAGATATTTAAAAATAAGTCAGTCAAAAAAGCAAGATTATTAATTTATGAAATAATGATTTTAACCTGGAGAGTCTGAAGCCATGGAAGGTATCTTAAACTTTGCCAAACCACTAAAATTAAAATTACAAGTGTAAAGATCTTTAATCTGTAATAATTAAAAAAAGTCATAATGATCTTTTTCGTTTCACATGACACCACACCTTTTTTAAACAAAGTTATACAAGGCGATTCTTCGGTAAAAGCGATTATTTGACCAGGTTGAAAAGTAATCAAAGTAAAACAAAATAAACATTAAATTACATAGCAGTAGAAACTTGGCATCGGCAATCTGCATGAGATCATGAGATGCCGTGAGATGCAATGCGATTTGCGAAGCTTAAAATTCAAGTTCAACTCGACCATAGACTTACTGGCTAGAGAGACGACAAACTTGGTCTCCTCTGAATGGTTGTCAGTCAGAATAAACTGAGTTAAATATGTTGCGCCTATGGATAAGAAAGTGGATCCCACACTGAGCTGTTTTTCATTTTTTTCCTTCTATGTACAGTACTTCGTTCAAGAGGCGTATCTGTGATAGTGCTTAAGTTTGTCGCCTCTCTTCCATCTAGTCTCTCGTTTTTCCGAGCTGTTCATTGTTCTGTCTACACCTAATAGGTGCTTCTTTTCTTTAAAAGTGACTCTGACTATGAGGTTCTCTAGTTTGAGTGCGTTCGGGGAGCTGGAGCTAGGTGGTTTGTTTGGCTGACATTTTAGCTCCAAATTTTTGAAGAACCACTTCTCGACAAAACATTTCCGTTTTAGGGCGAAAATGTTTCTTCCACATCTAAACCACTTATCTTTTGTTCCATTATGTAGTCTCTCCTACAGTAGCTTTGTTGATATTTTTGGGCACCCCTTTCTGTGGTACTGGCACCTCTACCTCGGCAGTCGGCACCGACCTAAGAACTCCGATGGCCAACTCTGTATATCGAAATCCTGCTTTCCTGGCTCGGCTGTGACCAAAATCGTCTTCAACTGACTTCTATTGATTTGTCGTAACCGTGCGTGGTAACGAAGCAAACATTTAGTTGGCGACTTACTTTCTTCAGGTTAGTCTATCTCTCCGTTTTCTGCACTCTACTCTTAGTTAGAGAGACTAGATGGAAAAGAGGCGACAGTCGGCCAAGTTTGGATCCCGATCGTAAGAAGAAAGACTTTGCATAAGTTAGACATATGAATGATAAAAGCCATCCTTATACATAGGCGAGACCGGGATCCACCTCACTATACGTAGGCGCAACCCATTTAAATCTGACAGCCAATCATCAGGCGTCCCGACTTGTCGTCTCTCTTCCATCTGGTCTCTCTACTCTTAGTCCAAGGATTTTGATTTTATTTTGAATTTTAATTTTTAGTCATGTCATCTTTTACTTTTGCAGCCGAAGTCACTTGCACAAGGTAAAAAAAAAATAGAATACTCATAAAACCTATTAGAGATAGATGGAATTGCATTCTTTGTCAGTGAAATTTAACCAACTGAGTCGCCTTCGATTTGTTTGAAATATTGCTTCACCTATAACCTTTGGAATCTGAGACTTTTGTTGCCTATGGTTTGTACAACTTGGTGAAAACTGGGTCAATTAGAAATAAAATCAATACGTGATAAGTCTTTATATAAATTGATACAATGAAATGGCTTTATTTGGCATTCGACTGATATATTCTTTTTTTGCATTCAAGGTTAGCAATATAACGAGTGAAAATTAGAGTGTGACGCAAGATTTTATTGAGTTTACGACGTATAAAACATTACAGTGAAGTTCTTAAATGGTGCCGTGAAAATTGAGAACTACCTGCGCTTTACAAAGAGTACGGAAGGCACATCCTTCTTTGCTGCTTTAATGAAAAAAATGGCTCAGCCATCGAGCAGCGCATTAAGAGCACTAGCACTGGAATATAAAAGTTTGCAAGAAGAACCTGTCGAAGGATTTAGGGTGAAATTAGTCAATGATGATAATTTATTTGAGTGGGAAGTGGCAATATTTGGACCACCAGATACTTTGTACCAAGGAGGTTATTTTAAGGTAATTTCCTTATTAAGAGAGGTAGAATTAGAGGCTGTCTGCCCTTTTGCTGAAAAATTTACTTGATCATGTGGAACCCCGACTTCAATCCATAAAAATTCCACAGTTAATATTTGTTTTTCCCAAAAAAAATATGGTCATCTACTTGAAAAGATCATTCATGCTAAGAGCCGACCAAGTAAATTTTAATAATGAGTGGCTCAAGTTGGAAGTTGGTGCAATAGGAAAATTGGAATATCATTTGTCAGATTTTGGGTATTGAAATTATCAAATCTTAAGATTGTTTGGTAATTGCTTTGAAATACACCTTTTTTATAACTTTTGTTTGTTGTTGTTGTGTATGCCGTAAAATAACCTAGCACACTTGAATTATGGCAAACCATCTTTCTCTTTATATTATTCTGTTTGACAAACATGATATCTTAATATGACATCAATATTTTGGCACTGTAATACTGTACATGATATAAGAAATCATGTGCTAAAATTTATTGGTGACACGAAACAAATACACTCCAGCAGTCCCTTCAGAAATTTTACTAATAATAGAAGAAAAAAGATTTTTTTTGATTACTTTCAAAAAACAAGTTTCTGAGAAAGGATTGTATGCCAAAAGTGGCTCATTGCATATCATGAAGGGCCAAAAACATTTTGGTGCATTTACAAATTTTTGGTACTGTTTTGAATGGAAAGTCTTAGTATTTCCAACTAGACAATATTGTACAAGTAAAATTTAGGAAGTTCCAAGTTAGGATTCTCAAATTCCTAACATGCAAGGTGATGGCCTAATTCCTTCGCAACCTTAAATCTGACATTGTATTACAATTCAAGTACATCTTTTTAACCATGCAAGTCAAGCTAAATTGCAGTCTTAAAAAAAGGGCAGATTTAATTTTTTCATTGCTTATTTGGGAAGGTTTTATACAGTGTTTTAAAAAATGGAATCTTCTAATGTTTGCTTTTTTTTTTTTAAGATTCCTTAATGAACAGTTTTCAGCTTTGAGTCATAGTTTATTCAAAGGTATAAAGTAAATTGCTATACAACGGACGAAAAAGACTAAATTGCGGGAGATCGGATCTCATTAAGTCCAGTTAGATGAAACAGCTTGGTTTATCATTGACTGCATTTTTAATTTCATTATCCGATTATTATTGAATTCAAAGACTATCCAAGACCAAAAAATTAATGAAAAATATTTGTTCATTGTGCACTGGCAGTTTAATTAAGGAATGAATATGTGTGTATTGCACTTTATTAAAGACATATCCTTTTTGTTTATAGGCTCACGTCAAATTCCCCCCGGACTACCCATATTCGCCTCCTCAGCTTAGATTTTTAACGAAAGTTTGGCATCCTAATGTGTACGAAGTAAGTATAATTGTAATTACTTTCTATTTTTTTCATTTTAACAATTAATACAGTCAACCTCGGTTGTAACGCGACTGAAGGGACCTGAGATATTGCCGCTTTATAACCGAGTTCGCGCAATAACCGAGGTGCCCATTTTTTACAAAAAAATTATGATGGGTGTCAAACAAAACCCATCTATCTGCTTTGCAATAACTTACATTTTTCATTTCAATTTCAACCATGAGATCAGATAATATATAGACTTGATCAATCAAAAATTAAAAATTGATGAACAAAAAATTTCACTAAAATTTAAAGTTTTTCAAAAAAACAAAAAATATAATCATTCTATTTTGGCAAATGTTGGTAAGTTTGAATTTATTTTTTGGTCGAAGTGAAATTTTGTTGATGATGGAAAAATTTTTTATGTGAGAAGTTCTCTGATTTTTCATTATTTATGATGATTTCGTCATTTATTTTTCAAACTTTCAAACTTTTCAAAAATTTTTCAAATTTAAGGCCAAATTATAATTTTATAGGCCAAAATTACATTGTTCTTATGGACCTCATAAAGGGACCGGACCCGTTTCCGCGTTATAACCACTGATCTCCTCTGGATACGGTAACTTGAAGAATTTTGTGACACTGTGCAACTAGCGACATCTGTGTTTGTACCGTTAACCACTATAAGCTAAGTACAGAGAGATAGGCGTTTGTTCAAGAGTTTCAACTGTACCAACAAGAGATGTCGCTAGATTCGATTTTTCAAGTTACCGTATCCAGAGGCATAACCTTCTTTATAACAAGCCGAACCGTTAAATCTGGCAACAGGGCGTCCGAGGTTTCCAAAATGGCTGCTCAAATAAGATAAACATTGTCTGCTACTTGCTTATGTACCAGAAGATAAATATGGTTCGCAGTTATTTTGGATACCTCGGATGCCCTGTTGCCAAATTTAACGGCTCGGCTTGTTATAAAGAAGGTTATGCCAGAGGAGATCAGTGGTTATAACCGAGGGTGTTAAAACTAAGTTTGACTGTATAACTAATGAAACAGATATAAATTTTAGGGGAGGGAATACAGTATATTTTAATTGAAGTTCAACACTTGTGGTAATTAATTATTGATTATTATTTACTTATTTAAGGCCGGAGATATCATGGAGCTTGTAAACTCGCTTGTCCAGTGCATAGTAAAAGAAAACATAGTATGCTATCGCGCAGGATGTACCACGTGATGAGAACCTATAACGTCTTATTCGTGAAGCTTGAATAAAATATCTTCTGCTCGTAAAATTTTTTCCCCCCGTTGTAATTAATAAAAATACTATTTCAAAAACCGTGCCGGCATTAATTAGAGCCGAGCCTATAAAGACACTTACCGTTATATAAGGGGTCGGCTCTTGATAAAATGGTCGCGAAATTGAAGTGTCACTAGATACAAAGTTTGTTACACAATTTTCTAATAAATGTAAAAGTGCATCATCGATTAATATTTACCAAGAAAATTAGCTGTGCTATACCTAACGACCGATAGAAGTTCATTTCAAAATATAAATATAAAGAATTAAACAAATTACCAAAAACTATTAAAGTGACTTACTGCCACGTCTTAGACTTCCACGGCCTTTTTGCGGGTTAGCAAAAAACGAGGCATCCTCGCAATATCTCGAAGAGATATTGCGAAGAGCCTCATTTAACCGATTTTTTGTTTTATTATTGATGATACTTACCGAATTTATGTAGTTTTGATTTGTAAAATTGATTTTATGAATTATAAAAAAACAGTAAAGCAGAAGATATCGTCTTGATCTTCACGAATATGACGTAATGCGCGACCTTGACGAGTTCGGGATCCAGATCTAGCATACTATGTTTTCTTTTACTGTGCTCCACTGTATAGATTGTTAACGAACTAATTATTCCCTGGTGACCAGATGAAAAACAAAATAAGTTAAATATAGGAGACGAGCGAGTTTTCCGCTAGCGCCGTGAAATTTTGCCTTTATTGAGACCTGTTGAATCTTGTTTAGTTATTTAAATTTGATTTATTCACTTCTTGGGATGAGGAACATTTGTAAAACAGATACAGTGACACTAAAACAAAACATTTTGGAAATGTCTTAAGAGTGATTTTTTTAATGTTCCTCGTTTCAAGAATTGAGTCAACGTTTATTTATTTATTTATTTATGTTCACATTAATTCGCCGCAAAACGGCGCCGCAAAATGCCTGTCATTTACAATTATTTGGTTTCAAAATACAATGCATTACAATTCAATTTGATTATTCAATTACGATTATCAATTTATTTATTTATGTTTTTTTTTTTTATAGAATGGAGACTTATGCATCTCAATACTTCATCCTCCTGTTGATGATCCGCAGAGTGGTGAATTGCCATGCGAAAGGTGGAACCCTACACAAAATGTGCGAACTATTCTTTTATCAGTAATCTCCTTGTTGAACGAGCCGAATACGTTCAGTCCTGCAAACGTAGACGCTTCTGTAATGTACAGACGCTGGAGAGAGTCTAAGGGAAAAGATAAAGAATACGAAAACATTATTAGAAAGCAGGTTTCAGCCGCGAGATTAGAGGCTGAAAAGGATGGAGTAGTTGTGCCTCTCACTTTGGAGGACTATTGTATAAAAACTAAAGTAAAACCTGCTGAAAATAATGTAGACATGACTGACTTTTATGTGGATGATTATGATTTAGATGATGACGTAGATTCAGGTGATGATGAGTATGAAGATGGAGATGACAGTGGCAACGGTGAATCGTGATTGCACCCTTTCGACCATTGTTTCGCTTAGGACCTTATTTTCGTTTGAAAAAAGACAGTAATAATCTATTATTGAAAGATTTTTTAAAATCGTATTTTAAAAAAAAGTGGCATTTTCTATTCAATTTATTTTGTTGCTTTATGTAAAAATTTAATTTTTTTGCTATAATTTCATCATCTGTAATTTTTACATTAATCTCTTTCCACTGTACGAGTTCTTTATTTGAAGCGGTGCTTTATATTAGGCAACAGAGGCAACAGATCGCAACGATAACGTAAAATTTTCGATTTGGGGTAGTAAATTCTTTCGTTCATATGCCAAAAATCATCGATTAAAGACCTACAGCTTTCTTAAAACTACTCTTATCAGCAGTCAGTAGCTGCTAGCAGTTGCAATATTATTTTAATGAACTTACGATTAATGCTTTAATTTTTTCTTGGAATCGGCAAACTTGATTGTCTCTTTGATTAAAAAAATCAAAGAAGGAAAATTCTGTATACTTTTTCATCAGAAAAAAATATTTTTCGAAGTTAATTATTATCTAGCCTAATGGAGAGCTCTAACTCAAAACTATTTCGCTAGGCTTCTAGCTCAGAGCAATCAAAACGTTCTATTGCTAGGAGCATTTTTATTGGATACAGTGTTACATCCCGTGGAGCAATAGTTTTGCGTTAGAAGTTTCCGTTCCTTAAGTTGGCAGGACTTCGTATAAAGTATGTTTTCCAAATTTTTACTGTGTTTTCATTGAACTAAAAGCTTAAAGGATCAAAAAAAATTTTGTTTTAACTTTTGACATTTCCTTCCGTTAAACTATTAAATTAAATTAATTAAATTTACAACATTATGGTTTTATGTTTTTTCTAATTTTATAATTTACGCTGACTTTATAATTTTACAGTAGAAAAATGGTGTTACGATTAAGCTATTACTCGCGTAAAACATCATACGATTAAACGAATTTACATTTAACTAATGGTTTATCTTTAAATAAGTAACAACTTCATAACAGGTTTTTATTTGCCGCATTCTATCTTCTATTTGCTCACAATCTATCTTCTATTTGCAATTCAGAACTCGTTTCTGTATTAAAAGTGTGTCTTTGTAAGTGGCACTTCTTTTAAGGTACCGTGTGTGAATATGGCCAATTTTTTTAAAGCTGCTAAACCTAGTTTTCTGCTTTGGGAAAGACATTAAAGCGGAAAAACCAGTCCTATTTAATAATTTAGCAACCCCCAGATATTTTAAATCAATTTCAGTTTTATTTAAGTTCAGACAGATAAAAATTTTGAATAATTTAGCGTGGCGCGGTAGTGGAATATTATTTCAAGTCGACTTCTCATTGTAGTTTTAAATTCTAAAAAAATTTCGTGGTGGTAAATACCATCCCAATGGATAATATATTTGATTATTTATCAATTACAGTACCTTTCACATCAAATTATTTCTCTGGCCTTCTTCTTTTTCGTCAAACTTCAAAAAAGCGAAATCGGGTAAAATGACCAACGTCACATTTCCCCCGGATCATATTGTCAGGTAGCCTTTAAATCAATTTTTCCTTATTCTTAAGTTTACCTAAAGCCAAAAATGTTGGGTCTGCTTTCTAATTGCACGGGGTTTCAAAATTTCGCCCGATTTTTGAAAAAAATGCCGATTTTTCAATTTTTTACAAGAAAACATCATTAAAAGTTATTAAACGTAAGAATTTATTGGAAACGGGAATTGAGAACGAGAATTCAATGACAAATGAGTGCATCGGTTACCATTTTGTCGATTATTTACTTGCGGATATCTCTTATATTACTGTTTGAAAAGCGATGGCCATTTTCTCAGCACATACAAGGTGTACGAAAAGTACTTATGCAAAAACATGTGGGCGATCCGGGACACTCTCACGAGTCCTGGAAAAATAGCCAAAAAATTCCTGGATGAAGAATAAGAAGGTTTTTGGGACTTTAACATTTTCCCGCTGGAAATCTAAGAAGAGGATTTTATTCGATTCAAAAACAAGTAAAAAAGGTATTTCTTTGGTTGAACAAATGGAAATTTAAGAATATCCTAAGAAGACATTTTTTTCATTTCAATAACACGCTTAAAAGGGTTTCTTTGATTTATTCTGTGTTTTTACCTGAGGTACCCGTTCAACGCTCTTTGAAAGAAGAACCCCTTAAAATCGTGTTATTGAATTGAAAAAAAATGTCTTCTTAGGATATTCTTAAATTTCCATTTGTTCAACCAAAGAAATACCTTTTTTACTTGTTTTTGAATCGAATAAAATCCTCTTCTTAGATTTCCAGCGGGAAAATGTTAAAGTCCCAAAAACCTTCTTATTCTTCATCCAGGAATTTTTTGGCTATTTTTCCAGGACTCGTGAGAGTGTCCCGGATCGCCCACATGTTTTTGCATAAGTACTTTTCGTACACCTTGTATAGTGGATAAAATGGACATTTTGACTCCGTTTACATTTAAGGAAATTATTCTTTTATCTTTGCTTGAATGCTAAAATCATGATAAATATTAGAAACTAAAATGGTGATGTATATTGACTCTGTAAATAGTGAATTTTACAATACATCAGAAATCATTGGTTTTAAGCATCAAACTTTTTGTTGGTCGTATTCACACACGGTACCTAGTAAAAATTCTATGCCAAGTACTCGAACGCCATCGCTTGATGCTTGCCCCGCCTTTTCTTAACTTGCTTTGATATGTAGGAACCTCGGCCAGCAAGACGAAAATTTCATCCCTTCAGATTACTTACCCTAGTTATTTATCAAAAGTATCGGTATTAAACCTGGAATTGAAGTTAAGCCTTATTTTGGTAAAGTTGTGTAAAGCAGATCTGAATCGACACTATTTGCAACTTTTTCATTTGAAAAATACTCTGAGGAAAAATAAGAACGAGTTACTAGGTATGTTTACCGTCAAGATCCAAATCAATCACGTTTTGAATGCCTTATTTCCTGCAAAAATAAGACTGCACTGCATTAAAATCTTGTTTTTTTCCCCGAAGTTTACACTATGTGTTTAATTGCTAGATCTCTCCGATTTTGCAATTTTATGTTCTTCGAAGTGGAACTACAAAGAGTCAGCTGAAGACCTATGATCCTTTTCCTTTAGAGGAAAAAAGATTCCCCATAGAATAAAGCTATTTTTACTAAAATTTATAGCACAATAAGCTTATTTCACGAGTCGACAAAACTAAGGAAATGAGAAAGTTTGATTTTCAACATTGAATGCAAGGTCTATTGAGAAAAGTTTTAAAAGTTTGATATCACCAACTACCGGGGTCCTGAAGACGCTAAATCTAGAGATTAATAATTAAAATGAAAGAAATGTTATGTAAGCTATTAAAACTAAAAGGATGAAATTTCGAGTAATTCGCGTCAAGAAAGCTGTGAAGAGTCCCAGTTCGTAATCGATTATCACAAAGGATCGTCGATTTGACGGAATCGTCGGAATGACGATTTTATAGCTTATATGAGGTGAAGGGAGGGAAAAAGAAAAAAAAAGAAGAAAAAGGAACGAGAACAAAAAATAAGCGAAAAAAATTCCTACACATGCATACTGTATATTCTGTATTGTCTGTTTGTAGTTTCAGTGTTGCTAAGGTGATTCCTCACTTAAATTGAATTCCTATTACAACAATGAGTGACCTAGTCAAGAAGCGAATCGCGATCAGCTTATAACTCTAATGGCTAGACTTTATGCTAAGTTTACATTTTCATGTTCGCAATCCGGGATATTTTTACATGACATTAATCTAAATGGCGAAACAGAAGATGACTAAAATCGGTAGAGAATGCGCTTAAAGTATTTTGTTAAGAAAAATAATTGCTTTACCGTTTTGAATAGTTATACTAACGATTCTCAGCGCCACAAACCATTTTTGAATATGCTGAAAGAGTTACAACCAGATTTATAATTATTGACTTAGAGTTTGTTACAAAGGCAAATTTTAGTAAAATCTAGAAGAGGGAGGGGGTGTAACGAGACAGCTATTTAACGTTGAACATCTTTTATTGACCATTTAGGCTTACAGGATGGGAGGAGGGGGTGCTACTGATTCTATAGCACTATTGAATGATGCCCCTGGTTTATTAAACGTCAACAATATTTTTTTGTTTATCAATCCATTATATAATCAAGTAATTAAGTGTCATATTTATCAGTTTTTATGATTACTTTTCATGATTCTGAAGAAAATGTGTAAATGTATTGGCTTACTCAAGTCTGATCTTAATGAGCTTCTGGTGATACAAAGCCCTTAAGGTCCTTGCCCTTTGCTAAGACTACCAGTTTCGCCATATTATGTCGATAAGCGTGGGTGCATGTTATATTTCAAAGAAAATTATTAGGTCTGGAAAAAGATAGAATCTTGCCCGGGGGGGGGGGTGTTGACTTTGAACTTATTTAAAAAGAGGTTTTGTCGTCTTTTATAACGTTTTTATGTTTTTCTGCCTGAAACGAAGTCACCCCTTCTCGACGGCACTACAAAAATTAAAATTGAGACATTGTCAAGACAATACCAATTTTAAGCTGTTCGTTCTCGTCTTGAAACTTATCTTCGATTTTTGCAATGTGTTATACATAACACATTAAGATATTACATAACACGAAAATAACGAATTTTTTGTGATCTCGAGGGCGAAACAATTAAACTTCTTAGCTAACCGATTTAAAAAATCTTTTGATGCTTTGCATCCGGATAAGGATTTGGCAACCGAGCAGGTAAGCTCTTGAAAGTTTCAGTTAATTTTCTTATCAATTACAGTATTTCGAAAATGTGATAAATGCTGGTAAAATATGGGTGTTCATTAAAACTAATCATTTGAAATATGTCAATGGTATAAAGTCCCCCTGATGAATAAGGTCGTACTGTTGGTAACATGGACAGAAATCATTCTTTTCTTTACAGAAAAGCCATTTAAGGGGAAAAATCGATCGTATCTGATAGAAAAGATGTTAAATTATTGAATAAGATCGGTTTTATTAAATCTGTACCTAAGATCTAGAACTTCGAATTTGAAAATCCAAGATGGTTGATCACCTACATTTAAGTTATGCCGGAGAACCGTCATCTGCTTTCAAATTCGACGTTCTAGCTCTGAGATACAGAAATACATTAAAGCGGATAATGACGTTTGGACCGACTTTATCAAGGGCATACGGTCCAGTCGCTGCCTCCAAATGCTTCAAACACTGATGTGCAAGCGCACGCTAATTATGGCCCTATTTACCCTATAAGAAGTAAAACTTATTGGTCAGGATCAACATATCCAAAGGGAGCCACTGAAAATTTACGAAGGCCATTCATTTTTTTTTTTTTGAAACGAAAACCTGAAAATTCCATTATTATTTCTATCGTTTGCATTCAAAATTTAGCAATCTTTTTTGTTGACAAAGCGCTAGGATAGAGGGGGGGATTCGACCTCGTTAAGACCCCTTGGCCTTGGTCTAAAGGTCAGGAAGTAATTAATGGTGAAAGCAAGGAGTGATAGTAGAGAAGGTGGTTAACGTGGGTAAGTTTTAGTTTTTTCTCATCTTTGAAAAATTTGGCAAAAAATTTTTATATGAATATTGTCATTCGAATAAAAAAATTACTACCTACAAGCATGAAGCGATAAATAAAATCACGAGTGGGATAGCTTAATATTACCGTGATTGGTTGAAGCACATCGCAATGTTATTCATGTTTATCTTATGAATAAAAAAAAGCTAAGTTGATAGTTGATCTCGCCTCCAAAGTACAGTACTCATTTTTTTTTTTTTTCATATTGAGAAGAAGTAACATTAGTGCGAGTGTTCTTTAGTCGCTATAAGGGGCTTTCAGAAGTATTTTTATATTTTTTAAAATATGTCGCAAGTAGAAAAGCAATCTTCGGGTAAGAGAGTTTCTTCGAGAAAAGTTTCCGCTGCATCAGTGAAAAAGAAAGTATCTGAAAGAGTAATGAAAGTAACAGGTGGTCAGGTTGTGACGAAATCTGAATTAAGTAAGGCGTGCAATGTTCAACTACATCAGGATATGGAAGTAAGTGGCAAAATTAAATAAACGGGATTAATTGAAGTTTTAGTGCTTGAAGGAATTTTGAAAACGGAAGTTAAAAAAGGTTCTAGGAAATATTTACCTTGGCAAATAAGCAATATTAATCAACACTAAATAAAAAAAAGTCTTTAATTAACGAACATGCGCTAATTTGAAATCGGTTTCTAAAAAGTACGCTTTGCGTGGAAGCTAAATCTTACATTTAAATAAGTCATTTCCTGATCTTGAAGGTCTTTTTAGTTAGTACATCTGGCATGATCCATATCATTTCAGGGTAATAAAACTTTTTTGAATTTTTTTAAAAAAGCCTAGAATTTATAGTCGTGCTTTTCAAGCATACGTACAATTTTAAAGAAATATCATTATTTTTGAATATCCTTAATAATTAAAAAGCTAGAAATATTGCATTAAAAATCAGTTTGACGATTCTTTTAAAGATTGTACACTATAGTTAATTGCTACTATCATAGGCAGGTATAGACTAAGACCATAAGTGATATGCTTTCATGTCCCTCACATGTGATAGGTGATATTAGCTTTGATGAGCCCTATGAAACTAATTAAAATTAAGAACCTATATGGGAGATTGAACTCGTTAGTAAGCAACTTTTTTATGAAATCGTAAGTTCTGTTTTGAGCACATAAAGATTTTAAAAGTGTAAAGATATTCTACAAAAACTTCCTGTTTGAAGTAAGCAGAAAAGGTGACTTTCGACTCCTTCCTTCTGTAAGCAAATTAAGTATGAGCCAAATACCCCTCCCTCTCTAAAATTTAAAATTTAATTTTTTCATATGCATTATGGCCAAGCCACAATTACGACTTGTTGGAAAAAAATTTAAAAGAAAATTTAAGTGAAAAGAAGAAAAGTGAAATTTTGACTTGATTAATTTTTCAACGATCTTTCCTTTTGCGATATATCTGGGAAAATTTTATGGTAAAGACGAAACAAAAATGCTTACGCGCGTGAGCTATGCAAAACCCCTACCTCCCCTTATGAGACAAAGTACACATTCGAACATCCCCTCCCCCCTTACGTTTCCGATACTCTGAAAAGAGCAAAAAAAATATTTTTCCGCCCTTTTTAGACCCCTGTTTCGTGATTGTACTATACACGGGCAGTTTCTCTGACGGTAATATACAACAAGACGGGAGCATAAAAGATTTTAAAAAATAGCCTACATATTGCGATCATGAATTTTCTTTTTGCAATGTTAATAAAGTTTTTCAGACTTTTTTGAAAATTTTAATTTATAAAGAAAATTAATGATACAGTATAAAAGCCGAAAAAAGTTTTTTAAAGATAGGGTAGATGATGCATTTATACAGTATATTTAATCTGTTGTGGAGATAACGAATCACTGATTTCGTTTGAAATACAATAGATAAAATGCATAAATATATTTTCCCGATATTAAAGGCACTCGTGCAAATCTACAAGACAAATTTACACCATTATGAAAAGAACTTACTATTAATAATTCTTTTAAGGTGTATGTACTTTGGGAACATCTTTCCTTAGGTTGTTTAAAGTAGATAGCTTATTAGGCTTCGAGTTAATGTAAACTTACCATTATGCTGGAGTGTAGCTGGAAGAGAAAGGTGACTTATTTGTTAGGTTGAACTAGCCCATCTCTTGGATTCCGACTTTGTGTCAGAAGACAAAGTCCTTTCACTAGGCGAACCTAGAAATAATATTTATTTTTAGCTGCAATGACAGAGATAATCAAAATTGTCCGAAATAATAAACAAAATAAAACGAGATGGGTGGCTCAGTTTATTCGTAAGTTACTGAATTTACATTAAAAAAATTAGCTTTTGAAAGATCTTTTTCCTGTACTTTAAAAATCTGTTTTGGTGTATTTAGTTATTTTATTCAACCGAAATCCTTGCTACCATACCTTACCAAAGCTTAAGATCTTGGCTTGAACATAAGTTGAAGGGTGAGTTTACTAAAAATAAAGGAAAACGAGGCAAAAAACTTCAGCGAAATTATAACAAGGATGCAAGAATATTTAAATAAACCTTCTTTCGATCCTTTATCAGTGAATAACTGAAACAAGATTTAAATTTAAATAATGTTGCAGAATTCGACGAAACAAAGCATATGCCAGTCCGAAAACGTGGGTACAAGTCAAAGAACTTTAACTTCACATCTAGAATTTACTAAATCGCCAAGCTTAAGAAATGATTATGATGAATTCAAAAAGTCTTCAACCGGCAGAAAAACAGAAGAAAAACGAATTAATAAAAGCGCAGTCTGTACAACGGTTTCCAAAAAATTGGTTAATACAACATCAGAAGAAATGCTGACTCAAGCGGAAAGAATTTCATCCCTAAGCAAAGCTCATCTAGAGAAATCTTATGACAACTTTGCAAAAGAACAATGCGTGTGTGAAATATGTACTTGCGGGTAAGTTTACTGTTTACATTCATAAGTTAAAAATTCACTTTCCAGGAAATTTTAAAACCGAAGGCACTCAAAAGCGATATTAAATAAACAGGTCTACCTGTAAAACCAATTGGAAGAATCATGAGCTCATAAATGATCTTTCTCCTTTTAAGTTGATGATATACACCTACAAATATGTCTCAGAGACGTCACACAAGGTTTTTACTCTTTTGCACAAGCTATAACTTTAGTGTTCGGTATGAGTCTGCCGCTAACGCCCACGTTACATCCATAGCAATAATCTGTCGCCTACCAATGTGTAACTGTTCACCGACCTTTACTATTGACTGTAACGCCTTTGCTGTATTTTTAATTAAAAGAGAAACGATTTGCCATACGAACTAAGGTTCCTCTTTTTTTTATTTTGAAATAACTTTTTTATGGATCATTTTCACTGAGAACCAAAGAACCAAGATAAAGACTTTGGATATTAGTATAGTGGCTAAGGAAAAGTATTCGAACGACTAAAATAATTTAATCTTGCATCCTATCGACCTAATTTTTGAGAAATTTCATTGAAAACATAAGAATCATAATAAGAATAGATCTTGTTTGCATTGTATCACCTTAAATGGAAACTTGATTTTCAGAACATTAATATGACATCATCCGAGCAAAGTCCACCATTTAAGGACTCGGAACCGTAAAGTGCACTTTTAACCAAGGACTGACTAATGCTCGTGTCTATAAATCTTTTCATAATCCTGTGCACCGAATTATTTGAGATGATTTTTTTAAATCATTTATTTATTTACGCCCTTATGGTTTTTGCACTCAAATCATTTGGATTAACTACCGATTTTCAAAGGTTTATTAGTTTTATTACAACGAAAATTATAATTATTTTTGTCTGAAAATCCGAGAAATAGTCTACAAATAAATCATGTTCAGGATGATATCTCAAAATCGATTGATCTGCTTCCTGTTTTTATAAAAAATGAAACGTTGTAATTGCTTATTTGTAAAATTGGTGTAATTGCACTTTTACACCCACTCGGTTCTAAGCCCGCGACTTAAAATTCCTTTCTGCATATTCAATGTAAAATTTTTTACACCGCCTACGACTTGAAGTGAGTTTACACTTTGAAAACTGGCACGAAATTTTCCCAAACACGTTTTAGGTACGTTTCAAAAAAGTCTCTTAAGCCATGAAATAAATTGTCCGCATGTTTAATCCCTATTTCATGCAGGTGTATGTGAAATATCCCTAAAGCGCTCCAAAAATTTTTTTAAAAACAAAGCCTTTAAATAGGGGCACATTTACGAAACCAAATCAAAAGAAAGATAAACATGCAAGTTTTTGAAGTCTTGTTCGTTTGGAAAACCGGAAACATTCCGTCTCTAAACGGTTCAGTCTGTTGACTGACGGCTCGAAAGCCGTAAACAGGTTTCCTTGCATATGTACGGAAATTTCCGGAAACCGAAAACAGCAGTCCTTAAATGGCGATACAATATGGATCGGCGTTTTCGGACGTTTATGACGATTTTAATTTTTTAATCTTTCTCTTCCGACGCAAAAGAGGAAAAATCACAAAATATCTATCTTTCAATGCGAAATTATTGTTCAGAACTTTTAATTGATCCTAAAAAAATAATTAAATTGTAATTGTTTTACAGGCGGCACAGGTGCCCTCATTCTCCAATACATTTGGGACCTCCAATTGATTTAGACCAGAATATTCCATTTAGCAAAACCACTTCACAACATGAACATTTTCCAGCTTTTACACCCGAAGAAATCAAAAACGTACGCCCAAGTTTACGTCGAATACATACGCAGCTAACCATTCCTCATGAACCTTTGGAAAATGTTACTTCATACAGGAAAGAGTTTGTTGAAAATCTTCAGAATCTGCATCTCAAGTAAGCCCAGCACAGTTACTAAATTATACTTGATACTTAGTGAAAAAAGGAGGAGCATTTTTGCAAACCTAACCACATCATCATTATTATTATTATTATTATTTTATTTTATTTTATTCATTTTTCCTCCCTTATTGGGGAAAAAGGCGAAAGGATATTAGCGGGCCTGGCGGCAACACTATTACCTTTTACAAAGTTTTTTACTTAGCTTTTGCCCTTGAAATGAACTTTACTTTTTTTTTTTAAGTGCTTTAGTTCATTTCCAGCTTTATTATTATTATTATTATTATTATTACTATCGTCATCGTCGTCATCATCATCATCATCATCTCTTTATTTCACTAGTAGGAATTTATAAGTCATTTTTGAATTGATCAAGAGGTCGAGGGATTTCAAAACAATCGAATTAGGTAACACTACTCCCCTCTCCCTCTCCCCGGACCAGGTGTTTCGGTCTTAAAGTTTGGGGAGGATAAGGCGGTCCTTTTTTTCTGTCTTAAATTTTCTCTTGACAATCGCAAAGGCCGTTGAGGTGGGGGAATGATTGCCATGAGTATTTATTTATTTATTAAATTTGTATAAATTAACAGTAAAGTTAATTCAGAATGCATAAACAACACACCTAAAAAAATCTGTATTTTGAAAATTCTTGAAAAGTGTAAAAGGGGTGCAATAATAAAAATCTTTTTTAAATTTTTCTTGAAAGGTATTATTGATGAAATTTCTTTGATATCTTTAGGTAGATTGATTGCACACCATTTATCTTGACCCTATCTCAGCTTGTCCTCCCCATTAAGGAGAGCATATGGAATAATAAAAATAATGATTCCATATGCTATCAGCATCAGCATAGGGAATAATAATGTTAGTCATGTTACCCCCAATCCCACCACCTCTCCCTTTGGCTCCTTCCCATTCCCCATCCCGAATTTCCTTTCTCTTATTCCTAACCTATATCTACCCTTCTCCCTCCTCTACAAAAGAATCCGGGAAGGCAGAACCGAGAGAAGACCAGGATAACTGCTATCAGCAATAATATCCCTCTTCTCTCAATTGCTCGGGTGAGCCAATAAAGAAAAAAATTTAAAATTTAAACGCTCGCACAAACCTTCTTGAAGGATCCCAGGGCCGAAGTTAGTGTCAAGCTATTGTTCTTGTTTCGTCCGATTTTGAGCTTTGGGGTAAAATTATATTAAAGCGGACCCGTAGCCAAGATTCTTGGGTCCCCCCTGGAAAATGTTTGCCCATGTGACTTCTCTATTCGCTACGGGCCTGTGTTAAAGTAGTATTAACCCTAAGTTTAACTTTTATCAGCCTTTTGTAATTTTACAATAAGGTACCTTTTAGTACTGTAATTGAAATGCAGAGAGCATAGCAGCGCTGGAAAAAATATAGGGGGATTATTGTATAACCTTTTCGTTCAGTCAGTTCAGTCTTAAGTATTGAAAGTTAAATTGCAAAAGTTTAGCCGATAACAAGGAAAAGAAATTTTAAATATATTGTAACTATTCAAGTCTAAATATTAAAAACAAAAAATTATAAACTTGTTTTAATTTCTAAATTTTCAGATGTGATTATGAAATTCATCGGCAGCAGAAAGGAAAAGCAGAACAACTGCAACAAGGCGAAGGTAACAGAAAAAGTCGGGCTTGATCAAGAACATTATTAATTAAATAAAATTAAAAATTTCGTTTGACGTAAAGCGCTTTCATTTCAAATAATTACATTTAATATGCAAAATTAAATTTTAAAACAAAACCATTTTTAAAATGTACCATTCTTCAATAATAGTAAGTTTAAGGTTAAATAATCCAAGTTGTAGGTCACATTGACAGTGTATTACATACATATCACAAGATTCGATTTCACTATCAGATCAAGAGGAGTATGTAGGATATCAAATATTATTGAACTACCGTAAACCGGGGTGACTTGGGCCGGGTGGGGTGAATTTGTGCCACCCGTTTTTGAAATGTTTTGAGTGTTTTAGACCGAGATCCGTCGAAAAACGTGTGGCACTAAGTCTCCCCACCCGGCCAAAGTCACCCCGGTTTACGGTAATTATTTGTTCAGATATTGTAAGCTATTGTACAATTCCTTCTAAAAAAATATATTTCAACTAGAGAAGGAGATCCTAAGCAGATAATGAAAGTGTTTTATCGTTTGGCAATTTAAAAAAAATATTGTTGCATACCTAATTGCAAAATTCAATCAATACCATAGGCAACTTTATATTGTGTGACCTTAAGGAGGACGCTTTTTACTAAATAATAGACAACTTGATAAGTAACCAAAAATAAGTACGAAGCGAAACTAAAAGCTGAATTTCATTAGGTTTAACAAGAGTAACTCTTGCCTGCTGTACTCGCACCTAAAACTATGTGCGAAGAGAGGGCGTTTAATTCAATTGTTCACTAACAAGTGTATATAGGATTTGGGCTGAACGCTTGAGATCAACCTTTAATAGTTCATACAATCCAGAAATGAATCAAACAACTTGAATTTAAATAGCTTTAGCGTTCTCTTGTGCTGCGATTATCTTCTTCATTAAAACTTAGTAAAATATTGATAAAAAAGGAATTTTAATACACGACCATCTCCAATTTTCTAAAGATCAATAATATATTTTAATTTCAGGTAGAATTTATGCTTCTTCCGAACTCAGGAATATTCTTCAAACGGACTCGGAAGCATCACAAAAATCACTAGCCATAAACACCAGAGATGGCATTAGCGATGACCGAAGTAATGATTATCCCTTTGAAGAAGAATCTAAAAAAATTAATGAATCAATGAATTTACAAATAGAAGAAAGATCATTTACTTCAGACACATTTGAGCAAAATACGGACGGAACACGTCCCATCAGGCGGCGCACTTGGACGAAAATAGACGGTCAGAAATTTTTTGAAAAGAAGCAAGAACAACTAGTAGAAGAACTTCAAAAAACTATTTTAGAAAGGAACCTAAACAATGAAAACAAAATTTCCAACGAAAAAATAGCGCAACAAGTTGCTGTAAAAGATTTAAACATTGAAAGCGAAATTATTACCCAAGATTTTAAAAATTCTACGATCACAGAAGGGCAAGCTTTAGAGACTACACAAAAAAAAAATGCATTGATACTCGAACAGTCGCAAAGTAATTTCATAAAACAATTTAACGAGTCTGAAATATCGCATCAAAAAAGTGAGATTAAAAAAACTTTCCAAAAATATAGGAATGAACTAGAAACAAATACTACCAAACAAGAACAGAAATACCTAAATAAAACC
>CM042071.1:19685964-19705592 GCA_023512825.1 Liposcelis brunnea
GTACTTGGAAAAGTGAAGAACATTACCGAGATCATTTCGAATGCGGTAAGTGATTTAATTTTCAAGTCTATTTGAAATTCAAGATCGAATGATTCAACTTAACTCGCCCAAGAGATCTTGACCTTAAATTAGCATTGAATTGAAACTGGTTTAAAGTGATTATCCGCACACGATGAAGAAAAAAAATTCTTTTCGCCCAAAATCGCTTTTCATTTTTTTTATTTTTGAAAACTCGGTTTCTCATTTGCTAACGTAAGCTCACGCTGTATAGTTTTTTATGACGCGGCGGGGGAAAAACGGAGGATGGTTTCGTTCCCACGTATTTCCCTTTTGCCATCTTTGTCGGTAACGGAATCCTTCAATCTTCAAAAAAAAAAAAAAAAGTAAGAACAATATTTCATGAATTTAAAATTTATGTATTGAACTCTTCACCCATAAAATTGTTTTTCGCACAGCCCTTACCCCCTTTAGAAAAAACCCGGGTTTAAATTGCCTTTTATAGCCTATAACGATATATATCGATTTGATTTAAATATTTTTGATTTTTTGGTTCTTTTTTTTTTTTAGGTTTCTATGTCTGCGCCGAATGCGATTATGAAATGTTTTCAAGTTTTTCGAAATATGAGCATCATACTCCTTGGCCGGCTTTTAAGAAACCAGTACATGAAAATTCGTTGAAGAAGATTCCAGAGGATGGAAGACCGAATGCTCTTAAGGTATGTGAGATGACCACTCAGTGATCTATCTACGGCACTACAGAGCCCTAATCGACCCTCATCCCTCGAAATGTTGTCCTCTCAAGGCAGCCTCGATCTATCCAGAGGTTTTGTAGGGCGTCTATCAAAAACCTGCCTTATTGTCCGAGATGAAGGGCACGAGCTGCATGTTCCGCCCACTGAAACCGACGTGCTTTGATCATACTAGTAATCAGCGGCTGTCCCGTGAGCCTGAGGATCTCTTCATTCGAGAGCGTCCTTAAAAATCCCGTCGCCGGATCTCTCTTTGGCCCCAAAATTTGACGCAACACCTTATTTTCGAAGACCGACAATCTCTCCTGGGCGCAGACAGTCAGCTTGAACCAAGAGGACTCTACTGCGGAGAATTTGGCTCAAAGCAAATTGACAACGGTCTCCACTCTGGATCCGGGCGGCGACTTCCCTGTTGATATCATTGTCGCTCGTGACGAGAGATCCAAGATACCGAAATTCGGTAACATTCTTAAACCCTTCCACCTCCAGAGGAGTCACATCTGGCCTAATCTTCGGCATCTGTCGATGACCACTCAGTGATATTCCTGAAAAAATCCTCAAATTTCGATATAGCCGACGTAAGCCGGTTAATTAACCCGGTTCCACCATCAGCCAAATTAGATAAAAGCCCCGATGGCCATGTCAAGTAGACTTAGCATTATATACCATTTCTGCACAACAAACAATATTTGGAACTATTGGTCTTGTATCACAGTCTTCTACCCTCTTCAAACTAAAATTTAATGCGATTGCCCGTTGGTCTTCTGCAGCCCTCAGCTATTCCCAGAGGGTAGTTGATGGTTCCCAAATTAAAGCTGCCGGTAAGATATTTATAAGGCTATATTTTAACACACAAATGGTCCCAGAAACCTCGAGTCCATAGAATTTAGTACATTGTAGTCTTAGCAGTGTGTGGCCAAAGTCCTGTACGGCCAAGACCAAGGCACCACAAAGGACAAGGCCAGTACGGCCAGGCGACTGGTCGGCGTCCACAGGATGAGGTGGGTCGATAACATCCAACAGGGTGCCCATTTCCTGGTGGCCCTGGATCGTAGTCAGTAGAAGAATTTGGTGGAGGCGCCGGTGTGGCTTCAGGCCCTGTAGTGCCAGCGGAGTAAGTAAGTCTTGGCCGTATACGAAAGTTGAAATTTCGGAATCAGAATGGACGACAGGAAACATGATAACGAGAAACACTGATCGAAATTCGCAACCAAAAGAGCCGGCTGTGCCTGAGGCCATTACACTTGCAGAGAACCAAAAAAAAAAAAAAAGAAACAAGTTCAAGACGAAATTTGTCCACAACAAGAAACAAGCTTGAATTTTTTTGTCATCCAGACTAACAACATTCAAAAATTTACCCTGTAAAATGTTTCTGCAGACCCAAATCGCCGTATCATTGACTTTGGCACTCTTCACACACTTTTACTAACATCATTCATCGTGACCTAAATTCTCCTAATTCGAATCTAACAGAATTTGTGTAACCGTTCATTCATAACATTGATCTGATTCTTGATTATTTCTAAAGTAACTTTCCATAAATAAACATGTCAGTTGGGCAAGTTGTCAATTTAATTAATAAAATTGGTTCGAGGATTGCTGGTGAAAGGACGCTCAGTCACCCACTGACTGCCAATCTTTTTCTGAAAATTGATTAAAAGACTATAATCGTACCCTATTCATCCCCTAAACCCTCTTAAAAAAATCCGCCTTACGTTTTTTATTTAGACAACCCTCGTCTCGTGAAATAGTTCGAATGACTAAATCTTAATTTTAAGGCGTTGTGATTTTTTTTCTTTACAGGTTTCATGCGGGCGATGCGGAAACGGTCTCGGACACGAATTCCTTCGAGATCGAGACGACGGAGGATCGAGATTCTGAATATTCAGTCACTCCTTAAAGTTTGTGCCTTTTTCAAAGGTAAAGAAAAAGTCAAAATTGATTTCTTTTTTTCTCGAAAGTCGAATACAAGAGAATAAAGACGGCCGTGATGTCAGCATCGCCCTGGTAAATGATGCCCGGAACTAAAGTAAACATGGCACCTTCATCAATCACGATTTCACCCAGAATGGTCGACGCGGCCGGATAAGTCACGATTTTGCTTTTCGATTTTCGAATCTCCCAACCTCCTTCCTACTTCCTTTTTATACGAAGGTTTCCCGTTGCTAAAATCACGTTTTCTAATTTTTTTTTCTTTTTTTTTCCCAGAAGGGAACCAAACTTACAAGGAGAGCAACAAATCCGAAACTGAAATCCCGGAAAATTCATCAGGTGAAATTTCTACAAACACTCACACTCTCGTCTAAAAAAAAAAATTATGAAATGAAACATCAATGAAAAGGGAGAAAAAATAAGCAAACATTAGTTCATGTCAGTGGTAGTATTATTTTGAAAAGCTTAAGGGGGCTTTTCTTAACATTTAAGACAAAATCCGCCTGGCGGAAAAAAGAATTACTCCGCTCTTTGCAAAAAAAAAAAAAATTAAACTAAGATAGAACGAATAATTACAGGAGAAAAAAATACAAAAAATTCTGAAACAATTCCCGCGAGTCCTGTTTCCGCGTGGGAATCAAATATGGCTGAGACCGTCACAATGACTGTTGTCATGTGCGATTGTGCATATACAACATTTGGATCATACGAACCATTGCATTATTTAATGATCGTGTAGCTTGAAATAAGTATGAAGTGCTACTATGTTTTTCGTGCCAAAGCCCCCCTTTGGTTTTTTTTTAAAAAAGGGAAAAGTCGGAGAGGAGGCAATCGTAACGGGAATAAAAACAGATGAAGATTTTTGATTAAAGTTCTCTAGGGAATCATCAAAAATTCGAAGGAAATAATTTTTTTTTTAAATTTTTATTGGCTGATACGGTTGCCTCGTTTTCAGTTTTCTTCTCTGTTAGTTTAAGTTAAAATGTATACGTAAAATTTAGGACAAGAAAATTTTATTTTTATATTTGCTTCGGTAATTTTTTAAGATTTTGTTAAATTTTGGATAAAAAATAAATTAGTTGGGAATATTTTCTTATTTCTTCATATTAGTCCCTCTCCCACCTCTGAAATGGTTCAGCAACCTTTCGGTCTAGATCCTCTCTCTGCAAACTGCCTTAAGATGTCCACGAGAAAAAAGATTACATCGCTGAAGATTTTTGTAACAACAAAAATATTTTTTGGTTTAGTTTTTATTTTAATTCGATCAGATATATTTTTTTTTCTTAATCAGTAAATTAATTAAAAGGTCAGTAAAAATTTCATTTCAGCAGTTTTAAATTTCATTTTGACAGTAAATATTTCAATTCGGGTCAGTAAATAATAACATGTTGGTCAGATCCAACAGAGATTTTTTACTGTATTTGAATGATTTTACTGACCACTGTGACAACCGAATGGCTGCTGACATTTTAATTCATAAACTGACAAATATTATACTGATCATTTCAGTTTTGACCGATAAATACACGCCAAATTGTTGCCAGAGATGTTGCCCAATTAAACCGCAATATTGTCAACGTTGTGGCAACATTAGTGCAATATCTCTGAGACAATTATGGTTGTACGGGTGCCTATCTTCTGTGCACTGAGAAAGTGAGCTGTGCGGAGTAGGAGGATGTTCGAAATTACAAGAGCCTGCCTCTAGATGAGAATAATGATAAACAAACATACAGATCAACAGCAAAAGGATTTCAGCGATTGGTTTAGAGGTGCAAGCTAAGGAATGTGGATGTGCAGAAGACCAAGGAAGGTTTTGAAGTACTGTAGAAAGAAGAGAGAGGATAAGACAAACAGTAAAATTGAGGGTAAGAAGAAAAGAACTTGGAAAAGGACTAGCAGCCTTCATTGTTCATTAAGAGAAGGAAGAAAATGAACCTAAGTTGTTTTTTTTTATTACGATTTATTTGTGTGGTATCTTTTTGAGGGAGGATGTTCAACAATATTCAAACATTTGTCCCAAGTTTCAACAAGACCCTGCACGGCCGAAATTTCCGGCCGAGTCCGGCCCAACTCTAAAAAGAGTGCCCGGCCCGGCCCGGCCCGAGTCCGGTCCGAGTCCGACTTTAAATTTTTTATTTTTTCATTGTATATTAATATTAAAGTATTCATACAAATCAACCCAACTTCATTCGATGAAGTTCATCGCCCATGTAAAAACAGAATTGAATCGACTGTTTCTGGACTGAGAGTAGCCAGAGAATAATGTAAAAAACGTAGTCAGGCCCGAGTCCGGCCGGCCCATATGATCTTAGTTTCGGCCCGAGTACGCCCGAGTACGCCCGGTCCGACTGCCACCCAAAATTTTCCGGCCCGAGTCTGGCCGGTGCAGGGCTCTAGTTTCAACAATTTTGCTGTTTATCCTTAGCCAGCAAAATGTAAAAATTCTCCAGCAACAGTGCTTACGCCATCGACTCAAGGACCGTCGTCGGTGGAACAAACAAGGTGTCATCAATTGTAACTTCAACTTCGTGAAGCCAGCCGGTTAGTATGAAGATAACTTATGCCTTATTAAAAGTTCTGGCTTTGACTTCTAATGGCATCGTTGTTTGCCATCAAAGTGCGCTCCTAAGTATCTGAAGTAGACTCCGCTTTTAAACTCCAGCTCCCCAACCAGCAATTATTCCTGACCACTGAGGTACGCTGTCTCCAAGCGTCGACCTGCAGCTCTAGATCACTCGCCGCCTGAACTTCATCAAGTGCAGCACGAAAAAGAATCAATTCCATATTATTACCACCCCTGCTTATTATAAAAATCTTCGCAGTTTCTATTCAATTTTTGCACTTCGACCAAATTCCTTGACCCATACGACAAAATTTCCAAAATAAATCTCGCTAAATCATCCTTATTAAGCATTCATTAACAAGCAATTTTTTCTAGCGGAAAATATTAAAAAAAAAAAAATAAGCGATAACAAGCACGAGCTGACATATCATTATCAAACATTCACGTAATTCCGATAAGCTCACATTTCATCCGTAAATTAGAAGAGATGAAATTTCATCTGAGAACTGAAATTTCAACCCATATACAGATTCCCATCCCCGAAAACCTTCATGTACCGCCAATTCAGACTTCCCCATCTCGAACAAAAGCGATAAATATGGTCACTTGAAACACACGTTTCCCGACGTTACAATTTCAAAAACTTACTACTGATACTAACTCCCGCCGCATCATTAGGGAACGTGTCGGTCGGGACGTGTGGTTCTCTTCCCCCATTATAATTCCTTTCGTGAATCATGTTCCAAAAAAAAAAAAAAAAAACTCAGTTTCATGAAGGTGAGACCGACGCGCGGGCGGGAATCGGAACATTTTCAAACTCTAGTATGTTCTGGGATCGAATGCTTCATTTTCCGCGAAGATGTTAATCCCCGCCTGATACGTCAGAATAATCCGTTTAGAAATGTAAACAATGAAAATTGACGTTACCCAAGCGACCGTGATCAAATTAAATATTCCGTTATGTCAGTTATGTGGTTTGTTGAACATAATATCGCACATGACTGATTGATTGATTGATGGTGAACGAAAACCTTCGGTTTTTAACCTTTTCGTTCAACATCAATCAATCAATCAGTTATGTGCGATATTATGTTCAAACAAACCACATAAACTGACATAACGGAATATTTAAATTTGATCACGGTCGCTTGAGGTAACGTCCAATTTTTCATTTGTTTACATTTCTAAACGGATTATTCTGACGTATCAGGCGGGGATTAACAATCTTCGCGGAAAATGAAGCATTCGATCCCAGAACATTCTAGAGTTTGAAAATATTCCGATTCCGCCCGCGCGTCGGTCTCACCTTCATGAAACTGAGTTTTTTTTTTTTTTTTTTTGGAACATGATTCACGAAAGGAATTATAATGGGGGAAGAGAACCACACGTCCCGACCGACACGTTCCCTAATGATGCGGCGGGAGTTAGTATCAGTAGTAAGTTTTGAAAATTGTAACGTCGGGAAACGTGTGTTTCAAGTGACCATATTTATCGCTTTTGTCGAGATGGGAAGTCTGAATTGCGGTACATGAAGGTTTTCGGGATGGGAATCTGTATATGGGATGAAATTTCAGTTCTCAGATGAAATTTCATCTGTTCTAATTTACGGATGAAATGGAGCTTATCGGAATTATGTGAATGTTTGATAATGATATGTCAGCTCGTGCTCGTTATCGCTTATTTTTTTTTTTTATATTTTCCGCTTGAAAAAATTGCTTGTTAATAAATGCTTAATAAGGATGATTTAGCGAGATTTATTTTGGGAAATTTGTCGTTATGGTCAAGGAATTTGGTCGAAGTGCAAAAATTGAATAGAACTGCGAAGATTTTTAATAAGCAGGGGTGGTAATAATATGGAATTGATTCTTTTTGCTGGCACTTGATGAAGTTCAGCGGCGAGTGATCTAGAGCTGCAATTAAAAGCTTGGAAGACAGCGTACCTCAAGATGGTCAGGAATAATTGCTGGTGGGGAGCTGGAGTTTAAAAGCGGAGTCTACTTCAGATACTTAGGAGCGCACTTTGATGGAAACAACGATGCCATTTGAAGTCAAAGCCAGACTTTTAATAAGGCATAAGTCATCCTTCTTACTAAACGGCTGGCTTCACGGAAGTTGAAGTTACGAATTGATGACACCTTGTTTGTTCCACCGACGACGGTCCTTGAGTCGATGGCGTAAGTAAGCGCTGTTGCTGGGAGAATTTTACATTTTGCTGGCTAAGGATAAACAGCAAAATTGTTGAAAACTAGAGCCCTGCCACACCGGGCCAGACTCGGGCCGGAAAATTTTGGGTGGCAGTCGGACCGGGCCGTACTCGGGCCGGCCGGACTCGGGCCTGATTGTGTACTAAGATCATAGGGCCGGGCCGGACTCGGGCCTGACTACGTTTTTTACATTACTCTCTGGGCTACTCTCAGCCAGAAACAGTCGATTCAATTCTGTTTTTACTTGGCGATGAACTTCATCGGATGAAGTTGGGTTGATTTGTATGAATACTTTAATATTAATATACAATGAAAAAATAAAAAAATTTAAAGTCGGACTCGGGCCACATTGTAGTCGGGCCGGGCCGGGCGGGCCGGACTCTTTTTAGAGTTGGGCCGGACTCGGGCCTGAAAATTTCGGCCCGTGCAGGGCTCTTGTTGAAACTTGGGACAATTGTTTGAATATTGTTGAACATCCTCCTCTCCTTAAAAAGATACCACAGCAAATAAATCTAATAAAAAAAAACAACTATAGGTTCATTTTCTTCCTTCTCTTTATGAACAATGAAGCTGCTAGTCTTTTCCAAGTTTCTTTTCTTCTTACCCTCAATTTTACTGTTTGTCTTATCCTCTCTCTTGCTTTCTTCAGTTGACTTCAAAACCTTCCCTTGGTCTTCTGCACATCCACATTCCTTAGCTTGCACCTCTAAAGGTACCAATCGCTGAAATGGGCCTTTTGCTGTTGTCTGTATGTTTGTTTTATCATTATTCTCATCTAGAGGCAGCGCTTCTTGTAATTTCGAACATCCTCCTTCCGCACAGCTCACCTTTCTTTCAGTGCACTGAAGATAGGACACCCGTACAACCATAATTGTCGCAGAGATATTGCACTAATGTTGCCACAACGTTGACAATATTGCGGTTTAATTGGGCAACATCTCTGCAACAATTTTGGCGTGTATTTATCGGGTCAGTTTTTTAAACTGAATGATCAGTTTTTATAATACTTTGTCAGTTTATAATTAAAATGGTCAGCAGCCATTCGGTCAGTGTCACAGTGGTCAGTAAAATCATTCAAATGTCAGTAAAAAAATCTTCTGTTGGATCTGACCAACATGTTATTATTTACTGACCCGAATTGAAATATTTACTGTCAAAATGAGAATTTAAAACTGCTGAAATGAAATTTTTACTGACCTTTTAATTAATTTACTGATTAAGAAAAAAAATTATATCTGATCGAATTTAAATAAAAACTAAACCAAAAAATATTTTTGTTGTACAAAAATCTTCAGCGACGTAATCTTTTTTCTCGCGGACATCTTAAGCAGTTTGCAGAGAGAGGATTTAGACCGAAAGGTTGCTGAACCATTTCAGAGGTGGGAGAGGGGATGGGGGGGGGGGGGGGGGGGGGGCTAATATGAAGAAATAAGAAAATATTCCCAACTAATTTATTTTTTATCCAAAATTTAACAAAATCTTAAAAAATTACCGTTGAAGCAAATATAAAAATAAAATTTTTCTTGTCCTAAATTTTACGTATACATTTTAACTTAAACTAACAGAGAAGAAAACTGAAAACGAGGCAACCGTATCAGCCAATAAAAATTAAAAAAAAAAATTATTTCCTTCGAATTTTTGATGATTCCCTAGAGAACTTTAATCAAAAATCTTCATCTGTTTTTATTCCCGTTACGATTGCCTCCTCTCCGACTCTTCCTTTTTTAAAAAAAAAAACCAAAGGGGGGCTTTTGGCACGAAAAACATAGTAGCACTTCATACTTATTTCAAGCTACACGATCATTAAATAATGCAATGGTTCGTATGATCCAAATGTTGTATATGCACAATCGCACATGACAACAGTCATTGTGACGGTCTCAGCCATATTTGATTCCCACGCGGGAAACAGGACTCGCGGGAATTGTTTCAGAATTTTTTGTATTTTTTTCTCCTGTAATTATTCGTTCTATCTTAGTTTAATTTTTTTTTTTTTTTGCAAAGAGCGGAGTAATTCTTTTTCCGCCAGGCGGATTTTGTCTTAAATGTTAAGAAAAGCCCCCTTAAGCTTTTCAAAATAATACTACCACTGACATGAACTAATGTTTGCTTATTTTTCTCCCTTTTCATTGATGTTTCATTTTCATAATTTTTTTTTTTAGACGAGAGTGTGAGTGTTTGTAGAAATTTCACCTGATGAATTTTCCGGGATTTCAGTTTCGGATTTGTTGCTCTCCTTGTAAGTTTGGTTCCCTTCTGGGAAAAAAAAAGAAAAAAAAAATTAGAAAACGTGATTTTAGCAACGGGAAACCTTCGTATAAAAAGGAAGTAGGAAGGAGGTTGGGAGATTCGAAAATCGAAAAGCAAAATCGTGACTTATCCGGCCGCGTCGACCATTCTGGGTGAAATCGTGATTGATGAAGGTGCCATGTTTACTTTAGTTCCGGGCATCATTTACCAGGGCGATGCTGACATCACGGCCGTCTTTATTCTCTTGTATTCGACTTTCGAGAAAAAAAGAAATCAATTTTGACTTTTTCTTTACCTTTTGAAAAAGGCACAAACTTTAAGGAGTGACTGAATATTCAGAATCTCGATCCTCCGTCGTCTCGATCTCGAAGGAATTCGTGTCCGAGACCGTTTCCGCATCGCCCGCATGAAACCTGTAAAGAAAAAAAATCACAACGCCTTAAAATTAAGATTTAGTCATTCGAACTATTTCACGAGACGAGGGTTGTCTAAATAAAAAACGTAAGGCGGATTTTTTTAAGAGGTTTTAGGGGATGAATAGGGTACGGTATTATAGTCTTTTAATCAATTTTCAGAAAAAGATTGGCAGTCAGTGGGTGACTGAGCGTCCTTTCACCAGCAATCCTCGAACCAATTTTATTAATTAAATTGACAACTTGCCCAACTGACATGTTTATTTATGGAAAGTTACTTTAGAAATAATCAAGAATCAGATCAATGTTATGAATGAACGGTTACACAAATTCTGTTAGATTCGAATTAGGAGAATTTAGGTCACGATGAATGATGTTAGTAAAAGTGTGTGAAGAGTGCCAAAGTCAATGATACGGCGATTTGGGTCTTGCAGAAACATTTTACAGGGTAAATTTTTGAATGTTGTTAGTCTGGATGACAAAAAAATTCAAGCTTGTTTCTTGTTGTGGACAAATTTCGTCTGAACTTGTTTCTTTTTTTTTTTTTTTTGGTTCTCTGCAAGTGTAATGGCCTCAGGCACAGCCGGCTCTTTTGGTTGCGAATTTCGATCAGTGTTCTCGTTATCATGTTTCCTGTCGTCCATTCTGATTCCGAAATTTCAACTTTCGTATACGGCCAAGACTTACTTACTCCGCTGGCACTACAGGGCCTGAAGCCACACCGGCGCCTCCACCAAATTCTTCTACTGACTACGATCCAGGGCCACCAGGAAATGGGCACCCTGTTGGATGTTATCGACCCACCTCATCCTGTGGACGCCGACCAGTCGCCTGGCCGTACTGGGCCTTGTCCTTTGTGGTGCCTTGGTCTTGGCCGTACAGGACTTTGGCCACACACTGCTAAGACTACAATGTACTAAATTCTATGGACTCGAGGTTTCTGGGACCATTTGTGTGTTAAAATATAGCCTTATAAATATCTTACCGGCAGCTTTAATTTGGGAACCATCAACTACCCTCTGGGAATAGCTGAGGGCTGCAGAAGACCAACGGGCAATCGCATTAAATTTTAGTTTGAAGAGGGTAGAAGACTGTGATACAAGACCAATAGTTCCAAATATTGTTTGTTGTGCAGAAATGGTATATAATGCTAAGTCTACTTGACATGGCCATCGGGGCTTTTATCTAATTTGGCTGATGGGTGGAACCGGGTTAATTAACCGGCTTACGTCGGCTATATCGAAATTTGAGGATTTTTTCAGGAATATCACTGAGTGGTCATCGACAGATGCCGAAGATTAGGCCAGATGTGACTCCTCTGGAGGTGGAAGGGTTTAAGAATGTTACCGAATTTCGGTATCTTGGATCTCTCGTCACGAGCGACAATGATATCAACAGGGAAGTCGCCGCCGGATCCAGAGTGGAGACCGTTGTCAATTTGCTTTGAGCCAAATTCTCCGCAGTAGAGTCCTCTTGGTTCAAGCTGACTGTCTGCGCCCAGGAGAGATTGTCGGTCTTCGAAAATAAGGTGTTGCGTCAAATTTTGGGGCCAAAGAGAGATCCGGCGACGGGATTTTTAAGGACGCTCTCGAATGAAGAGATCCTCAGGCTCACGGGACAGCCGCTGATTACTAGTATGATCAAAGCACGTCGGTTTCAGTGGGCGGAACATGCAGCTCGTGCCCTTCATCTCGGACAATAAGGCAGGTTTTTGATAGACGCCCTACAAAACCTCTGGATAGATCGAGGCTGCCTTGAGAGGACAACATTTCGAGGGATGAGGGTCGATTAGGGCTCTGTAGTGCCGTAGATAGATCACTGAGTGGTCATCTCACATACCTTAAGAGCATTCGGTCTTCCATCCTCTGGAATCTTCTTCAACGAATTTTCATGTACTGGTTTCTTAAAAGCCGGCCAAGGAGTATGATGCTCATATTTCGAAAAACTTGAAAACATTTCATAATCGCATTCGGCGCAGACATAGAAACCTAAAAAAAAAAAAGAACCAAAAAATCAAAAATATTTAAATCAAATCGATATATATCGTTATAGGCTATAAAAGGCAATTTAAACCCGGGTTTTTTCTAAAGGGGGTAAGGGCTGTGCGAAAAACAATTTTATGGGTGAAGAGTTCAATACATAAATTTTAAATTCATGAAATATTGTTCTTACTTTTTTTTTTTTTTGAAGATTGAAGGATTCCGTTACCGACAAAGATGGCAAAAGGGAAATACGTGGGAACGAAACCATCCTCCGTTTTTCCCCGCCGCGTCATAAAAAACTATACAGCGTGAGCTTACGTTAGCAAATGAGAAACCGAGTTTTCAAAAATAAAAAAATGAAAAGCGATTTTGGGCGAAAAGAATTTTTTTTCTTCATCGTGTGCGGATAATCACTTTAAACCAGTTTCAATTCAATGCTAATTTAAGGTCAAGATCTCTTGGGCGAGTTAAGTTGAATCATTCGATCTTGAATTTCAAATAGACTTGAAAATTAAATCACTTACCGCATTCGAAATGATCTCGGTAATGTTCTTCACTTTTCCAAGTACAAAAAGCCATTTTTTTTAGTTGTTAAAAACAAATTAGTCAACCGCGTATCAAAAACCTCCCTTTGTTTATTATATTCGGAATTAATTATTCTATCACTTAAAATCTATATTTATATTTTATATGAGAGTTTTAAAATTTAATTGTTTTTTATATTCAAATGTATGAGCAAACCAAACGAACGTAAGGATCGATTTTACAATAGGAACGAGCGAACAATTCAAAATTCATAACATTTAACATTTTCTTAAAAAAAAAAAAAAAGGAAAAAAGAAAATCAGAAATAAAACTCCGAAGTTTATCTGGGTTGAGTAGGACACGCACTGATCGGTCCTCGTGCAGCTTCAAAGAGTCGTTGGCAATTGTGTTGAGGTCAATTTAATCACGTGGTCATCTTTCTCTTATCGGCTTCAATTATTAGTGGTGTACAAATTTCAACGAGTTTTTTTCTCTTATGATTTTTTCTGGATTTTTTTTTTTAATGTTGGTGTCCACATTTTCTGTGGCTGACGTGATTTCAGTTGGATCACGGAGACACCAACCTCCATTCTCGATGGATGCCGTTGGATGAATAAATCTCTACACGGTTGCGGAAGCCTACGCTTTTATTTACCAAGCAACAAATAAGCTTCTTAAAAGTTTACGCCTACAACTTCATTCATCAATAAGTCAAACTGGAAACAATTTTCATTTTAATATTATCTTCCAAGTTTTTAACTTAGAAATAAACTTTGAAAAGCGATTCAAGGGAAACTCCTACAAACGATTTCACTTGAAAAGAAACAAAACGGTGTACAAAAGGAAAGAGAAAAATGAATGAATAAATCCGCTTTTGTGTATTCCTGCCGGACCAATGCATCTTAGAAATTTTTCTCTTCTAACAAGTGAAAGTTCAAAAAGGACAGAATTACAGACACCTCAAAGGGATTCTAAAACATTCAAACAATGTGTAAGAAAACTCGTTCGGGGAGTTGCTGTAGTGAAAAACAACACATGCTTGCTCTTTCTGTTTTTTTTTTTTTTAAAGCAAAAAAATCCTCTGAAACGGGGGAAAAAAAACAAGAAGCCCCTAAAGTTAAAGATATCATCACGGAAATAATCCCAACGTGTTGCGTTGCAGGGACCTCTCTCTCTCTTAAACGTTCGACATCCGTCAAAAAGCGGAAGTTTAATTTTTTCCGACGAGATTACGGTATTTTCTTATCTTGTAAAGGAAGGAAAATCAGAAAAAAAGGCCGAGGAAAAATCGCTTTATGGTTCGGGATGTTATTTTTATAAGTTTGAAAACCCTTTTTTTTTGTTAGTGGGTGATCGTTTTTGTTTCATTCAAGTTTAGAATTGCTTTTGAGAGTAGGAAAATTATGGAGGTAAATTAGGATTGTTCAATACGGTGGTTAGGTGGGGAAGAGGGCAGCAGGAGGAGAAAAAGAAGAATTCAGAGTGAACCAGTGAAATCAGGTCGTGACCTGAGAAAGCGAAAATTTTTCGCTTTTTCGAAAATACTTTTTGATAAATTTTTAGTTCTGTTAATAATGTCTTCTCAATTCATGCAAGCGGTCCATTAACAAACGATTCAAATTCATTTTAAAAATTGGTTAAAAATCCTATCGAGCTAAAATCAACGGGAAGAACTTTTTAAAAAAAATGCTAATAAAGCTTTCTAAGGGAAAAACGATCAGTTAATTTGAATCCCATTACGAGTTAATGCATGCGGGTTAATTCATCGTTTCTGATACTGTAAAAAAAAAAAGTCAAATTGATCAATTTAGCGATACCGCTGATAGGGGCGCGTGATTTAAATTTTACCAAAAAAAAAAAAAGAAAAAGGGGAGGATTCAAAGACCCCTGAATGCGGTTATCGGAAAGGTATCCGAATGACGGGAGAGGATTATCAAACCCGCCGGTAAAACCCGGGATATATATTAGATGTGCGGAAAGCATAGGGAAAGGGCTCGCTGAAATTTGGGGAAGTTAAAAAGAACAAGTTCATTTTGCGGCCGGTAGAGGGCAGGCAAAGTGTGTGTATATGGATGTGTATCTGCGGTTAAATTCTATGGAAAACCACACTTTCCTCCCTTTTATCTGTCTTTTCCCTCTCTCTTTTGCTTTACACTTAGATTTCGACTAATTACTTAGCCTTTTAAATACCCTTTCTCTACGGCCCTTTTCAACCTTTTATGGTTAACTTAGTTTAGAAATGAAAATGGACGTTTTTCGGTTAATGCCGGGGTTTTATTTTAATGCGTATTGCTTTTTTGTTTCCTCGTTTTTTATTTTCCTTTTGACATCGTTTTAAAAAAAAAAATGAGGGATAAGTAAATAGAAGAAATAGTTTTTTGTTTCCTGGGAATTTTTTTCGATGATAAAAATCTTGAGGATATAGATCCATTTCTCTCTAGTGGTTTAATTCATCATCTAGTAAAAAGGTTTTTATTTTATTTTTTTTTTCCCCCGAGGTAAAAAACGAAGGATGTTAATGTGAATTGTTTGGGCTTATCGATGGAATGGAATTGGCGTTGGTTTTTGATTTTGCGATAGCGCCTACTAATTAATAATAAACAAAAAATTTTAAATGCAAAGCGTAATTTTCATGTTTGTTGCAATCAATGGTTTGCTTGTTAGGAGGGAAATTTTTAATTGAGGTTGCGGGCGGATGTTGAAAGGACAAATATTAAATTCACGTTTTGTTAAAGCATATGCGGAATGAATTCGTTTAAATGTGTAGGAGTCTCTTAGAAAAGATGTAAGGGCTTGGTTTAGTAATTCGGTTTTTATTAAATGGACATTTTCCGAACATACAGAGCGGTTGTCTGCAGTTTGCTAACCTGCGAAACCGAGGAGAGTTATATTTAGTTCCAGTCATAGTTCGATCCAGCTTTGTGGTTAATGAGCTTGACTCGCACTTAAAAGTTCATATGGGGATAAAACCAAAAAGTCACGCGTCGAGTAAAGTCGGATTGAATTGAGTAGAAATTAGGGATGGACAGCAAGAACAGACATTGCAAGAATTTCTCGAATCTTGTCTCGGAAAATCAAATAAAATTCTTACACTTGAACAGTACCTACGTCATGCAGCTTTCCAAAAAGCTGTGGGAAGAATGTTATCTTGGTTACCTTCCAACATCTTTGAACATACCTTGGAAATGCTTCGAAAGTCTTCGGAAACTTTCGATGAAATCACTGATCGGCTCAGAAATTCTTCACTACACTTGAGAATTACTCTTGTGACGTCATAAATAGGTGAAAGCGGCGGTAGGGCTGCAGACCCTGTAGTGCCAGCGGAGTAAGTATAGTAAGTATAGTATCTTCTCAACTACTCCCCTGCTTTTCCAGAATTAAAAAAAAAAGAAAACAATTCCCTACCTGATTTAATCCAGTGTACACTCCAAAAAAAGTTAAACGAAATTACTGAAATTCCAAAAAGTACGCAACAGAAAAGAAGAGAAGAAAAAAAGGTAAAAAAAAATCTTAAAAGACACTTTGTCCCTGATTAGTGATAAAGTCATTGAAGCTATTTTGTAGGAAACAAAAACACGAAACAAAAGGATTTTTTCAGCAATGGAAAATCCAACTGGGGATGAATAGAAAAAGGATCTCAAAGACTAACAAGGAAGTACGAACGGAAAAAAAAAAAGGTGAAAGGTTGAGAAACAATTGAACACGTGCTTCGGTCATTAGTAACAAAAATCCAATTCTCTTCTTTTAAAACACTCAAGTTTGAATGGAGATAATGATACCGGGTGGTACATAAAAAAAAAGAAAAAAGAAACATTGATCAATTCTTAAGTATTCGGGATTTGAAAATCTTTTCCCCTGCCTGACAAATTCACTTCATGTGAAATAAGTTTCGTATCAACTTTTTAAATAATAGTAATCAACTTCTGTTATTATCTTTCCGTTCGTATGGGGAAGAGAAAAAAAGCAAAGGGAAAAAAAAATAAAGAAAAGAAAAGCTGGCAGCTATTTTAGCACTGCATTGTTTTTTACGAGAACAAGTGGAAAATTGCCTTGAAGCTTCGGAACTTCGCCCGAGAAACGTCTTTTTCATAGTCTAAACGCATCTTAGTTTGATTATTATCAAAAGAAGGAAAAAAGCATAAAAAGCGAGACGAGACTTTCGGAGGAGTCAATTAATAATAAAGTGCGCAACAAGAGTTTTACTTTATTCATAAAGTTAAAGACGGGAGAAGCTACTTTTCCTCGTCATCCGCCTTTCCTTCCCCGTTTGCCCCACAATTGCAATCTTCCATGAGAATAAACTTTATAGAATTTGTATTTTCGTAAAGCTAACGTTTTATTTTCCCGCTGTATTTTTTTTTTCTTTCTCGTTTTTTATTGCCGAAGTAAAAAAAAAAAAGATGGTTAGAAAATCGGTGAAACGGTTTCCGATAAAATTGTTTCGAAAAGACTTCCTCAGTATCCGTCTCTAATGAAATGTAACAATTTTAATGAGAGACTATATTTATGCCGGAGAGAAATAAAAGAAGAAATGGAAAGAACGGCGAGATTGTTTTATTTCCCGTAAAATCCAGTGCGTAGGAAATGGGAATGATGATTGGTTTCATATGGGAAAAATTCACCCGAGTATGGACAACGGTTCCTGGTTCTAAAGCTACGAATGAAGGCCGAATTGATTAAACACTTGTCTTAACCGTTTGCTTCCCAAAGAATCATGTACGTTCCCTGCAACAAACTTCTTCTAAATTCTTGCAAAAAAATTAAATTCCGCGTAAAAAAAAAAAAAAAATACATCCTGAGCGATTAGTTTTCCTGTTAAATTTAATTCAATCTTTCAAATTGGAACATTAACGATTAAATTCCTCCGTTTTTTGAAAGAGTAGGTAGCCATATTGAATTTACCGGTTTTTATATGCTCGGATTTAATTTACTGATACTGAAAACCCCCTTATTGTAATCTAAAAATAGATTGCATAATAATCAGCAAAATATATGCACCCATGTACGACAAGTTGCATATCCATCATTCCGGCCTTTCCATATTTCTGGCAATTTACTGGGCCTAGCGCTTCACTATTAAGTTGTTGGTCATTCAAAATAAACTCTGTGAAATCTGATCAATGGCTCAAGTAGGGAAATAATCGATCAGAGAATTAAATTATTACCCCAACAACAATCGGCATGATTGCGACGTATATTATACGTATAAATTAAGACTTTGGTCGAAAAATCTTGATTTCAACGTATAATATACGTAGAAATTATGTATATACGTATAAATTATGTGTATACGTATAATATACGTAGAAATTATGTATATACGTATAATATACGTAGAAATTATGCCGTTTGTTGTTGGGGTCTCGTTTCTGCACACTCGTACTGTAATTTGTTTGGATTCGGCTCGGGCGAATTTTAGGAAATCAAGATACCATGATATTTTATTTACCATTAATGTAAAGGCTTCGTTTGAAACGGAGGATTTCAAATTAAGAGGCAATGGCTTGAATTTGCTAAGCGAGGACTGAAAACGGTCCAGAAAATGGCATCAGGGCCTCAAAGCTTAAGTCAAGATAAAAAAAGCTTTGCAATTATCACTTCATTCTTCAAATTTTTCTTGAAGTTTCTCTCAGATTCTTTATTTAAACCTGCAAGGCTGTGTGAGAAAAGTCAATGTGCTATGCAAAATGTTCATGAGCCTCCTCTTGTTATTTTTTTTTACTAAATAAAGACAGTAAATGTAACAACAAAAATATTTAACGCAACTTTACTCCCAAGATACAATAAAAAGGTTTTATACTTTTACCCTTTGGGGATGAATCTTTCCCGGAATACAAAGTTATTAAATTTCTCATTTTTTAAAACATTGATATTTGGCATGTTTTATTTTGAAACTTAAAAAAATTACTTGCACCTGATTTACTTTTTAAAAAAATTGAGCGACTTGACTGATACGCCTCTAGTAAGCAAAAGAAAGGAAATTTAATACTAGTGTCCCCGCAAAAAAAAATAAACGTTAATGTTTTACCGCAGGAAATAAGAAAAAAAAACCGGATAAATTTCCCCGTTAGAAAAACAGATGATTGACAAGATGTCGGAATCACGAAATGTACACAGGGCAAACTTAATTAATATTTCGGGAAGAAAAGTTTTCGAAAGCATAAAACGTGCTTATCGCTCTCTTTTTCGAAAACAATTTAATCAGCCCTCACAGTTTCCTCCCGAGCTCCCCAACTTCCTATCCTTTTCTCTGCTGTTTTTTCCCTCGAATTCGATCTCTTTCGGCGGTCTCTCTCTCTTTCTCCTTTTCGCTTAAGCCATAAACGTGAGGTTTTCAAATTCTCTTTGTTCCCCCCTTTTTTTTTTCATTCAGTTATTAGCCTTTTCCCCTCTTTTTTTTTGTTTATTTTTGGTTGCTTTTCGATTTTCATCGCGGTTTCGATGGGATATTGATAATTAAAAAACGATGTGATCGAACCGAGTTGATGGATATCGAAGGCAAATTTTCCACCAGCGATAGTGTTTGATTTTGTAAAGGAATGAATGAAGGGCATGTCTAAGTCTTCTAAATTGTTTTATTTGATTATTCCTACATTGTAAACTTAAGAGAATTGATGTTTACATGCGGTTCCGTAGATCCGATCGTTGGTTGGTGGGGGTTCTGCATTGGAAAATTTACAAAGTCGAGAGTTTGTTCGTTCTAATTGTGGAATTTACAAGGTTATTTTAAATAGTTGAATGTCTATTGCCATTTTTTTCTCTAATTTTTGGGACTTAAGGGTCTTCTGAAGGAAAAAAAATACATATGAAGTAGTCTTCAGGCACTTATTATTAAAATATCGGGTGGTCCATATTTTGCAGTGCTTACATCTTGTTTACCTTACGGGTAGCCATGGCAACGCCAACTGTAAAACGTGGGCCATCCGCTATAATAAATTTTTGGTCAAATTTATTTTTTAAGATTTTTTTGTTATTAGTATATTTTTTCAAGTCCTTTCCATGTTGAACAA